>VXBL01004601.1:93137-124094 GCA_013400195.1 Aramus guarauna
TCCTTCTCCTCAGGGCTGCTCTCCATCCATTCTCTGCCCAGCCTGGAGTTGTGCTTGGGATTGCACTGACCCGTGTGCAGGACCTTGCCCTTGGCCTTGTTGAACTTAATGGAGTTTGAATGGTCCCACATCTCCAGCCTGTCCAGGTCCCTCTGGATGGCATCCCTTCCCTCCAGCATGTCAACCCACCACACAGCTTGGTGTCATCAAGCAACTTGCTGAGGGTGCACCTGATCCCACTGTCCATGTCACTGACAAAGATGTTAAACAGCGCCAGTCTCAACACCAACCCCTGAGGAATGGCACTCAGCCCTGGTCTCCACTTGGACATTGAGTTATTGACCACAACTCTTGAGTGTGACCATCCAACTAGAATCATAGAATCATCTAGGTTGGAAAAGACCTTTAAGATCATCAAGTCCAACTGCTAACCTAACCTTGCCATCCCAACTAACCTTGGTTCTGTGGAATGTTCTAAGGCTGTGGCTGTCCCTGCAGGCAGAAGGCAGCGAGACACCCACTAGGCCTCTTTCCCTGGGTTTCTTCTGTAGTCAAGGAGAGGCAGAGCAGCCCAAGAAATGGTGTGAAGGCAGATACCTGGATGCCTCTTTCTTTCCACCAGCTATGTAGAGATAATCAATGCAGGTGCAAAAGTCCGCGCTGCAGATGGCTGGAGTCAGGCGAAGTGAATTCCTCCCTGCGTGTGCCCAACAGGGAGCCTGCCGGCTGGAGCATTTACAGCCACGTTACTGGCCTTGGCTTGCTCCAGCAGGAATGCCGTGTCATGAATGTCAGAGCCAAGCGGTAGCACGGACTGGTTGGATGGTGGGGTCACACTGAGATAAGAAACCTGTTTCTGCCTTAGCCTTGAAATTGCTTTTACCCGGTTGTTGTACTTCTTGGTGTTTCTTGCGGGGTGTATGTCACTTCACTAGTTTTCTCAGGTGGATCATCACCAGAATACTGATAGAGGAGCAAATGTGACCTCTAGAGGAGTACTCGGGATAGCTGTGATTACATGACAGATAGCAAAAGAGCTCTAAAACTGTAAATACTCTTGTTTCAGGACATCTGCTCAGCAAACCAGGGTTAGGAGAGACAGCCTCCTCAGAAATGCTAGAGCACACTTGTTTTATTTTTATAATTCTGTTTATAATGTACAGTCAGGGGTCAGGACTGCTTATGCCAGGTGCTATAGGGAAGTGCTTTAGAGGCACGTAAACCGCGTACATATAGGGCAGGAGACAGTAGGTGGGTGGGATGGAACTGAGGAAGGCAACGAGGCAGTGTTGGTCAGGGGCTGAGCAGTGCTTTCAGCTTCCCCACGGTCTAGACAGAAAGGTTTTGGCTGGTTTCAGAAAAACAAGACGTTCAGAAAAACAAGAGCGAGGCCCTTCCCTCGCTCACCCCGTACTCCTGTCCAGAGACTTTTGGTTTCATCGGCTCAGTCACAGTTGATGGAGAATAGACAACTCAAGGTTGGAGGCAAAAGAAGAGTGACCAGATAGGAGGAAAAGATCCACCTCTGATGCATTTGTCCTAGTATTAGGTAGTTCCCTTCCTACCGTCTGATCTGCAAGCCAGCGGCATAGACATGGAGGCTGAATTTGGGGTTCTGAATGAGGTAAATGAGGACCAAGGGCAGAAGCAGTGGGGTGCCGATGGACGGCTGCCCCGGGCAGCAGGGAGGTCCTGGAGGACGAGTGGACTTTTGCTCAGGTGTCATTGAGCACCAGACAGGGAAGACAGAAAGAAGAAAGCAGATATGTGGTAGTGTGGCAATTTGTAATTTGTTACAGAAGGAGCAAAACCACATAAAGCCTAAAATTTCTTTTGTTAAGTGTGCTAATTAAAATTTCCAAGGTCTGTTCATTGCCATGATAGAAAAGTATCCAGTATGGACTCTGATCCAGTTTTATTTGGTGTGTTGAGATCCTATTAATGATGTAAATGTCTTCAGCTACAGTGTTAAGCTGCTAGTATGCTAATTTGGCTAAGCATATTTAAAAAAAAGATTAAAAGAAAATTAGTGCTGTTATTCAAACATTGTCAAGATACTGGTTTTGAACTCTAAAAGGAGCTACTTCATAATTTGTTTTACAAAGATAATTTGAGCGATGTAGAAGAAATGTCAGTTTCTTTGACCTTTGTAACACTTTGCATAAGGTATAAGAAGAGTCCTTAAAATATTTTATTGCTCAGAGATTATCTGCTTCATAAAACCTTTCAAAATTGGATTTTGTCATAAACGATCCCACTATCGTAGGTGTAGAGGCAAAAATAGCTAAGCTCTAGGGATCAGCCACTAAATGCCAAGTATTTCCTTTCAAGCCTCGCTGGGCTGTGCAAAGTCTCACAAAATCCCTACGTGGATCCTGCATTCCTCCTGATGCCGTACGTGGGACGTGCACTGCTGGGGCGTTCCTCATCTCAGAGAATATTTTCTTCTGCATCCAGGTGGAGAGGCTCGACTACCAAGCATTTCCAGAGAGGAGGTACTGAGGAAGGAAAAGCAGAGCGTTTGGTTAAAGCTGGTTCGATGTGCGATGCCGGAGCGTCGGGCGAAGGGCTCGCCTCCACGAGGTGGCAGGAGCTGCCTTCTGTGCTTCACCCGGCTCTGGAGCAGGGCTCTGGCCAGCACACACCTCTGCCTAAAAGCTGCTTCCGCTAACAACATAGGTAGTCACAATGCCTACAAAGTTTAGCATTTAAATATGACCGCCCCGTCAGTGATTCTTAGAAACGAAAGCATTGGCGAGGGTTCAGGAAAATGCGTGGTGTGGTGCACAGCTAAGCTCAGCTCGTCTTCAATTTTGAAAGCCATGCCTCCTCCCCGTGCTGCTCTGCTGCTGGTTACACCTGCGCTCCCTGAGCCCCAGACAAGAGAGAAGTATTTTGGCTATGCACTCTGCGTTTTACTGTCATGTAGACCATAGAAATTAGTTTCAGTTGGAGCTATTGGCTTGTGGGAGGGCTCAGCATCTTCTGTGGAACGCTTTCTGATCTGATCCACGATCCTTACTAAATTATTCCAATGAACGTCACCTCAGTGTTAAAATTGTGTTCCTTGCCTCCTACCTGAAATTGTTTAGCTTTAGAATCACAGCCTGGTTTGGGTGGGCAGGGACCTCCCAGCCCACCCAGTGCCACCCCTGCCATGGGCAGGGACACCCTCCACTAGCCCAGGTTGCCCAAAGCCCCATCCAACCTGNTGTCCTCACTGGGAGCGTCTCTCCCTGCGTGTCCTCAGGTGCTTGATAGGAGAATGTCCAGTTTGGTTAATAATGGCAATTCTGGCATAAGATATTTCTATAAGGCATTTGACTTATTCAGGTCTAGTTTTTATCAAATCCAATCAATTTTGCAACATCCTGGGCATTAATGCTACCGTCTGTACTCCATCACTACCAGCCTGCCTCATTTTGCCTGTCTGACCTGCCACATCAACCGTTCTGTGGCGTCTGAGAATGTGTCCTGTTCCGTCCCATGATGACAGCCGTCTGCTTCTCCAGGCCCCCGCTCCTCCGCCCTTTCCCGAGGGTGCCAGGGTTTGGTAAACCTTTGTGTGATCAGCCCAGGAACTGCTTTGAAAAACTGCTCACAAAAATGGCTTTCAAGTTTCTTGAAAATTGTCTGTGATTAGCTTTGGTTGTGAGTTTGGTTGATAATCTGCTTAGTTAAACAGTCATTGTTGAATAGAAAATACTTTGTTACTACTGTAAGAAGTGAATACCCTGCTCAGTATCTTTACAAGCACAAATACAAATATTTGTTGAATGCTTTCTCTAACACTAATAGTTACTGTATCCATTCCCAGTAATGGAAATAAGCTATTGCAATATTTTCCCCTCTTACTGTTCTTTTAAAACAACCTTGTTTGTCCTTTCCTTATGGGTAAAAGTTTATTTTCACTTGTGTCTGTAACTTTCCTTATCTTCCCTGCGTATTCCATAAGTGATCACTTCAAGTAATCTCCATTGATTGCGAAGAAGCACATCTAAGTTTTATTTAGGAGTGACAGATTTATTATGCCTGTTATTAGGAAACAGGAGATTGTGATTATAGAGTTTGACGTTATTGCCCTGAGAGGTGAGATGGCTTCACCGTGCCATAACCTGTCCCAAGATTTTGCAAGAAGTTATGCAAAAGTAATGTAGGAGTTTAAAAATTCTCGTGGCTCCTAATCAGGGCTGTCTTACAGAAACTGAATTTTGCTGTGAGAGTAATTTCCTAGGAGTGTTATTTGTATTGCAGTATTTGCAGTCATGGAAGAGAAACCACCTCCGAAGTAACAAATATATCAAAACTTACACATCTGAAGAAGTCCCTGACCTAAAAGGGTGCAAACTAGGACAGTGCTTTGGGTAAAGCCCTCTGTGTTTTTCCTGGTTTTCTCTTTTTTCCAAAATATCTGCTTAGGCCAGCATCGGAGCCAGGGTGCTGAGCTACACAAACCTTTGATTCTTCTGTTCTTTTGTAGTAAAGGTGATTTGTCCTAAATGCTGAACAAAGATCAGTGAGTGAATTCCTTGCCCGATGGGTTTCCAGCCTTGTTGTGGATGAAAGAGGAGAAGAAACGTCCTGACCCCATCTTCCAGGTCAGCTTGAGTGACTGATGGGAGACTGCAGCAGAGCTGGAGCCCTTCGGCCAGGGTTTTACGAGGACACAACGGCCTGACTGCGGGTCAGTGCAGAGGTCCGCGTAGGGCAGGGCCCTTGCGCTGGCTGCAGCTGTTAGGGGATGCTCAGGTACAGAACACGTGCCAAGGGGAGCAGGCAGCGATGCTTCCTTGGTACGCTCTCAGGGCACAAACCAATTCCTCTGTCCAGAACCTGTCCTGAAGCGCGTTTTTGTTTCGTTAGTGGCGTTAGCCAGGGCACTAGGTAGTCACAGAAGCGTCAGAGAGAAAATTATGGTTATAGCATGATTTTATCTGTTTTGAAATCTGTTCTTTTCACTTGAGAAATACCAGCCCAGAAAAGGTTATAGGTGTGAGGTGCTTTCAGAGAAACATCTTTGTGTGAGCTGTGTAACAACATTGCCATGTTGGCTTCTGCCCAGGAGCCGAGTGGAATGGCTTCACAGCGGCACTGGGGACACCTATGGCAGGGCTGTGTTTTTCCCTGATGATGGAGCAGAGCGGGGTGGCTGTGATCCCACAGTCCAGTCTCTTGTGTAATGAAGTCCATTCCTCTGTTCCACTTTATCTGTTTAGAAATGCATCTGACCAACCAAAAATCACCCCTGGCAGAGACCAGCCCAAAGAGGAGCCATCAGCACCCGCCTGCTGCCACCCGGGGTACAGTGCTGGGGATACTGGGGGTGTGGGAGGATGGACAGCAGAGAGCAGCCCAGTTCCCTGCCCCACAGAGAGCATCTGTCCCTGCTGTTGGAGCAGAGCTTGGGCAGAAGGGTGGCCAAGATCCAACCTGCAGGACAGTGCTCATGTTCTTGTCTCCATCACATCCACGGTTCTGCTGCTCCAGCAACTACTTGCCCTCCCCCACTAAAAGTTTCCTGACTTATGTCCCAAAGTTGCCTAATTTCAGCCTTCAGGCTTTGAATGTTAAGGAGCATAAAACAATGGGCTGTATTTTTACATGGATCGTGAGGCAGAGAGGGGCAGTTCCTGTCAGGTGGTCTGGTTGCTGTGATGGTCCTTCCTTACCCTGTTACAGGGGAGACTTTGCTCTGCAGGTTTTGTTCTTATGATGATTTGTACAGACTGTGGTCAGGTCTTAATCTTCTTTGGTAAGCTTAACAGAGCAACTCTTGAAGTCTCTTACTTCCAAATTCTTTAATGGTTCTCCTGGCTCTTTGATGAACCCTCTTTGACCTTTTTCCTACAACTGTGAAAGCCCCATGGGACTTGGCATTGCATCTGCTGCTGCATCAGGCACCTCTTCTCTCTGTAGTGGCATCTCTCTGTGGGCAGTGATATGTCCAGGGCAGGCAGGGAGAGTTAGGAAAAGGGCTGAGAGTGAACAGGGGGAGGCAGGTGAGACCGAGGTGGGAGCAGAGGGTGTCCTGCTTGGAGGTGTGGAGCAGCACAGCCCCCTGGAGCCAGAGGCCAAGGTGGCCCTGACAGGCAGTTCGGAAAAATAGAGAAATCAAAAAGCATGTTTGCATGATTGCAGGTAAATAGTGAGGTCCAGGTCATTAACAGCCTGTAGCACATACTGTGGATTGCTGGAGTAAACAGGCTTGGTGTGGGGCAGTGAGCCTGTCGGTGGGTGTGGGCTGTGGAGTGGAAGCTCTGGGCACAGAAAAAGCTTCTTTACATTGGCATGGAAAGAAGATGGAGAACAGAGCTCCACGAGTCCTACAGTCTGCAAGGCAGGTTTCACCTCTGCACTGGGTAAGTTGGAGCGTGTGTCGCCTTCCCCTGTAAGCAGCACCTGAATCTCTCTTAGCTGAGGAGTAGTAACAGCTTCTCATCAGTGAGCCTAGCATGACCTGCAGCGGATAAATTCAGCCTGTTCCCCCCCAGTGCTGTCCTCTGCCCGTGCCTGGTGCTCGCAGGAGCTCCCCGAGCCACGGCTCTTGGTGATCTTGCTGCACAGGAAGGATGGAGACATTCCCATTCCTCAGGTACTGTTCCAGGCTGCCGCCCAGGGACATCTGCCAAAAGCATGTGCTAAACAATTCAAACCAATTTAACCAATTCAAAAATAAAGGCAAAGTGCTTGGCCAGTCTAGTGCCTGTAAAGTATGTGCAGCTGCTTTTAAATAATACCAAATTGCAGTAGTGTTGATATTTACAGGTGCTCACCGTAAATGTTAAAATAGGTATGCATTGTGTGTTAGAAAAGGGAAAGCAATGTCTGTTCTGCTGAGGGATATGTTCTTCAGTGCTGCTTTCTATTTTTGTCACTTAGGAGCGTTTTGATATAGCAGAACGCAGGAATCTTTAGCCATGCTAATGCTTGTTCTTAACACAACACAAATTATAAAGCCATTAGCAAAGTAGATGTTGTCTACCTGCAGATTATTCACTGGTGAGCACTTAAAACAATTGAAAATCGGTGTTGCCATTTTTTTAGTACATCATTTTACAAGGCCCTCGGATGTTTGCCAAATGCACTGCCATGCTCAGGCACCTGCCTGGGGAAGAACATCTTTCAGGTCTCAGAGCTCATACAATGTAGTTTAGGTCCAAATCACACTCAAGGTTTCCAAATTTCCCATTTTTTTCACTTTCCTGCAAAAAGCTTTGCCGCAGCTCCATGCAGGAAGACGAACTTTTCCGAGCAACTGCAGTGCGTTTCTGGGAAGCCTTGCTTGGGCAATCCAGGCGGGTGCAGTTTCTAGCGTGCGTTAGAGCCGTGCCCTGGATAAATCACAGAGCGGCAGAGGTTGATGGGTGTCCGAAGCAGGGTCAGTTTGAGCAGGGTGCTCTGGGTTGTGTCCAGGTGGGCTTTCACCTGGAGGGTGACGTTCACCCTGATGTTCACCCTGAGGGAAGACATTCCAAAACCTGTTCCAGCGTTCAATCACCCTTGCACTAAAAGAGTTTTTTCTTCTGTTTAGATGACACTTTGTGTATTTCAGTTTGTGCCCATTGTCTCTTGTCCTTTCCCTGGGTGCCACTGAGAAGAGCTTGGCTCCGTCTCCTTTACAGCTTCCCATCAGGTATTGATGAGATCTCCCTGCACCTTTTCTCTCCAGGCTCAGCAGTCCCAGCTCTCTCTGCCTCTCCGGATTTGAGAGGTTCTCCAATCCCTTCATCATCTTTGTGGGCCTTTGCTGGAATATCCCCATGTACGCCCCGTCCCTCGACCCGCTGGCAGCGCTCTGCCTGATGCAGGCCAGGAGGTTGGTGGCCACCTTTGCCACGCTGCTGGTCGTGTTCATCTTGTCACACACCAGGACCCCAGGTCCTTCTCTGCCAAGTGCTTTCCAGCCAGCCAGCCCCAGCATATATTGGTGCATGGGGTTATTGTTATTCCTCCCCAGTTGCAGGACTTTGCTCTTCCCTTTGTTGAACTCCATGAGGTTCTTCTCAGCCCATTTCTCCAGCCTTTCCAGGTCCGTCTACATGGCAGCAGAACCATCTGTTCTGTGAGCTACCCTCCCCAATTTTGTATCATCTGCAAGTTTGCTGAGGCTGTGGTCTGTGCCGTCATGCAGGTCAGTAGTGCAGATGGTAAACAGCACTGGCCCACGTATTGACCTGGGGGTACGGTCCCTTCCCTGAGGAGCTCAGTCTGAGCGGACGTGGAGCAGCAGCAGAAGCACGTGCCTTGGAGTCAGCTGGCAGGCTAACAGCAGGGCCAGCATTACAAAGTGTCTCTCCTGACTCCGTTTTCCCCATGTAACTGCTTTTCTACTGAATTTTAGTTCTTTCATGCCTTTTCCAGAATAAAATTGCTGATAAATGTTTGCGGTTGCTTGGCGTGAAAGTGGGAGGCAGTGGAGAAACCTTTCCAATCAATAACTCCGTTCATACCATAAAACTGAAGTAGAAGTGCAGAGAGCTGTTTGGTGATCCAAAAAGCAGCCAACCTCCTGGCCTCCAACTCCTGACAGTAAGCTTGAATTACCAGTTGAGTTATGTGTGGTGGCATAAATCTGGCTTCAGCGGGTGCTTGACTTTAACTGAATGAATGTTGCTGCACTGGAACTGCTTATAAACATATAGGTAACCACACAGTGCAGTGACATCCAGATGGGGACCTCTCTAATACTAGCCCTGCTGGAAGATGGCTCTGGTTTGCACATCCTGGCCAACCGTTTTAATAGCCCCTCTCATCATTATCCTTGCAGGCTGAGGAAAGTGCATCTTAAAGCAAAGCAGAGGGGGTTTTGCCTCTACCAGTACTGCTGAGAGACTGTCTCAGAATTTCACTGCCACCAGGATTATAAATCTTCAGATTTCCAGCCTGGATTTATGACTATTTTATAGCACTTACTATTGTGCAAACATTTTTGCCTTTTAGTTTTAACAATTCTTTTCCCTCCCTGACGTTTATATCCCTGAATACACTGAGGAAAAATGCTCTCTTACAGCCTTTTTTTGTTTCGTTGGGTTTTTTTCTGACTGAAATAAGCCAAGCGCTTTGAGGGTCTGCTTGGGTCGTGCTGTGAGTGTGGTGCAGAAATCTCTCATCCAGCAGGGCTCTTGCTGGCCTGGTGACAGATGCAGAGTGGCACTGCTCCCAGAGCTAATAAATCCTGCTAAAGCGTTCGGTTTAAAAGATCGAGCCTAGCGTCGCTATGTTAGTATGGCCAGGGCTGGCCGTGGGAATTTCCCCATCTCAGGCCAGTCCCGTGCTTCATCCGATGTACTTGCTGTTGGTTTTCTGCCGTTTACAAGGTCCAAACCCACTTGATTTTTGACAGTTCTGACATTCCCGTATATTTCCCTGTATGCCCTCTGAGATGTCAGATGGTCCATATATTTTCCACCGATTTTCACAGCAGCAGTTGTAGGTGCTGTATTTCCAATACCCGTTTTGAAAAGGCTGGTTCATATAAAGAGCCCTAGCTGGTTTTCAGCTTGCTGCATTAGGAGTTCTAGCATCTTCAGACTTTCATCTCACTGATGGGTACAAACTCCTCTGTCCGGTTTTCTTAAGTATGCACATCTAATAAGAATCTTGGGAAACCAAGTGCCGTATTTACAGACCTTTTCGTTGGAATGAAGCCCGTGATTCTTCACTTGTCTCAAGCCTTTCTTTGACATGCTCTTATTTTTATCAAGACCAAGGTTGAAATATTCCTGCCAATTATTATGTCAGTGATTCTTTGGTGAAGGTAGATATTGAGTGTGCTATCTGGGCCCTACTGTTACTAGCAAGATCTGCTTTTTGTTCTGAAAAAGGTAATTTTATAGAATCAAAGAATGGTTTGGGTTGGAAGGGACCTTAAAGATCATCTAGTTCCAATCCCCTGCCTAATTTATCTGTAATATCTTTCACTTCCAATAGAGTAAAATAGAATAGACTATTTTAGTTGGAAGGAACCTACAATGATCACCTAGTCCACCTGCCTGACCACTTCAAGGCTGACCAAGTTAAAGCGTGTTGTTAAGGGCACTGTCCAAACACCTCTGCAACGCTGACAGGCTTGGGGCATCGACCTCCCCGCCAGGAAAACTGTTCCAGGGTTTGAATTTCACTTGCTTGCAATGTAGGAGAAACTTTACACAGTGCATTTGTACAGCTCTAGAGGCAGTTTTGCCAGCAGTCAAAAAGAGAACTCCTAAATACTGTACAGATGGCTTGATAAAGTGAGATGAAGGAATCAAGTTACCTTCTCAGGTAACTGATGGCAGAGATTCAGTGTGGCTTTACTTCCCACAGGCACGATGTGTGTGTGTGTGCGCGCACGTGGTTTATTTTGCTCCTTTGGTCTTCCAACCTTCTGTTCACTAGTATCTCTAGCACAGGAACTGCCCAGAGTTGAAGCTCTTTGGGAAATAATACCTAAGTAATAATGCATTAATATTCGCCCATAAAGAGGGAAACCCCATTTCCAGACCCATTATCTAGGAGAATCTTCTTTCCCAAAGGAAGGAAGCGAGTTGGGCTCTGAAGCCACTTTCACAATCTGAACGTCTGTAACCTTCTCACATGTGGGTTTTGTTCTTTGCCGTTTTCCCACATGTGTCAGATACGGCGTCAATGCAGAGTCCAGACAAGGTGGCTTGACCATGGGCTTTGCCACAACGCTTGGGCCCAATCCTAGGAAGAGGTTGGACCTTCCTCTGAGGCAGTGAGCATCCTTACAAGAACCATACACAGCCCCAGCATAAGTTGGGACTCTCCAGAACCAACAAGATAAAACTGGACGCGTTTGGGGATAATGTTAGATTTCAACATGTAACCCGTATCTTAGGTAACACAAATCCCTTTGATGATTCTGTTCTTTGAAAGTGAGTCCTCGGCTAGCCTGTGTCCTTGTGTCACCCAGCCAACCTCCAAGGCAGAAGCAGGGGCTTTTGTGGGAAAAGCATCGTGTCATGGGAGAGTGGGTCGGGAATGGGGGAGGAGGTGGATAAACCTCCCTTCATGTTATCCATGCTGGGGAATTACCCGCACTAGGTAGGGCTGCATCACTTGATTTTTGGCAGACAACTATTTGCATTATACAAATGAAAATACTTGCTCTGTTGACATCTTCTGTTTGGTGACTTAAACTGTGAGGGTAGAGCAGGTTCAGCTTTGTTGAGTATCTTCCCTAATAGATTGCGTCTAATTATTTGGCTGCTTGGAGCAGGTATGTGAGATGATTAAGTAATTGTGTATCTATGACAAACCCGTACATGCCACTACTTTTGTTCTTCACCTAAGTACATGACGAAATGCAGCAAACATATGCTGAGTGTCTGAAGGTGATGTTGGTATTTGAAATCCTGAAGAAGGACTCGTAGTGATATCCAAATGGCTGTCTCCCTCTGGGGTTATTGATCTCCAGTACATTCCCACTCTGACTGAGATGTGCTGTACTTGGCATCTCACAGCTCTTCATCGTGGCCTAAGCTAGTAATGGAAAGACTCATCTGCATAACTCTCTGCTGTCTAAGCTCTGCTAATTGAAAATGGGGGAAAAAAAAAAATATTCTCCCAGTTTTTTAAATCAAGAGCTAGTAATTTCGCTCTCTCTTGGAGTGTTACTCTTGTGGTTATGAAATTTAGCTTAATCTGCATTAATACTGCCTTTTAGCATTGGTTTAGGAAAGAGACCAAAAACCCACATCAAGCTCCAAAGAGCTATTATGGAACAGTTGCAGGCAGAGTGCTGGAGATCCTTCCTTTATAGAGAATAATAAATGTTAATGCAGTCCTTAGCATTTCAATGTCAAGATTAAATATTCCAGAGTCTTATTAATTGAATATTTTATATCCGTGCAAATGGCCTTGATCCACACAATGGCATACTAATTCCAAAGTGCCATTTAAAGGGAAGGGAGAAAGAACATTTTCAAATTCCTTCAAGGAAACAGTGCAAACAAGCCTTTTTAAAATGAATGCATTAATATGCTCATTGGCAATTTACTTTGCATGAAGCAGCTATGTGGAGGAAATGTAAATATGTTTGTGTTTTGTTTTTTTGAGGTCCCAGAGTGGTAGAGATAGCTTGCCATTGGTACTGCACAGAAAAGCTATCAGTAATAAAGTATCTGAGGGAATTAAAATTTTGTAGATAGCAGTCATGCATCCTTTCAGTGACACCAACACTGTGATTCTGTACTGGTAGGTATTAACCTTTTCCTTCGTGTGACCCCATGTTACAATTTAAGGAAGTTTCAGGCTTCTACTCCCCTAAAGTCATAAAGAGTTAGAAGGTAGTTACAAGCTCCTGATCCTAATTCACAACCTTTCAGGAGATGATGTTGGCTAACTTTCTCCTCTAGAAAACGTTACCCAATGCCACTCTAGGCAGTATGTGATAAAATGGTCTTCTCCTCTATCTTGCTTTGAGGTTTTACTTGACAAAGGTCTCAGAGCAGTTTGTGTCTCTGACATGCACCAGCCATGGCCTCCCATGGTGATGTTTGATTTGGACATGTTCTCACAGGTTTCACGGGATCATCACTCTTGCATGTCCTGTTCATTGACCAGCGCTGTTGGTTGTCTTCCAGTCAAATTTTCCTTCCTGTAGTAGAGGTAATAATTTCTTCGCTAAAACCTAAGTAGCCCAAATCTCTCTGAAGCAGGAAGGTTTCCTTTCTAGTGAAAATTTGTTATCTATAAAAAGCTGGTTTACGTTCACGTTTATGATGATAACATGAAGTGAGTTCCTCTGAAGCGAGGTGGGGTTCAGGGACACAAGCTATTGCAGCTGCAGTATCAGACGTGGACTCACTGCAGTACCAGTGCATGGACGTTGTTAAATACACGTGCTGACAGCAGACCATTTGCTGGAGTGTGTTCCTGCTCCTTAGGTACAAGTACAAAAAAAGGCACATTGGTTTCCTTGCAGGTAGTTAACTCTTGTAGAACATCCCAATTTAGTGCTTGCCTGGCAGAGCTCTAACGCAGCATGGCAGGGAGTATGCATTATTATAGATTTCAAATACATTTCTTGCTTTTCTTCACTCTGTCCCCTCCTCCTCACATACTAACAACAATAGTAAATAAACAATAAATAAAGAAGTCGTTGAGATTCTGCAGGAGGCAGCCAGTTCTGACAGCAGTGATCTGCCTCTTCCTTTGTGAAGGTGAGGTTTATGATGAAATTTAGTGTCAGTTGTATGGTTTTTCTCTTGTCCTAATTTTGCCCTAAATTAGCCTGTTTGGACCACAGGTCAAGGCTGACCTTTATATGATAAGCACTTCATATTGCAGAAGTGAAATAGGAGGAGAGAGGCGGGCAGTCCCGTGGGTGAAGCTCAGAAAGAGCTGTCTGCCTCCGTGGCCTCTCCGAGACGGAGGGACCGAGTCCCACAGTCCCTCCTTGATTTGCCAAAGGGACTCCCGTGCCCTCCTGTGCTACAACCAGGTGCGATCTTTCCACCATCATTCCTGCCGTCTGCAAGAGAAGCACTAGCTGGTCTCAGGGCAGCAGAGGAGCCCGTAGCTGCCTGCGGTCAGGGGGCTGAGCACAAATGCCAAAGCAGGAGTTGCCTGCCAGCCGCCCGGCTCTCCTAATCCCAGGAGTCCTGGCAAAATGAAGCTGCCAGTGATTTTCACATAAGACTAGTGAATGGGAGTAAATGGTTATACCAGTTTGCTGTCTGGTGAGGCTAAGCACTGGTGGCATCTTTTTCCTTTCTTTCTCTCTCCTTTTTAGATAAAATCCAGTTCACTGCAGCGCTTTTAAAATGATGAGAAGAAAACCTGTTAATAAAATTATTTTCAAACAACATTAGCATCTCAGCTGGCTGGAGATCAGTTGGGCCTGCAGCTTACACAGTGTGATAGAAAATCAGTAGCATAAGAGAAAAGCGGTAATACAGTAAGAAGGAAAATAGATAGCCACTGTGGGTTGCTATGGCTACTCGATACGTCTTGCTCCGGTGTCCCTTTGGATGTCTTCATTCCAGCGTTGGGTTGTATTGCCTCAGAGCTGTGGTCACTGGGAGCAGCATCGTGACGGTGAGATGGCCAGTTCCAGGTACAGCTTGATGCCCCCAGCAACACCCACAGAAGGCTGCAAGGATCTAGCAGGTCAGCTGGAGCTGGTGGTGGTATCTGCAAGGGGGAGGCACTGGTTTGCATGCTGCTGGTGTGTTCTGCATTTGATGGAAAACAGCCCTGTTTGGGTAAACACCGTGCACAGGGTGAGCGCCATGCTTACGCCCAAGCTGGGACCTCCCCAGGTGAGATTTCCGCCAGGTGAGGCCTTACTCTCATCCCTGCAGCACTACATCAGCCGACACGTCCCCCACCTCCCCACCTCAGTTCATAGCCTTCATTCAGCAAAGCCCTCTCAGCAGGCTCCAGCGCTCCACAGTGGTGTCACTGCCACATCACGCCATGCAGTATCACAGCCTGCGTCTTTGAAGAGTCATGGAACGGGGATGTCTTTGCTGGAGTATGACACAAAAGGATGCTGGTGCCCACTGGTGAGAGGGTTCCTCAGGGTATGCCTTCAGAGTCCTTCTGGGCCAGTCCCTGTGTACCTTCAGCCTGTTGCTCATGGGTACTGTGAGCCGCTCTGCCAGGTCACTCTGCTTAAGTGATGATCTTAAAGCAAAATGGTGCTTTGAAGCGAACTTTGGCATCCCACACCGTCCTGCCTGACTGTGGGAAAAGCCACCAGGCACTTGGGAGGTCACATACTTCTGAATTGCTTCTTAGCACTCCCCTTCCGTGATTTTCTACGTAAAATTTTACAGTCTTTCTGTCTGCTATTCCAAGTCCATGTATTTTAGACGAGCGAGCAGTAAGTTTAGCTTTCTGTACTGGTTTTATATCTGAGGCTTCTGGATATCATTTTACTTTTACCATGAACATTTTCCTATTCACATATTTTGTGAGGGACTGTTTCTCCGTGTTAGAGGAGAGAGCTCCGCACTACTGCAGCTACTACAGTTTATGCAGAGAATGACTTGTGCGTAGTCTGTAATTCCCTGATGCCTATTACTGATCACCCTTCGCTGTTCCTGCATGGGAGTCGCTGCCCCAGAGGCAGAGGAGGTCATTCGGAGACCTACAACAGGGTCTGTTGCTCTTACTACAGGAAAAAGACAGTTGCGTTCCATCATTCATTTGGCAATATTTTTTTTCTCTGCTCATTACCCATCACCTTGCCCCCCACAGTACCAGAACCAAAGTTCCTCTCACGTGCTAGCCTGGTATGAGCAACTTGCTCTTCCCTCGCTGTCGCTGTGGTGACGTTTGCACCCAGGCACTGCAAACGCTGCACTTGGGTTGTGAAGACGTGCACGCTGCCGGCGCCGTGCTTGGCCTTGAGAAGAGACACTCTTGGAGCTGGAGTGATGGCTTTGTGGGCTGTGTTTGCACTACTAAAGTACAGAGCTACTGATCTCTTCTTTGGGTAGTTGTGATACCGATGTGGTCCTAAGTAAAGAAAGAGTAGCCACCTGTCCTGAGGGGATGCTAATCTACACACTAATTGTGAGGACATGTCAGATTTCTGGACTTTCTTTGCTCAGCATTCTCTAATTAATTCTTGTTATTCCCTTCTCTTTCGTAACTCATTTTTATTAAAGCCAACATCTGTTGTCTGTTTGAAGTTGATTAAAACACTCTTTAATCTTTTTCTAAAATTGTTATTAAACTTCCAAGAGAAGCCGTAGCACTGCAAAAATAACCTCTTTGTTCCTGCCCCCAGCCAGAGGAGCTGAGATGAAATACATTTTCAGAGCAGGTAGGAAGGAGAAAGCGTTGGTATCGAATGCAGGTCAGTGCCAGGCTGATACCTGCTTGCTGGGCACAAGAGAGCTCAGGTGCCGTTACAAGAGATCCGTGTTAGCACTCGGGCCTTTGGAGGCTAATTTGCTCGGCAAAGTTTGTTCAGAACTGGTCTGGATTTTTCTAAAATACCTTAGGATTAGTTTTACACCTTCTAGACAAGTCCCATGTCCCCCAAGTGCTAGGAAGGGCTTTGGTAATACAGTGCTATATTAAAACTGGAAAATACACGCTGTCAAGACGATGTCATTAACATAGCTCTCTACTCACAGAGCCCAACTTCCATAGGTTTTTGGGACAGTATCATAGAGCAAATGTCATATGTCAACCTTCTGTTCAGGGCTGGATTGCCCAGTGAGCTGCTGCGTAACAGTTGTTTACAATACAAATATTAATTGTGTTTAATGACATCGTGTCCCTCTCCATGGAGCTCCAACAGCTGCCTGGGACGAGGAGGCCCTTGTGCAAGACCAAGCCATGAGAAAAGGACGGTGCATAATGTCTACTGCCTCTCTCCTGTAGTCCTTGTGAAGACAGCTTGGGGCAGAGAGGTTGTGCAGAAACTACTTCAATTTTGTGCAAAAACCTGAGGCAGTCCTGAGAGCACGGGCGCTCAGCTCTGTGCTGCAGATCTCTGGGACAGCCATAGGGCAGAGCAAGGCTTCAAGCCTGATCCTGGTGCCACCGGTCGGTCAGTGGTCTAACTGTGGTCCTTCTGGCTGGCCCAGTAACAAACCCTCTGTTGATGTCCTCGGAGCCAGGGTTTCTGGCTGGAAGTCTACAGCAATCTTCTCTCCTGTTCCTGTCTCTCATGTTCTCCATTTCTCATCTCTCTTGTTCCAAAGTCTTCTCTACTTTGGTGATGTTTTCATCTATTTGTGCTCCTGAAATAGCCAGTTAGAAGATATTCAGCAGGACTGTTCTGTCTTGGCTTGCTTGGGCACCGTGTACTTGTGAAGCTCAGCGGTAGCTTATTTTCAAACTTCAAGCAGAGCGTGTGTCTGAAGAACACAGTGCTCGCAGAGCAGCACCAGGACTGCAGACCACCCATGAGACAGTGATTGCTTTCGAACAGATGAGCTGGCTGGGCAGATAAAGCTCACATCTTAACAACAGAGATGATGCGTCTTTGTCACCATCCTGCATTGTTTTGGTTGGTCTCAAGAGAACTGGCAAAAAACCCTGGAAAGAACCATGAAGTATTCATGGCACACAGTCTACTGGTCATTGGGTTTGGTGCTCCAAGTTAGCTCAGGGTGTCGACTTTCTACCTTAATAATGGCAGAAATAATGACTTGGCAGCGTATCTGTATGCTTTAGTCTTGTTTGAGTGTTTACTGAATCGAAGCCCAAGGTGTTTGCAAAATGGGCAGAGCTGAAAGATGATTGGAACAAGAAAACCTTTGTTTGTGTAGTGGTTTTAATTCTATAATGAATGGGATTTACCAAATAAGATTTTTGTTATTGTGTTGTTTACTATGGAGCTGCTCTGCAGAAACTAGATTTTTGTAATATTTGTGTCTTTCTGTGTAAATACAGAAAGATACATTCTGAATACTGTTTTATTATGAAAACCTTGCTAGAGCCAGGTACGTTGTGGATCTTTGGGCTTCCTTGCACTTTTCAGAACACCAGAACAACACAGTAATGGTTATTGGTTTCATTTGGGGTTTACTCTGTGAGATAGAACAAAGCAGCAGTTATCTGGACGATGCATTAGGCTGAGGTTGTGCACTCGGACACAGGCAACGTGTGATGCACAGGGTGAGTGGAGGTGGCACAGAGCTCTTCTGAAGTGCGGGTCAGGGTGAGTGTGCCAAGGATACGCTTTGGTCCCGGGCAAACCCTCGCTGAGCAGCTTGGAGCAGTATTTCAGACCTTTTCATCCTATGAACTGATCCATGGGGGGTTGGTTTGGGGTTTTTTGGAGTGTTCCTGATTCTCACCCTCTTACTAGACAAAATCAGCCCTTCCTATGAGCAGAGAATCAAAAAAAAGGAAAGGAGCAGAATTCGAACATTAGACTAACCATGGAAAGCTATTGAATTATTCTCTGCTTCTTTTTAAAGAATTAGCAAAAGGTATAAAAGGAAATTCTGAAATTTTAGCCTTTTAGATGCTGCAGAACTGAAGGTTTCTATTTTAGGAAGTGCTGAATGATCCTTTTGTGGAAGTAGTTTTGTTCTTTAGAGGTGTCTTTTGCAATCAAGAGAAGTCCTTCATTTTCACAAGTGCTTAAAACTTGCCTGGTGGTGCCCTTACAGTTCCTCAGTGATCCCTTCTGGCGAAATTAAGGCATGAACTGTCATTTGATTGATACAGATGCTGATAGATCAAATCCCTGTTTCCCTACCGAGAGGAGAGCATCCCTTGTAAGATCTCTTCCCTGAGGGTGTATGAGATAGACTGGGCAAACAGCTCCCTTCCTTCGCCGGAGCGAAGAATTTCAGAACATTAGAACTTCACAGTACAAGCTTTTCTCTGAAATGATTGCTTTGTAAACCCCTGAAATCTCAATTTACCTCAACTTTCATTCACAGTATTCCTTTAAAACACGAAGATCAGTAGAAACAGAGCTGAGGAAGCAGAAATATGCCATCTTGTTCTCCTACCAGCCCCAAAATGTAGGTTGCAGGCTGGACTGCTTCGCACCGGCAGTGCTGGCTGCCACCCGACACAGTCTATTTTTATCTTCTGTCACAGTGCGCTGACAGGATTTAACACTGTGGTGAACGCTGCTGATCCTCCTAAGGATGTCTTCATGGCTGCCTCACATTAATTATGCTATAAGCTAAAGTTTGCTTTGCAAAATGACGTTGCTATTTTAGACCCACCGTAGAAAAGGAGCTGCCGGGGACTGTCCTCTTACAGCAACGTACGCGTGAGGTCTGGTGGCTGGCAGATGAGGTGACAAACCCTGTTATGTCCCAGTGGCTGACGGCTGCTCGGGACCGATGCCCTCACTGTCCTCGGTCATGTGTCTGCCCGAGAGTGCCGCAGGGGACCTGCAGCTGCCCGGCCGTCCAGCACCTCCAGGGCAGGTCCTGGTTCATCCGGCTGCAGCAGCTCTTCTGTCCTGGGTGTCATCACATAAGGGCAGACTGGCTTTTTGAGAGACGCTTCTCTGCCCCAGCAGAATTTATGGGCCCTTAGGGAATGTTTTCTGACTTGGGTTTTTTTTGCAAGAGATTCGGTAGGAAATCCCAAACAGCCCCTTCATGTTTGTTCAGGAGTGTCCCTGTGTCCTCAGGAGTGGTGCAGCCTGGAAGCTGGTGGAGGATGCGACTGTCGTCAGGGCGGCGGTGGGACATCTGAATCTTGAACTCCGTTCCCTGCACTGGCAGGACTTGCTGCGAGAGTGGACACGATTCGGTACGTGCTCCGTGCACGTCAGCAATCCCGTAAGGCAGAGGCAGTAACCTAATGCATAAAAGCAAGTGCCTTTTGGATGATTCCTTGCTTTCTGCGTTAGTCCTCTCTGTTAATGAATGCAAGAATCCCTTTCCGTACTCTTGTTCGTTGAGACTGTCGGTGTGTTTACAGCTTTCAGTGCTGCAGAATTCGGAGCTGAATCATCACTGCGGTGACAGTGAACATGCTTTGGAGTGAAATAATGATGATGGGACAAGTGCCTTCCTCTTTGTTTATTCACTTAGGCTGCCAGAGTTATGCCTCATTGAAACTGTGCATTTGAACCACACCAGGCTGTGCACCGCTCCTGAGGACACAGAGCCAGTTCTAAACAAAACAGGAGGGGACTGATTTGAATTTCTGCAAGATTTCTTGTCAACTCTTGCTATTCTTTTCTCAGCAGAGAAAACCAGCCTTCATTGTAGTGTCTTCCCCTGATGCTGGCACACCTGCAAAAACAACATCACCTAAGCTGCATTAATGATACTTTTTCTTCCAAGGTCTTTATTCATAGTGACATCTGGCATGATAAGGAGATTGTTTCCTCTCTACGTTCTGCTCATCTCAGTGTATTCTCTCTCCCGGGATCATTTGGGATACCTGTAGGAAATCATCAGAGTATCACAAGTATGTTTACCACTTAAGACTGGGAAACAGCTATAAAAACAGTTATTAGGAAGTAAGAGACATGGGTGTACTTAAGGTGTGGAGAGAGACGAGCGAAGGCAGAGCAGCATGGAAACTTCAGTGGCACGAAGACCCCGTGTTCCCGGCCGTGCTTTCTGGAGCCTTTCCACAGTCTTGGTCACAACAAAGATTAAAGGAAAACTACAGCACTCCGTGTTAATGTTGAGCAACATTGCTGAGGATTTTTTCACCAGCTCATGAAATCACAGTAAGATGAGTCAGGTTTTCTTTGCTACAGGGGAGACAAAGTAAATTTAACTTGATATTCAATTTCCATTTCCCCCCCCCCCAGTATAAGGAATTATAATTACCAGACAGTACTGTGACAAAATGACAGCTTGGAAATGCTAAACTGCCAAATAGTTTTGGGTGCAAACAGTATGTAAAGAAATACATTCTTATGCAAACTGGGGTGCTGCCCTTGCTGACTGTTCTCCCTGAGAAAAGAAAGGCAAAGAACCCATTTTGTTGCCATAAAGGAAAAATAGTAATGTTGTTTGAAGTGTCCAGCAGGTTTCCAAATTGTTCTATTAAGAAGCAGGAAAATAAATACATATTGTAAAATTACTTTAATTTGGACCGGCACTAAAACTCATAATAGTGCAAGTATCAGAAAGAAGGGCAATGATCATAAAAAGCCCGTTATAACTCTAAACTGTGAAAGGACAGTCATTTCCGTCTCAGTAAGACCCGTGTTGCCTGGGAAAAGAAGAATAATTTTGGCAGTGGCACGATGTAATGAGCAGCTTGTTGTCGGAAGAGCTCTGTAATACAGATACCTGCATCTGTACAGTCCTGGCCATCTGCAATTCACACAGCACGCTAGAGTGAGTCCAGTGTCACTGAGCCTTTTTTTTAGTATCTTTTAGAAGAGGAGACTAAGCTAGGGGTACAAGAGTGACCATCCCAAGGTCATCGACTGAACCAGTGGCAGCACGTACTGCTGCCTGTCCCACCATGCCACACTGACTGTCTTCATGTTGGCATTCTTTTTTTGGAGGATGCCTTTGTTTTCAAAATGTTTAGGAAACAAGTTTACAGGCAAAAACGTTAAAATGCTTCTTTTCTTGGCTATTGCAAAGTTTGTCGAGCATTCCAGTTTCACTCCAAATTAAAGGGATAAGGCTCAGCAAAGAGTTAACATTTGTCTTGCAAAGGGTTGACCTCTGTTAACCAAGGGTTAACATTTGTCTTGCTGGTTTTACGAGACAGTTGCTGGATTGGAGCTGACATCCCGCAATGAGACAGTGCCCTGAGAGAGCAGGAGATTACCAGATCTCCTTGCAGGAGCGGAGCTGTTGCTGTGACTAATTCAGAGAGCCTGCAGGCAGTGCTGGAGTCAGCAGGAGGCTTCAGGGGGAAAGCAGCTTTATCTTTCGGGATGTCCACAGAGTGCCGTTTCCCTGCTGATATGTAACATTCCCACTGCAGGAACAGCTGAAAGAGTTCGTGGTTACTGTTTTCTAAGACGCGGTTGGGCAGAAGGCAGATGGAAATAACATTTCGGGAGCAAACAATGTAGAACAGGTGTTGTGTCAGCTTCCGCTGGTGTCTCCAAAGGCTACTGAGAATCTGCTTGTGAAACAGAGCAGAATTTGACTTGCAGATACATGAGTCAACAAGAACCTAACTTGACTTGCAAACCCCAGGCGAAGTTTGGGGAGCCAGCGGTGAGGAAGTGTGCTTTTTATCTCTGGATTTGGTGAGGCAGTGGCATTTTACAGAATCCATACACTTTCAACTCTGGTTTGTGTTCTTATGGATTTCTGGTTTGCATTTTAGCAAAACTGAATCCCTAGATCTTGCAACAAGCACAACATTACAGTATTCATTCCTAGATGTTTTACCACTGCAGGGTCTCAACCTTGTGCAAAAACCCCCAAACCTCCCTAAAGACTATTTCTTTATGAACATTAAAGTCACCGATGAATGCAGTCCCAGGCTGCTCAGGGTTTTACTGAGCTCAGCTACTGCTAATGAGGATGTGGTAATCAATGGCAGCCTTGTCTGAACCAACCAGGAAATATTCAAGATCATGAAGGAAGTGATGAAAAAGTATCAAAATACAAAACTTGGACTTCAGGAGAGCAGATTTTTGCTTTGTTTAGGAAACTGGTAGGTGAGACCCTATGGGAGGCAGCTCTAAAGGATGAAGGAGTTTAAGGACGCTGGCAGGTCTGTAAGGAGAACACCCTTCAAGCATAAGACCTGTCCATCCCCATACTCGGGAAGAGAAGGAGATGCATCAGGAGACAAGACCAGCTTGGCTAAGCAGAGAAGTCAGGATGGGGGTCCTGTGCAGAAAGGCAACACACAGAAGGTGGAAACAGGGACCGGCTGCGAAGGAGGAATTTAGATATATTGCCTGGACTTGGAGGGACGGTGATACGAAAGCGAAATGTCACCTGGAGTTGAGACTTGCAGGGGATGCCAAGGGCAACAAGAAGAGCTTTTACCACTAGATTGGCAATAATAAGCTGAATAAAGAACATGTGAGCCAGTTGCTGTGTGTGTGTGTGTGTGTGTGTGTGATTTAGTGACAGCAGATACAGATCAGGCTGAGGCACTCCATCCTTTCTTTGCTTCTGTTTTGACCAGCAAGGTGTCCTGGGCCTCTGTGCATAGTGAAGGGGTTCAAGGAGGAGAAGAACGACCAGCAGTGGATAAGGATCTACTCAGGGATTGGTTGTGAAAACTTGATCCATACAAGTCCATGGGACCAGACAGGATGCATCCAAAAGTGCTGAGTGAATTGGTTGATGTCCTTGCAGGGTTGGTCTCTGTCATCTTTGAAAAGTCATGATCAGGGGAGTTCCCTTGCAACTAGGGAAAGGCAGGTGTTGTATCCATCTTCAAAAAAGACCAAAAGAATAATCCAGGGAACTGTCCCTGGGAAAATCACGGAGTGAGTCACCTTGGATCATACTTCTGGACACGTGAAGGAGAAGAAGGTGATGTTATGCCTGACCAACCTGATTATCTTCAATCATAAAATGACTGGATGTGCAGATAAAAGGAGTGCAGCCAATGGCAGTTACCGTGACTTTAGCAATGTTTTTGACACAATATTCTTCTGTCCTACAATATTCCTGTTTCCAAGTTTGGACATTACAGTCTGAGTGGGTCAACAAATAGTTGAGTAAAAGCCTGGTCAGATGGTTGGGCTCAGGCGGTGGTGGTGGTTAATGGGCTGTAGTCCCACGGGGACAGTCCAGGAGAGGAACAGGTTGCCCAGAGACATTCTACAGTCTCCATCCTTGAAGGTTTTCAAGACCTGACTGAATAAAGCTCTGAGCAACCTGGTCTGACCACACTGCTGACCTTGCCTTCAGCAGGAGGTTGGACTAGAGACCTTCCAACCTGAGTTATTCTATGATCCTATGATCCTAATCCATCCATCAATGTATTACATATGCAACAGGGGTCTAGGTAAGTTATACAAGACCAGTTTGTATCCTCAAATTTTAACACTTGATTTATGACTTTACTGAAGTTTATTTATTAGTTGTTGTGTTTGTGGAAAAATAAATTCAGTTATCCCATTGACACTCACATCCTTGTGACCTTTCCAGCCTCTGCACAGATCTCTGCCACTCCTTCAAACAGCTTTAATCCGATCTGCTTGTCCATGCGTAACACAGAAAAGGCTTCCCACTGACCAAACCTGGGTGAGATATGCATTGGGATACAGCCTTTATTTAAATCACGCAGCATCCGTGTACAGATCTCTGTCGCTAGCAGAGCTAAGGGAGCAGGAGGGTATGTGCACACCAGCCCTTGAGGGGAGCAGGACATGCGTGGTGCTGTGGGATGCCAGCAGATGGTGAGGCAGATCTTGGGGTTTGTTCCAGGCTGAAGGCTGTGGTCCAGTAAGAACTGCCCCGTTTCCCCACACTCATGAGCTTTTGACTTCTCTTTGCTTGTCTTTGTTCTTCCTCATCATTCCAATCCCTGCACTTCTCTATAAATAAGTCTGGTCCTTCCAGGTTTCTCAACCCTGTTCTCTGCTTTCCCTTCCAGATCCCATCACCATCCTCCCAGCTCCTCAGCCAGACCCTGGGCCTTCACCCTCCCTCCCCTGCACAGGTTCCCCCATGCTGCTCTCAGACTCACCTTCCTGTCTCAGGTTTCTCTCTCCCGGCCATTCCCAGTTTGCTCCCGGGTCTTTCCTCCCTGGCTTCCCCACCTGCTGATTCCCAGTCTCCTTCCACCGCACAGGCCATCTCCATCTCCTGCTTGCGTTTTCCTCATTGTCTCCATGCCCTGTTCCTTCAAGGCCCACAACTGTCTTTCCATGTCTCCTTCCCAGGGCAGATGGGCACTCCGGAGCTGCGGTTCCCATAGGAGCAGAGGGGCTCTCTGGGGACTTTAAACTGCTGCTAGTGAAGAATTTCAGTGGCAAATCTGTAAACTGCCATTTCCCAAAGCTTTTTTTTGGCCAAATCTGAGTGAATAATCCTCTGTCCTACAAAGCCTTCTGCACAATGAATTTCAGATAGACAAAGCAATGTTTTTTCTCCACTATCTTTCTCAAAAAGAGCCTACTTATTGCAGCGGAAAGGTTCCAGAAAGATCAGCTTGGGACTGACCTAGCACAGAAAATGTAAACTGAGATGCCGAAAGCTTGTCCGAGGTAGAAGCAATGAAAACAAGGTGGAATGAAAACGAGTGCAGTGACCACAGCAGGAAATACCGAGTAACTTCCTTAGATGTAACAGCATCCTCCTTTTATCACATGTTTTCCCTGCCAGGGAGCAGGGTCGGGCACAGGCCGGGGTCGCAAATTCACCTTCAGACTCTTCCCCAAATGCGTGAGGATTTCTGCCTGCACCTGAGCGTACGGGCAGAGGGGGGACGTCTGGCGAGTACCCAACGCGGTGGAGCACTACGAAGACGAGCTGTTACCTGTACGTGAACAGAACCTGTCTGCCCCTTGCCTTAGTCAGCAGGGATTCATTTAATAGCAAAAGCTCTGAGGCATTTAATGGAAAATGGTACGAATAAATAAGTGTGAGAGTGGGTGCCCGATGAAGTTCAATATTTGTTTCCACAGAGCCAGGTTTTGTGTTTCACTCTGAGAATACAAACTCTATTGATCCATGCAGCATTTTCATTTTCTGTATAAATATAAATAAATAAAAATAATAATCCAATCCATATGTAATTCAGTTCACTTCATGTGAGCTACATTCTGACTTTCCATAATACAAATCAGAAAATTGCAGCTCTGCTGTATATTTGCTGCGATAACCTCTCTCAGAACCCCACCTCGGGAGAGCACAATCAACCCGTATGTATTCTCTTCACATCAACTTCTCAAGGTCACTGCTGCCTGAGCAACTCTTTTAAGCAATTTCCCACCATTAAGTACAGTAGAAGCAACTCAGCCTTGGTAGTTTATTTATAGATCCTGTAGATGCACAGTTCTCGCATTCTATTAACGAGGGCAGAAGCAGGATGAATTTTTTTATCCATTATGGACCTTGTGCCGCATAAAATACTGTGCATTTTTACTGGAGGCTCTACTGTTTTAACCTCTGACGAGTGATTAACGATTCGGCTACCAGTGTTTCACTGATGTCTTGTGTAGGGCCTGTGCAGTGCCTGTGTACTTAACCACTTCATCCTCATTCAACATATTAATTTGATTTTGTTTATAATAACATCTCCAAATGTTCAACATCACCATATTGACCACAAACTGTCAAATAAGCGTTGTTCATTTGGAGAACACATGCTGATGTGGCAAGTCATATGAGGTGACGAGGTCAATGCTTCTTTCTTTCTTTCTTTCTTTCTTTCTTTCTTTCTTTCTTTCTTTCTTTCTTTCTTTCTTTCTTTCTTTCTTTCTTTCTTTCTTTCTTTCTTTCTTTCTTTCTTTCTTTCTTTTCATATTCTTCTCTTTCCGTTTGCATTTTGGCCACCGCTTTAGGTTGCGAGACTGAAACATACTCCCTGGGCTTCCCCTCACTGCTGACCCCTTGGGAGCATCTGCTAGTGATCACTGAAGAGAATGAAATTGGTTTTGACTGTTATTGCACACACGGACAGCAACCTTAGTTAGCAGGGTTTTGCTAACTCTTCAGTAGAGTTTTGATGATTTTCTTAAGTTTCTTTCCAACATTTGTTCTGCTCTGTGTCACAGATCTCTTGTACAGGTGTCACGTGTGACACCCATTTGTGGTTCTGAAGAGCAACGTCAGCAGGACTGGAGTGTCAGCACAGCAGTCCGCCTGCCAGGACTGCTGAAGGACCTGGTGATTCTCAGAGGGACACGAAGATACAGACATACTCTGAAGACCTTTCTCTCACTCTAGAGACATTTCTGTTGGAGAGCAGAAGAGGACATCCCTAAAATAGCAGGGACCTGGTTCCTGAGACACACGAAGGGATGCTGTGGCTTGTGGTTATCCACCAAAGTCCAGCAAACTCCTCTCTCTGCGAGAGTGATGCTGAGATAGGCATTTCTACTGGCTGACTTGATCCCGGCAAAAGGAAGTGTTCCTATTGTCCCAGTTTGGAGGGTGCCCACTGTAGGGACTAGGCATCTGTGGCTGGTGAAGGGGGGGGGGTTAGAAGCCTTCTTCCACTGACAGAACCTGGTCTGCTTGGTCAAGCACCAAGCCATATGCTCCTCCACCCTTCCCACCACCCTGGGTGCAGCAGACCTCTTTACCAGGTGCCTGCATCTCCCTCATTGCAGCTCTTCAGTGAAGAGCTTGAAGCAAGGTGCAGAGAAACCAGCTCTGCCCTTCCAAACACAGTACATAAGCACTGGGAAATCGGCAAACTGGGGGAAGACAAGAGCCATCTCCTCTCTGGTTGCTGGCAGCGCACTCCCTGCTGGAGCCTGTTTGCAGTGCAATAGCGTTTGCAGCGCAGCATGGCCCTGCAGGTGTTAGCAAAACTGAGCCTTGGGGAAAAAGCTGCTTCTCCTCACCTCAGCTCTCCCTGCTGTGCCTCCCTCCCCTCCCCTTCCCTCCCCTACAGACTCAGTGGACAAAGGCATGGATGACTGGGTCTAGGGTTGGCGTTGGTCTCATGTCAAGTGAAAGGTAGGACCAGAAGTCTTCAGAGCTCTCTTCCAGCCACTGCTTGTGCAACTATGTCTTTCCTACTGTAGTGACCCTTTGTTCCTAAACCCACATCTTTTTTTCTCTTTGTGGAGCCCAAGTAAGCAAGGAGAGGGCCACCAAAGAGGTATTTAACATAGTCTTACCACAGCTATAAACAGCGGCCCACAGGAGGCCAGTTTGAATTTTAAGTCTGTCTTTTTTTCTATGTGTGGCTGCAAACATCTGGTCCTTCAGGATGCAAATGGCAAGTGGTTGGCTTTGTCCCTCTGGACAGCCAGCTTCTGCTCAGATGAAGTGCCACACATGCAGCGGTCCCTTTCCTGGTTAGTGCTGCAGGAAAACAAAGTGGTGGCAATCTTCAGCCTCTGATGTTCTTCAGCAGCTGTGGGGCAATAGCATGTCCTTTCCAGGGGTGTGGGTGCAATCTTTCCAGCAGATTCTCTAGTCTGGCCCATCCCTCTCTGTTCATCTGCAGACCAGGAACGTCACTGGTCAGCTCCTACCCCTCCCAGGTCTTGGGTGTCTACACCAGTCCTGGCCCCTCTTGTGAGAGTCCCATCAGGTCATGTGGGGGGACATCTCTGGGCTAGCTCCACCTGCCTTTCCCATCCCTTGCCGTGATCCTGCTGCGCTCATACCGCTCTGACATGATGCGTAGATCAGCGAGCTAGCTCGTAAATGCTCTCAGAAGGAAGTGTTGGGTATCTCAAAGCTGGGACCCGTTGAGAGGCTGTCACTAGTCATTTTTCCAGCAGATACATTTTCCTCTGGGATTTCAGTGGGTGAGACAGCCGCTGTCCGACTGTTGTAGGCAAACAGCTTTTCCCGGTTGATGTGAAATGGGATCTCTCTGCATCCCCTCCATGTGTGACGCGGGTGGGATGGATCCTCCTCCCGACTTGGGAGCACGAGGAGGGCACAGGGTTGTGTCGTCTGTCGGGGACACCGGTGGCTGCGGCTCTCGAGCAGCTCGTAGGGGTCTTTAGAGAAAGGCTTCTTTAAAGACACTCCAGTCATACGATGTGCACAGAGACTCGGGTCTCCTGAGGTTTGAAAGCCATTAATCATGTGGAATTAAGGCAGTTAATCAAGTCTCAGAAACTGACAAAAGATTGTCCCTAGGGCTTTTTACCTTGAATATCTTTGGAAAATGATAGTTTCAGCTTTCCAGTTGACTGCCTCTGTAAGCTAATTCATTTTCTTCAGAAGCAGCCCAAGGTCAGCCATTATGCGACTGTGTCAGCTCGAGATGACGCTTCACTCACGTTAAGCTCAGAGCTCTGCCGTGACTGGCACTGACGGTCTCGGTGTCACAGAGGTGCCGTCGGGTGCTCCGGCAGGAGCTTAACGAGGAGGAAAGAGCAAATGCTGCAGACCTCAATTTATCTTTGTCTGAAACTTGCAATATTTCAGTCGCCAAATACACCAAATGAAATGCTGGGTGCAGTAATGGACAGTGTTGATGCAGAGCAGGAGTGCGCTCAAGGCACAGGCTGTGGTCATGCTATCTGCATTCTGAGTTCATGCAGAAACACTAATTTAGCTAATCTTTTCTCATTACATAATTTATGTAATTAATTTCAAATTGAATTGCTCCAGATGCTGATTCTGCCCTCTTGGTTGCCTGCTGCTTGCTCTCCTGTCACATCCAGCAGTGTTAATAGCAGGGGGCCAAAGTCCTCTCTCAGGTCTGCTCCCTGCACTGGTTTTTGGCCGGCCTGCCTGCTGGTGAACGCTCTGGCTGCAGTCCCCAGCGGGGAGGAAAGTGTGTAGATGTGGTGCAGCCCCGAGACCACACTTGTCTGCAGCGTGCACACCTCACTGGCCTCCTGTGAGTGCTCTGAGCTGTCCCTAATGGTAGCCCTGGGACCGTTTCTCAGCGCTGCAGTCAGGGTGCAGAGCACACAGTCACTGGAGTGAGGACATTAAAACCACTGGAGGTCAGAGAATCTGTGAAATGCTCAGGACCTCACTGTCACCCTGAATTCACACAGGGACGATGCTGAGAGATCCCCATTTGAAACTTCCCATGCAGATTACACCCTGGAGTTTGTTCACCAGGGTTTGAAGGAACCATTTCTACAGCTAGTGCATGAGTGTGTCATGGTGGAGAGGAGACGGGAGGATGCAGGGTGGAAGGGCTGTTAGAACAGTGTGGCAGCAGCACTGCTGCTAATAGAATAGAATAGAATAGAATAGAATAGAATAGAATAGAATAGAATAGAATAGAATAGAAGAATAGAATATTTTCAGTTGGAGGGGACCTACGATTGTCTTATCCTGTATCCAGGCAGGAGGAGAGCGGCTACTTAAGTACAAATAATCATATCCCTCTATACTAGAGTTTGTCGTGTTTTGGTGGTAAATTGATAGCGAGTCCAAGGCTTAGCAGCAGTGCTATATAGGTAATATATAGCTATATATATGTACTCCTGCACTGAGCCTGTGCCATGCTGGAACACTGGAATGTTGTTTTCCTGTGGCACAGGGAGAGAGCAGGTTTAGATGTGGGTTGTCCTGTGGTCCCAGAAGGATTCAGGATCGAAGCACAGGAGCCTTGATGCAGAGACAGTTCATATTAGTGGGAGGTTTTCTCCTAGCTTCCACAGGCTTTGAAGTTATTTCTTCTTGAGAACCTGGATGAAGTAGCGCACGGTGGGCACAGAGACACACAGAAAGTGCCAGCAAAAGCACTCTGTAACAGCAGGAAGGTATTTAGCGTATCTGAATCCAGAAGATGGACCGTTCCCACAGACGCAAAGCTCCCATCAGCAGATTGGCCTCTGTAAACAAGTCAGATACCCGGCCTGGGGAACGCATCTGCGTCCAACCACACATCCCTGGCCATCCGCTTTGCAATGCTGATGCAAATGGAAGAAACAGCAACTGTTTTCTGACCTCTGACGACTGCACTGTAACAGCGTTATTATCAGCATTGTTCCTGCGTGGCACTGAACAGGCCTCCAAGACAGTTTTCTCCATCTAGTTCTACTGAAGGCAATGCCAGTAGTCCAGTCCCGTGTGCAACTTCCCTGAGAAGGCAGATGAAACGGAAGACTAGAGCGTCCCAAAACTGCTCTCCTGTAATTACCATCAGTAGCACCAGGGGGCGAGAACAGCCTTTATTTCATGTCCCGTTCGGTGCCGAGCACCAGCTGGCAGGAACAGTGCCCATGACAGCAATAAGGCAGCCTCAGAGAGGGCAGAAAGTAGTTGTTGATATAGTTTAATAGTTGCGGGCAGGATGAGCTGTCAGCTCTTCATGTGGGTCCTGATGCAAAGGCTTTCCCCGGGCAGGGTGTGCCACGGAGTTGTCCCACCGAATGGACCTCCCAGCCTTTTCCACCTGGGGAAGAAACGTTTCAGTGTTCGTCCTGCGAAGGACCAGGCTTTAAAATCAACACAAGCAGCAAGCGTTTTCCTAAGCTGCAGTGTCCTAAGTGCAGCGTGGTAGGTCGTGATGGATTCTCTGCTCCACTTGTTTCACCTCACGCACTTAAAGTCTATGGCAGGGTTTGAAATTGCCTGGCAGTACTTGGTGGACTCCTGGGGAGGTGAGCTCTCAGCTGCTGAAATCTATTTCGGCATCAGCTGCTTCCATCTCTGCACAGAGACCTCAGCATAGCACCGAATCTCAGCAGCACCCGGGGCCGGAGACATGGAGACACACGCACACACGCAATTCAGAAAAGTTTCAGGGCTGCCCAGAAGAATATCTGCAATATTGTGGGATCAGGTGCACCCTCAGCAAGTTTGCAGATGACACCGAGCTGTCTGGTCGGTCGACATGCTGGAGGGAAGGGATGATGTCCAGAGGGACCTGGACAGGCTGGAGAGGTGGGACTGTGTGAACCGCGTGAAGTTCAACAAGGCCAAGGGGTCGGGGCAATCCCCAACATCAGCACAGACTCAAGGATGAAGGGATGGAGAGCAGCCCTGAGGAGAAGGACTTGGGGTG
>VXBL01004601.1:124134-143448 GCA_013400195.1 Aramus guarauna
CCCAGGGTGCCCAGAGAAGCTGTGGCTGCCCCTGGCTCCCTGGCAGTGTTCAAGGCCAGGTTGGATGGGGCTTTGGGCAACCTGGGCTAGTGGAGGGTGTCCCTGCCCATGGCAGGGGTGGCACTGGAGGGGCTGGGAGGTCCCTTCCCACCCAAACCAGGCTGGGGTGCTGGGATTCTGTGATACTGAGCTCTGTCTTTTGTACTGCCTTACCTCTGCAGATGCCTTCCTGTTGGGGAGTCAAAATTGCATGCAAAGAGACTGGGACAGAGAAATGCAATTAAGGAGAGTGTGTGAAGCAGTTTTCAGCTACATGAAGCCTCTCCAGCAGTTTGACTTGCTTTTCCGTATTTTTTTTTATCGCTCTGTGGAGAATAAATTAGGTCAGGTCAGAGATGCTGCTGGAACGAAGTGAAAGAGGTCAAAGAGTGTCCCTTCAAGGCTGAGTCACCCTGCCCACCAGCCCTGTTTGGACTTCCAGAAAGAAATGTTGGTAAGAGTTCGAGTTCCTAGAGCAGCTCAGCTAGAGAATGGCACTGACCGAAAGAACCAGAACACAGTGAAGCAACAAACCTCTCTGCCCTGGCAAATTAACTTAAATTACAGGAAGAACTTTCTAAAAATAAAGTTTTCTGTGATTGTTTCAGGAGGGGGAACTGAAAGCATTACTTGCAAGCTGCACCCAGGGATGACCTTGAATTCCTGGCAAAACCTGATGAAACATTTGGCTAAGGCCAGAAACGCTGCTGGGGTGCTGTGTCGTGCGGACTTTAAGAGCAGGGTTCGGGCTGGATTCATCTCCCGTGCTGCTCAGTGCATCCCTCTCGTTAAGGTTTCATGGCATCCCTTCTGCGTGCGGAGACGGGGCGGCCTTAGCATGTATTTGGGTGGCTGAGCCCGACACAAGAGCGACGTTTGTGAGGGGAAGTATTTTCTTTGACACGCTCACCTGGAGTGCTGTGCCTTTTGAATAAGCACTTTTTCTAGAAAACAATCGTTTTTCTGAATGCTGGTTTTGAAAGTAGTCTTTTGTGAACAAAAGCAGTCGGGGCAGAGAGTTGAGTTTGTCGTGACTCCCCTGCTCACGTCATGGAGCCTGTCCTCGCTGGCGCCTGCACGCAGCGTGACAGCAGCAGCCCGGGCAGAGCCCCGTGAATCGCAGACGCGTCTCTGGCTCTTCTGTGCCGCAGCTGCCGCTCGGCATTAACCAGCGTGGATTTCTGGGCGCTGTGGTTAAACGAGAGCTGTTATCTCCGGTAAAGTGACTTGAAATGAGTGTTTTCTTTAGTGGAAGTTAAGTTTTCAATACAGATAATCCAGCTGATGCTCGTAAGCATTAGTAGGTCCTTTTCCTCCTGACCCAGAGTGAGTAGTTTTCCCTTTGCACAACTGGACGGTACCAAACGGGCCATGGTTCGGATCTGGGCCTGCAAAGATGCTTTGCCAAGGAGTGGCTGTCTGTCCCAGGTCTCATGTCGCCTTCCCGTGTCCCTGGCCAGTGGATATCTGCTCAACGCATCAAATGTCTGATGTCTGCTGGGAGACCCTTTGTGCTTCCTGACCGAAGGCAGTGACCTGAAATTTGTCCACAGAATCACCCCTGTATTGTTAGTGCATCCCGTAGGGCCCTAATTTCCTGATGGTACCCCACAGTCCCGAGCCCCGTAAGTGCGGTCTGACCCCAAATCCAGACCTGTCCATCATCCATACTGCTTACCTCCGGCACGCATCCTGCCAAACACAGCCCAAAGCACCACAGGTTTCCGGATGGGATGTCCCTATGTTCTGGGAGCCACCGGAGGATCCCAGTCCGATGTCCCTGCAGGGCGGGCAGGTGGGGACACCACGGCCCAGCTTGTCAGAGGCTGCGCCGAAGGTGGTGCAGAAGCTTAGTGCAAGGGCTGACCACGGGCTCGCAGCCAGCAGAGCAGGTGAGAGCACGTGTGTCCTGACTCCCCGTGGCCAAAGTTCACATCTCCTGCTAGCTGGCACCTCCCAGGGCAGCCTAAAGCCTAAGTGAGTCCAGGATGAGTTCTAGAGGTCAAAACCATGCTGCTTTTTCACACGCAGTATTTTAATTTTGCATGCGTGGCCTTTCGAAGAAGGGAGATGGAGCAGAGTGGAGATACAGATACTACAGATTCTCAACTGGCTGCGAATATTATGTGACTGCCTTCCTCCTCCTCCTGTTCTCAGCCTTGATAACCGAGTGGCACGGCGTCAGAAATAATGGACTAAGAAACCATTTGGAAGGATTTTAAACCCTTGTTGCACATCAGTCTGCAATGTCCTCACTCCATTAATATTCTGCAGAGAGTAATGTAACACAGCCATCTCATGATTACTCTGCTGATTACAGGGCATCATTATGTGTCCCTTTTGGAGCTTTCAACTGGCTGTAAGCTTTGAAGCTGAAGACAAATAATGAAGGTGCACAGCAGAGAGCACCTTCTCTCGCTGTATCTTCAGGTAAAATACCTTCTTTGATTTATTACCTACCCCTAAAAAACCCAGGACATAAATTACTAAATGTTGCCAAATCTTTCAGCTCTCATACGCAAGGCTATTTGCTAAATAGTCTATCTGAAGGTCTTTTTGATGCTGCTAAACATCCTAGCAGCAGTTTACTTGGAAACATGAGTTCTTGATGAGTTTCACTATTAAAATACATAGGAGTTTCTTTTCTTACTCAGAATATGTGTCTGAAATGGAAAACACAGTTCAGGGTTTTCATCTGTAACCATGATATCATCTTCTGAGGATACAGTCTGAAATAGTTTTACTAAAAACATTGGTTCTTCTCAGTTGCCTTCATTTATGGAGATATCTGACTGTGGGTTCAGAGTGTCAGTCTGCAGGACAGAAAGGAAAACAAAAAAGTGAGATAAATTAAACTTGGTGTACTTGTTGTCAGGCAGCAGGTATGTCCGTATCCTTTTTGTGCAAGGGAGCCCAAAACTGGGCACAGCACTCAAGTTGCGGTGCTCCAAAAGCTGAAGAGGATCACTTCTCTGGACCTCCTGCCCTGCTAGCTTCAACCCCAGCTGAGCTTTGGCTTTCCTGACTTCATTCCTGTACGTACAGGCAGTGTCTTTGGTGTTCCTTCCAAGCAGCCTGTCCCCACTTCCACCTTCTCTATATTTCTCTGTTGTGTTTGAGCTCAGTCAGGAGCTTCACATTTATCCATGCTGGCCTTTTGCCACGCTTGCTTGGCTTTTTGTGCATTGGAATGAGCCATTCTCGTGCTTTGAGGAGGCTGTCCTGGACCATTAGCCAGCTCTCCCGGGCCCCTTTGGTCCCCCCCCAGGGGTATATTCTCATCAGATCCTGCCAAGTAGGTCCATGAAGAGGCTAAAGTGATTTTCTTCTGAAGCCAATAGTTGTACTTCTGCTGTTTATCTTGCTCATTCCTCTCAGGAATTTTCTCATGGTCACTGTATCCAAGGCTGCATCATCCCACAGTTCTCTTCCTTGTTTGAGTAGCAGGTCCAACAGAGCATCTACCCATTTCGTTAATCACTTGCATCAAGAAATTATCTTTAATACACTCTAGAAATCACCTGGATTGCTGGCATCTCGCCACAGTGCCCATCCGGCAGATACCGAGGTGTCCCTGAGTACCAGGGTCTGGCTGTAGGTGTTCTCCAGCTGCCCGAAGAGCATGCACAGGCAGTGCTGGATCTGCTGGGGACACGGGCGCTAAGCTGGGCTCAGCTGACTCCGATGAGCCCCCTTGTTCATTCTCCCCAAACTGCCTCCCGAAGGGCACATCCACAGCGAGCCGGAGCTGTGCCCAGACCCAGCCGTTGGGGACAAGGCTCCTCCAGCCTGTTCCCAGCACGTCCCACCCGTCCCATCTCCCCCAGCCCACCAGCTGCAGGTCACCGCACGGAGCCTGCGCCCGGGCGGCTGAAGGTGGGTAGAGCTGGCTTTGCCAGACCAGAACTGAAAAATAAATTAAGGCATGGATGGTAGCAGAGGATTGGACACTGAGAGCCAACGCGATGCCATCGGGTGTGGGAATGACTTGTCAGCTTGGGGTCAAGGGTCAGCAGAGTGATTTATTTTTAATTTGGATGGTTGACAGCTGTGATTTCATTTGTTAGCCTCCGCAACTGAGGGTATGACATACCAAATGAAATGTGTCAGCTAATATGTCACATCACATAAGACCTTCATAGCGCGTCTCTGCTGCAGCCAGGGACACCTTTTGCTGACCCCCCTGCAAACTCGCGGCCGTAAGGCTGGAGTGCCCTGCCCAGGCAGCTGACACACCTCGTTCTGGGCCTGGAAATGCAGATCCAGGCTGTCACACCGAGTCGACCCTTTGGACTGTGTATGCGACGTCCTGCCACCACAGAAGCAGATGCTGCGTGGCCCCGCCGGACCTTCGCCCTCCAGCACCTCACAGTCGGCAGAGCAGCACTTCCAACGGCCGAGCGAGAGCGTTTCGTCATGCCCCATGCACCAGTTCAGGGGAGACGGTCTGGAACAGGCAACAAACCAAACTCAGTGGCACTGCAGGACAGGGACGAGTTACACTCTCCTCATGTTCCAGAGGAATCATTAAATCCAGCGACAACGTCTTTAACCCGGCCGTTGTGCTGCCAGGTCTGGGCGAATCGCTCTGGTTGCTTTGTGGTCATGGAACGGGCTTGAGTGGGAAGAAGAGACTCAGTTCCTCTTCCCGTGTCTTTTCTTGATGGTCTTGTGTGATGCTTTTAGACCTATTTGCATCAGTTTTTGCCTCAGCCTATTGCAAGTTCAAACCCAACAGTGACAGCAGTGGCGTCATTCCCAGGAAAAGAAGAAAAGTTCAGTGTTTGAGAAATTTATATTAGCCATTGGCATTTAGCAAACCTGGTCTCTGTGTGTATTATCTACAGCCTGATCAAGTCACGATTTGTGGAAATGGTCTGATAATATATATGTAGGTTTAAAGCCTAAAGTGAAATTAGCTTTTTATGTGGAATGAATATTTTGAGTGATTGGCTATGAATCCAGATATTTTCTGCATACTTTTCAGTAATATCTGAAGGAACAATGTTATAGGTAGTCTATCTGGCAACAAAAATGCTCTAAGTAGAAAAATACAGAGAGCATGTCACATCTATCATATTAAAATTATGTTTTACCACTGCAAGGAGAGATAAGGATTTCATTTGTAAGTGACAAAAACAAAATTCTTTTGGATTAAAATGCTGTAATATATTAATACTAAAAAATAATGCATTTATTATCAATGCTGCTTTTGATGACTGTTAACTGATTTATAAAACAGCTTTTGTGTGGACCATGGGCAGATTATGTCGATCAAACCGTAGCATGAAATGCAATGTCATTAGATGTTTCAAGTGGTTATTAATCTTCCAGCAATGCCCACCAAGTACTGCTCTAGCTGTGTAGCCCAGCTAGCGGACATGCCACCAGCACGTCACTCCTCATGAATTTTTCTTCTGTGGATTTATCTAATTGGTTTTTTGCAGCCTCTGAGACTTTCATTGCTGACCATGGCCATGTCACCGGCGTTCAGCCTGGTTCCTCTTTCTGCTCCTGTTTTTGCTGTCGGAGCGAGGAGCCACTACTTGTGCTCAGGGTGGCACCCAGGTGTGGAGCTGTGGGGGTGCTGGGGTGCCTTCCAGGTGCACTGAAGTATGCGTCCCACCACAGCCCTTCCACTGCACTGGCATTTCATCGTGCAAAAGCAAAATAAACATCTCTTGTGTGGATCCTGCCATAAACTGCACTCCCTGGGAGAGGGAGCTTGCTAAGGAATGAGCAAGTGACTTAAAGATACCAGGTTTAGCTCCCAGCCCTTGTGGAACCAAGGTCAAATCCCTTCTAGATGTGCATCAGCCATGAGATGTCTGGCTGCTGCCCCCGGGGACACCCAGTGTGGGACTGGCTGACACAGAAACTTCATCCTCACTGACCCTGGGGAAGGAGAAATTATTGTCATAAACTTTTGCTGTTCTACTTCCGTGCAGGTAGATGTCCCTATTCGGATTACACTCCTTGAAACACATTTGCAAATGGCTTCCTGATTAATTATTTTCTTCTTTGAAGAGAAATTACTGTCAAAATTGAAAATGTGCTTGATTTGCTAAGGGCAAAGGGAGAAGAAGACGAAACCTAAGAACTCAAGATCTGAATCTGAAAAAGAAAAGGAGCAGCGCTTTAATTTCCCAGGCAGCGTTTTGCTGTAAGGAAATTTATGCAAAACCCATAAAATGCAAGAACAACCAAAATTACTAGAGCCTCAGAGTCCATCATCAACATACGTTAGAAATGTAGAGACTCAGCTGCGCTGTGCTCCTGAGTGCCCTGTCTTCCTGAAAACAGAGCCAAGGACAGAAGTCACCTGTGTGCAGCAGTTAGGAAACGGGATCACGTCTCCTGAATGAAAGCTTTTTGGACAAGTCGATCAAACTTTCTGGTGGAAAATCGGGCATTTGCAGGCACAGGTTGCAAGGCAGTGCCAAAAGACAACTACCCCGCTGTTACTATTCTACCAAACACGGAGAAGATGAGGTGACTGAAGGCAGGGGACATTGTGTAGAGGGAATAATGTCCTTGGGGTCTTCGTTGGGGGTAGCAGTCCGGTCCCTGAGGCGATTGCTCCAGACCCCCTTGTCTCTGAGCTGCTCAAGGCGGGGACCTGCCTGCGCCAGCACTGCGAAGCAGCTGGGATGGCATCGGGCTGAACCTGTCCGAGCCCCATGTGCCGGGTTATCCTGGACACATCCTGCTCCAGAACTGCTTCCCAGTGGCTCTGCCACCCCCGTGGCCCTGGGGCAGGACTGCGGCTGGCTGTGGAGGTGCTGAAGAGAACAGGACTGCTCCACCGCCCTCTCTGAGCACACTGCTGTTCCTGCATCGCGGATTGACATGTGCCTTTTACCTAACGACCGGGAATTGCTAATTAAATATTGTAATTCCCTTGCAACCCAGCCCCTTTGTGAGGAGCTTCTGGCGAGCCCGTTTTCTCCCCAGCCTGTACGTCTGCAGCTTGTACTGCTTGGTGTGGTACTGGGCACTTCTCATTCTTCAACTGAAGTTTTTTTGGGTTGGTTTTTTTTCGAATCTGTTTTCCAGCTGTCATAATTCTTTTGAATTCTCAGTCTGGTCAACCAAGCCACTTACAGGCTGCCCCAGATGGGCTCAGCTGTGCCTGTCACGCGCAGGCTGGTTTTCCTCATCCAGGCTGTTCAGGGAAGAGTCAAATAGTGTCAGACCCGGAGAGGTGCAGGAGCACAGCATGCCGCCGTGGGTCGTGGATAACTGCTCTCTCAGTATGATGTTCTGGCTTCCTACCTCTTCTTTGTTTCATCCAGACCGTATTTCCCCAGCTTGCTGGGAAATGTCATGCAAAAGAGCCTCAGAAGCATTATTAAAGTCAAAATAAATGACATTTACTGTCTTGTTTTCCAAAAGCCTGTTAGCCAGTCACAGAAGAGAATTAGTTTTTTATAAAAACTGGCTGCCTGTTACTTTCCCTTTTTCTACCATCCTTGCTTCCAAGAATAAATTCCCTTTGAGTTTTCCTGGAATTAATAATTATTCAGTTAATGTAACAGTTACCTGCAGCGCTGGGCATGCTGCCCTGTGGCCGTGCAGTGCTAAACTCACAAGAGAGCTCCGATAGCTGATAGAAGCCCCTGTCACCGAGGAGTGACAAAGCCGGGCCACGCGCAGCCCGCTGAGCACCGGGACCCTCACGCCGTGCTTCCGCGCCTGCGTCCCCGAGGGGACCCCTCAGGGCTCCCACACCCAGAGGGCAGGGTGCTGGGCAAGCAAAGTCTTGTCTTCGTGACCGATATCATGTCCAAAAAAGCCTTTAGGCTGTCTTCTTCCTGCTTGCTGGGTATCAGAGATGTATAAGCAATAAAACAAGCCAGAACTTTAACCCACTGACAGATCGGGGTTTATTCGGGGTTTTATTTTGTATGATGGGGATCTCACGTGGGCAGCACAGGTGGCCTAAGGGCTCTGCCCTTTCAGGACCACTTCCCAAAGTGGGAAGCAAATGCTTGTCTTCTGACTCATAAACAGATCGGGGCTTGGTGGGGTTTTTTTAAACTGTACGGCAACTTGTGGCTATTGCTGCCAATACAAGATTTTGCAGAACTTTGATCCTTTTCACTGCTAAACGTTGCCGTGCTGCACAACGCCATAGCAGATGACAAATTGCCCTTTACTAGTGGCTAATGACAGAGACCAGCTTCTTCACAGCGTTCACCCAGTTGCTGAGAGCAGCTCAAGGATTACTGTAGTTATGGCAAGTGTTTCCTTGAATATAATTTCCCAAATGCTTTTAGCTTTACTGTGGCAGTTTGTCTCTAATTGCAGAAATAACAAAATGCCTTGAGCATATTTATTCACTTGAGTTTTATTTTAGTTACTCATTATAAAAGTGTTAATAACAGCCTGAAGGGAAGGAACAGGATTGCATTTAAACAATAGAGAGCCAAAGACAAGCTGGTTTAAAATTTTGCTTAACGGACCATTACGTCCTCGGAAGAGTTTTTCTTTTCTGTTGTTTTCATTTCCTCTTCTGCCACTGGATGGTTCAAAGCCAGAAATAAAAGGCAACTGAGTTATCTCATACCATCAGTCTCAGATTTAGGAACTTGGTAAAAATCAGTGCTTCAGGTAAATTGACTTCATTGCCAGTGACAGATGAATGTTTTTATTTGCTCTTGAAGGTGAGTCTTGATTTTTTAGCGTGCTGTGGGCTTCTTCCTCACTGAAACTAAAGGTTGACTTTTAGCTTTTCAGAAGGTGTTCAGAGATGGAAGAGAGAAAGGACTGGTGTGAGACCAAGGACAGGGAAAACTGAGGATGAGAATGGCTAGTTTCTGCCAGAAACAATTATTAGAACCCCTCAGCCCTTATAAACCCGACTGTCTCTTGCACGTCACCGAGTGTCTTCAGTTCTACAGTTATGGCCTTGTTTAGACAGCAATGATTTCTTACAGCAAGGAGGGAGCAGTAGCTCAGGTCTTACAGCTCTGGAGATCCCAGGTTTACTTGCTGGTGGGGCAGCTAGGAGATGTCCAGCACGCTTGCTAAGAGCTGCTGCTTCCTGAGAAAACGTTAGTGGGCCGTACCTTGGAAAGTTACTTTGGATAACTCCGGTTTGCATCCTGAGGAGAGCTCACCCTGAAGAAAGCTATCACAAAGGGCGAGCAGGGTAACGCCGTTCTCTGCCGTACCAGCCCTTCGCAGTGTGCAGCAAGGCCCGGCGCCCCAGGGAAGAGGAGGCTGTAGGTGCAAGGAAAAGAGGAGCAGCCTGCAGCCCCGATCTCTGTGCTGAACAGCAGTACCTCCTGAAAGCCTCGTGCTCCTGCCCACACCTTGGCTGGAGAGCCTTTGAAAGATGAATTAAGTGTATTTGCAATGGTCAGGTCTGTTTTGATCTTACCTTCAAGTGTAAAACTGGGAAAGAGGTCTTGTGAGGGAGCTGGGGAAGGAAGGGAAGAAGAACTTGGCATGTAGATTGCTTTGCAGCATGCTCCCCTCTTCAGCTCATCGATGGTACTTGGTCACCTAGGAGAGCCATCGCTGCTGCAGGGTTGGTTTGTGAGGGACTCTGTCCTTTGCCCTTCAGAATGGTCTTGTTTTGGGACCCTTCTTCCTGGTTCAGCCAGCGTAGAGGTAAAACGTAGGATTATTTCAGGAGGTGCCCTACTTGGCACCTTCTTATGCCAGAAAATAATGATCCTTTTGAGCAATTTGTCCCTAACTCCCTTTCCACCTGCAAAGGAGGGCTGGAGGCCGAGAAGAGAGTTTCTGTCTCTACTTTTCTGTTTCTGTCTCATAGCAGAGTCAGTGAAATAAAGACACATAAAGTGGACACATGAAAAAATAAAGTGGTCACTTTTTTGGAAGGTGTATTGCCCAAGAGACGTGCCTTATGAGTCAGTCCTTCATGCCACATTGGTGAGAAGTCAGGTTTTGGCAAGCTGGTTCTGATACGAGATTGCGCAACCCATCCCGTGGTGCTCTGCCCCTTGAGCAGAAATGCAGAGGCTTTGGCATGAGGGAGAGCTGCCTAGAAATCGTCCTCTGGGACCTGTAAATTGTATCCAGACATCTCAGGGTACGTGCTGCACACCCTGGCATCCGTCTGAACCTGACTTGCTTAGGAGACAATCAACACAATGCTTCTCATGCTCCTTCTTCCCTGCTTTTGGCAGAGTGATGCTGTGTTTCGATTTAAACCCAAGCCTTGTTTGCTTTGTGAATTATGTTTATTAAAGCATGACTGTTTATCTTCCTGCAAGACTTCTGAGATTATTTATATCTTTAGAATTTGTCAGAGGGAAATTTCAAAGTCGTTAAAACAAACACGTAATTTATTTGTGGTAGTACAGATATTTGGAAGACTTTCATTCCCCTGCAGATTAGGAGTAGGAGACTCATTTATCCGGTCAGACAGCAAATGTGATGTCCTACTGGATTAAATATCTTTGGTGCATCATCCTAAGATGACACGGTTTTAAGGCACATGGTTTGCTCTCTTGATGGAGGCACCATTTCATTTTCTTCCAGACAATATATTAATTATCCTTTAACTTGCAATCTCAAATTCATGCCTGAATGAACACAGGATCCTTCAGGAACCAGTATCTCTAGAGGTAATCCTCAAAACAGCCTCGTTTCATAAAATGGAGAGTTATTTCCACGTAGATAAATTTATCTGCTTGCTGCAGGTAGGGGAGGAGACCATGGGTGCTCTCAGCCAGGCTTTCTAACCCTGCTGCACGCAGCAAGAGGGTAGCAGAGCTAACTGGCTTGTTGTTCATGTTCTTCTAAAGCATTTGAAATGGAATGGCTTTTCCACAGAGTGAAGGTACTTTGCAAAATGGGCAAATGAATAAAGATTCTAATTTGAAACTGTCTAAAGTTAAAAGTGCCCTTCTGAAGTGTATTGGCTTTCCAACTGTGAGGTTAATAAACCTTTTTCTGTAGTTTAATACTTGTTTTCATTCTTATTGTTCAATAATAATTCCCCCCTGGGACATATATGGAGAGGTGATGGGAATAAATGAACTCTGAGGCTGTTGCTCAAGCCACCCTATGTCTACAGTCAGTGCAACTCATTAGCGCGTCTGGTTCTCCTGCCACGGCCTTGTTATTCAGAATCATTCTCTTTCCTTTTAAACTAGCCAACTCTCCCTCCACCCCAAAAATGAAATGCAACAGTGGCTTTATTTTTCTTCTTGAATCATTCCCCAGCTGCTTCTTCAGGGAACGACGTGCCCAGCAGGAGAACACAGAATCTAGCAATATTAGTGCACTACTATTCCTTTCGTTTTCCGTCAGCGTTCACGGAAAATGCTGTACTTCATGATTTTGGAAGTCTGAAGGTGGATTTATTGCTGCTATGTCAGAGCCCGTGGGCAGTAATGAGCAGTGTCACCCTAAAGAGGGTCTCTGGTGTAACTTCATTAACGTTAGCGTGCTGTTGCACGTACCAGAAGTGAACGTGGACACGCACACTCGCAGGCTGCAGGAGAGCTCTGTTCTTTGCTGGTCAGTTAATGAACTGACTTTTACTAACGAGAAGGGTTGGAAGAAGCTCTGCTTGATCCCATCAGCGCTGCTCTACACATTTTCCTGAAGAGCTGTTGGAGATGGGGATGACATCTTGCTTTACTCAAACAAACCTCCCATGTCTCCTCCAGGTCTTGATGCTTTAGCTGTAAGATTAAAAAACCCCAACAACTTTTCTGTGTCTAAAAATGGTCTTGAAGTTCTGGAAGTGAGTCAGTGTTGGCAAAATCCTGCAGGCCGTCTAGGATCTCACATTGTTGGTATTAATTTCATAAGAGACTCATTGGCCTCCTCCTCCTCTTAGAGGGTCAAACTGGGATAACATCCTATCACCATTGATAAATCGCCATGCATTACGATGGCTAATACTCTTCAAACATAATTACTTGGTTACTTGGAGAAGCGGGTTTTTCTTAAAGCACAGGAAAAGACAGCAGCACAGAATAAAGATTAAGTGCCTGACAATTTTTTGTCTTTAACGTGGTCATTTTTTACTTCAGGTGAAGCAAAATTGGGGCTGAGTGACAGTTCTTTAATGCAATTAATTATTTATGTTTTTCTGCAAGCGGCAATCAAGAGTATTAGAACTGAAATGAAATTTATATCTCAATTGATTTTTTGGAAAAAAAAAAACAACCAAAAAACCAAACCCCAAACGTGCTTGTGAGCGCAGAGATTGTGCTAACGCCGGGCTGTGCCCCCCTGAGCGTTAACACCCCGTCAGGGAGCCGCCCCGCTGGGACCGGCAGCTCCATCGCTTCCTTCCCGCCAGCGCAGAGAGGCCGGGAGGGACCAGCCTGCACGGGACGTGCCAGTTTCTGGCCACTGGCGATTCCAGAAGCCCAAACAGCAAAAATTAGGTGAGAGGAGCTCAGCCGGCAGCTGAGGGAGCGTGTTTACCCTGGAGCCAGGGTGGCTGGGCAGAGGCTGCAGCAGCGTCTGCAGGGCGCAGGGACCCAGTAATGCTTTCCAAGGGGAACCTCTTCATCTTCACCTTGGGTCATCCCACTGTTGTCCTGCCTGGCAGCTGCCTGGGACCGAGCTTCCTAATAGCGCTTGGCCAAATGTGGGGAACGCGCTCAGTTAACCGTGCTGTAGAGGGACCCCGTGTCTCCGGACTCTCACTGCCCTGTTTGTGTCCTCCATCAGAGTGATGTGCTCTCTGGGACGGAGCCGTATCCCTGTGCAGGACCCCACGCCAGACTTCTTTCCGAGCTAGCTGGGAAACTGCGGTGGTTTATCTAGCGAGGCTGAGGTCTAGTACCCCACAGCGAGCAGTGGGCTGATGCCCCTTAGTGCCCTCTTGGTCTCCTGCACGTCGGTGCTGGTGGCAGCGCTGGCTGGGGGGTGGCCATTCCAGCCTTGCTGCCCGCTCCTCGCATCTGGGGTCTCTGCTGGTCGTGCAGTCGGTGTGAACTGGGTCAGCAAAGACGTCCTGGAGGGGCAGTGACCTCCAGCAGGATGGGTGCGGAGGCGTGGGGAGGGTGGGCTGGCTGGGCTGAGCGGGGTGCGGGGGGAGCTGCTGCTGGGCCCCCCTCTGCGTCTCTTCCTCTTCGGGAATGAACCCCGTGTATGAGGCTCACCATGCTCAGAGGGGAAAGGGAACCCAGTAGAGCGATGAGGAAGCGGAAACCTCTGGAGCGGGCACAAACCAGGGCACTGCATCGCCCTGCTCTTCAAACCTTGTATCCTGTTAAAGTGAATGGCACCGAGTCGAGAAGGAAGCAAACTGCCGGCTTAAACCTCCTGCTTCACGGCCTCGGCAGCTGCCTCCGTTCTCTGGACGGCACGTTTCCTTGCTGTGGGGACTTCGTCCTTCCCTGTCGTCACCGGGGACGCAGCGATGCGTACGTCCTGCCTCCGCGTCGCTCGCACTCTGTGTCACTGCTGGCTTGAGCACCCTGGGGCACCTTCCCAGCGCGCTGTGTGGGCGTGAGAGTACGCTGGCATGAACACGTAGGAAATAATACATCTTTTACAAAATTAATATTAGAATAGGCCTTCGCTCCGAACCTGTCTCAGCTTATTTTTTTGTATTGCTTTGATTGACCAAGCAGAGCAAAGACAGACTGTAAGTTCATTCCAAAATAATATGGCCTCTGCCAGAGTAAATTTTCATTTCAAGAGCAAAGTTTTGATGGGCCACTTGTTAACTCGCATATCTGGAATTTTAAAATTACATTTCCTCCTTATATAAAACATTTTCTGCTCCCTTGCTGGTGTACTTAACTGCTTTTTGAGCAAGAACTTATCTTGCCGAGGAAATGTTGCCTGGATTGCAAAGCTAACAAAATGGAGCAAAACAATAATTTTTGCCAGCCTCTTATTCTTAATGTTCTTAGTTTCCATTTGTAATTACAGTGGTGCATGCGGAGACCACACAGAAGGGATTTTTCATTTGGTAGTATTCAATTATAATGATTATGTGGTGTCTCGTATAATAAAATGTTTTCCATATGTTAGATACAATAAAAGCATAATATCCCCTAGTGCTTTCCACAATGATCTTCATATTAATACCGCTTTCAGACGGCGTAAGATGTTTGTGTGTTTGGGCTCCACAGGCACAAACACAAACATTTCATTTTATACCCGCAAGAAGCGCCGTTGGTTTCAGCGGGACTCGAGCCGCACACGTGCGGGTTTGCAGAAGGACAGACCCCTTTATCGAGCAGTTGGCTACGGGTTTCGCAAGAGAAGCTGTTGTCGCTGGCTGCGCAGCGGGTTGATGTCTTGCTCGGCAGGCGATGGCATTCACGGATAGCTGCAGCGCTCCCGTGTAGAGCGGGCAGAGGGGCTCTTACTCGCAAGATGAATAGCGTGGCGGACGCGAAGTTGTTCCAAGCTTTGCCGAGGGAGCCCCCTCCAGCTTGATTGGGATAAAACCAGCTGGCATGTGGAAATTGCAAACGGCCTTTGAGACTGACTCCTCTTCCCGGGCTTTTAAATCAACCCGGGGAAAGTATTGGCCGAGGATTAGGTAGCAGCTTTGCGGTTTTACTGGGGAGGAGGGAAGGCGTTGTGGAGCGAGGTTATAGTTCCTGATTACAGTCTCTGCAACATCTCCAGTGAGTGCCCGACAGTACTGCATTTGCATTATGTTTCAAGCAGAGGCAATAGAAAAGGAAAACTTAAAAACCCTGGAAATTTAATTTAATTTTTTTATTGTGGTTTTTTTTTCGTTTGACACAAAACCAACTCAGCAGGTTAAGAACTTGTAAAATTCCTTTATTTCTGGTGCTTTCCAATGCTTTGTGCTATATATTACCACTTGTGCTTCTTTATTCTAATCTACCAGCAAGTTTAGGTATCGTACCATTACATTCTCTGCTGGTCTCCAGGATTTTAGAGATTTGAGGAATACTGTCCTTCTACTTCCCATCCCTTTTTTGTGAGAAGAAATTCAGACATGGTGCCATTCCAGATTTTATTAGCTGCATTGCTCTAAATCAGGGTGACGACTCCCCTGTTTAATTGTTCCCTGGAATAGGCACAGCTCGTTTCTATTCTGCTCCGTACACAGTTAATAGCCTGGTGCTGTAGCATAAAGCACAACTGAAGAAATTTGGAGGGGATAATTTCCTTTATTTCTCTGAAAACCCCATGAGTCACAATCAAAGCATGCATCCTCCTGCTAGCATAGTGCTCTAGTTTTTTTGGTTCTCCCCCCCACATGCTAGCATAATAACTAAACCCATTCCCATAGAAACTGCTGGGTTCTGTGGTTTTTATCTGAAATTGGTGTTGGCAGGATTAGGAGCAGGAAGAATTGCTTCCCTAAATATCTGAGAGGTTCTTTACTTACAGCTTGATGCTATCTGCGTAGACCTCTCTATTAGAGACGGAAACCTCCATGGTTTAACAAGAGGAGCAGAGAAGGTGTCGGGGACCCAAATGACCTCCCCCATTTAGGAACCCGGCACGTGTTTCTCAGACACTTTTCTGCGTGTGAGTGCTGATTTTTCACACGTAGAAAGCGAGGAAAAGCTAGCATGTGCATACAGATGTTGGACCACGTATGAGTGTGAATGCGCCTCAGCAATCCGGTGGGAAACCTGTAAAAATGAAACAGATTAATAGCAGAGAAGGTTCATATGAACACCAAATGGAACGTGATACATGGAATGTGTGCATAATTCCGCTGTAATCCGTACCCGGATCACTCAGGTATTCACTCTCAGCTTCAGTGGGTGATACCAGTGCAGAACAGACACTGCACGTGGGGACGTGGAGTCAGCCCGTGTATTTCATATCGGTTTGGAGCACTCTGCCCATAAGTGTTATGTGTTCAGAAATAGAGTAAAAGAATTATATTTGTGTTCCTTGCCACCAAAAATACTGTATCCAGGGATAGGACTATTTGATCCCTTTATTTCTCTGTTAGTGTCATGGTAATTTTAATAAGAAAGAAGGATATGCACCAAAGACATAAGAGGCTGTATATACTGTTGATTTTTAAGTACTCACTCTCAGTTTTGGTACTCTTAATTATACTTTTTTGGATTTTTTTTTTAATGATGGTCCTGCAGATCGAATGCACATAGCAAGGAAATGAATAATTGAGCCGCTTGTGGTGTATATCTTCTAGAGAGCCGCCTGGAGCAGAGGGACAGGAGGCAGAGCTGGTCTATCCTCGGCTCTTGTCCTGCCAAGTTTTAAAGGGCTCTAGTTCGTTCTCCCGTGTTACACCCTGACAAAGTGGAGTTTGGACGTTCAGCTTCATTTCCTTGTGGAAGCCCTGTGTGTTCCCAGATGCTCTGAGCTTCCAGCAGCCCCGTTTCACGGTCACAGCGTGGCTCGAGCTCCTCTGCTTGTCATTGCAGTGCTCCTGCCAAGGAGGCCTCCAAGTGATAACAGCTGCTGCTGTCTGGTAGAAAGGTTTTGGTGGAAAGTGAGATCGTGAAACTGGTGATCTCCTACCCGGTCTACCTGTTGTCTGGGACAGTGATCCATGTGCTTCTGCCAGACTACGTTCTCCTCCTCCCACCTAACAATTTGCATTAGCTTCTATTTCACCAGCCGTAATACACATGTCTCATTACGCCTTTAAAAGTTTCTAAATAGTCATTTTAAGATGTTAAATTGGCAAAGGAGTGCTAATCTCTCCTTGGATTTTGATTTTTAATGTGCCCCATTGTGGATCAATCTGGAACGCTGCATGTGGCAATCCCCATGTTAGATAATCGTAGTTATTACTGTAAGTGTCCCCCAGAGAATCTCAACAACTGAAGTGGGCAATTACCTTATTTTGAATTTAATTAAAAAATGATCCACATAGGGAGAAAAGTTTTAATGTGATCAACGGATTCATTTCAATAAAAGCTACTGGCACTTTGCTATAAGTCATGATTGATGTTCGCAGCCTCCCCACGTCTATCAGAGCTGAGCGTGCGTCTGGTATTGACAGCACATGACAAAGAAATGCTTCAAGTTGTAGCAACAACCATCAGATTTTTTCCTAGGATTTTGCAGGATCTCTGTAGGATTGGAGCTATGGTTTTATCGAAATAGTTTCCCGTGAACAGTGATCGGGGCGGCGCATGTGCCAAGGATAATTTCAAAGGTGTACTTTTCAGAAGTAGCAGAAGCACGAGCGGAGGGTTTCTTCCTCACGCTGGGTGACAAGAGGAGGAAAAAGGACGTGAGTGTCTGCAGCCAGGTCGGCCAGCCAGCCAGGCTGCACGGAAAGTGCCTCAGGTTTCCTTTTTTCTGCAAGCAGGGTTGGAGACAGCCAGCAACTCTTGCAAGCCTTCTCAGTGGTCGAGGCCTGGAATCTGTAACATACAAAACAAAATTCTGGTTTCAGCTGAAATCGATGCTTTGGCATGAAGGAGAGTGGGGAAGGACTTCTTGTTCCCCTGGGAAGAGACCAAGGTGCTCTGCAGTAATTCTATTTTTGGCTGGTGATTTTCCCACCTGAGGTGTTCACATCCCACTGAAGAGCCCCGTAACTGAGATGTAAATAATTCATCTCCACCTTTAAGGCACCTTCTTTGACCAAAAGGGCTCTCCACCAGCAGCCCGTCACGTTCACCGATGTACGGAGGAGCTGCTGACCAGGAGTTGTAACAAGTTGAGTGTTGTGGAGAACAACAGCAGCACCGGAGCTCACGGCGAGGTGGTGTAAAGCCCTGAGGACCTTTGAGCAAATGTCAGGGAATTCAGTGGGTGATTCCCTGTCCTGGCATTACGGACGGGGCAGCAGGAGAGCCTTCCTGCTGGCTGAGGGCTCAGTGCCAAGGCACGGCTGTTCTACTGCTAAAGCCCCCGTCAGGCTTTTACAATTATTTTGTTAAAGAGAAATGCTATTTTCAGAATTTACTTTGCGTCACATAGAGCACGTTAATGCTATGAGATTGAGTTTAATTGTCACTTCGGTAAATTACAGCAAAGTTAAGGGGTGCCTGCTCTAATATTCTTTTAGTGCTGGTTCGGCAATGCATTTGTGTGATAACAGGAAGGAAAGCCTGGGAATTACTTCTTTTATGTACATGTAGCTTAAATGAACCCCAAATTAAAATGATGGGCATATCATGGCTTCAAATTAATGGCCTTAGCAGCTTAAATGACAAATTTGTAAGTGAGTTAAATATAATCTGTGTTCCTTTTGCCTCTGTCCTTAGCAGCCTGGTATTTTCGATCTTCTGAAAGACAGTGATTTCACCAGCATTTAATGGAGCTGGAAGCAAAAGCACAATAAAACTCTATATACGAGAGAACATGATAAGTGAGGAAATGGATAATGGGGTGGTTAATGCTGTTAAATACCTTGTGCTTAATGTTGGCAGGTCGATTGGTTTTGCCAATAAAAAGTTTTAAGTGGTTGCAGGTCTTGACTGTTGGAAGCTTTCTCCAAAAATAATCCACCCAATGCGCTGAAGTGTAAATCAGACTTTTAACAAACCGGTGTCAGGATTTATTGCCCCTTTTCTGTTGCTTTTTTGGAAGCCTATATTTTAAAATGTCATGTGCATTGTCAGGACTCATCTGTTCTGCTGGAGTTAGGGCTGTAAGTACGGATGCAGAAAGAACAGCAGAGCGCACCGAGCCCGGAGCAGACTGGCTGCGGGCAGCATGGAGTCCTCGCCGTTACGGACTGCTGGGAGCGGGTTAGAAAAACCTGTGTTAGGAGACATTCACATCTGTCTACTTCCGCCTTAGCAGGGAGGATGGACAAAGTGACCTCTTGCAGTCCGTCCCCAGCATTATTTTCCATTATGATTGTACATTTTACAGTGGATAAGGAAAGAGCAACTGATGTCATCTACCTGTTCAAAACATTTGACACTGTCCTGCACAGCATCCTTGTCTCTAAATTTGAGACACATGGATTTGATGGATGGACCACTGGGTGGATAAGGAATTGGTTGAATGGTTGCACTCAAAGAGTTGTGGTCAACGGCATGATGTCCAAATGGAGATCAGTGATGAGTGGTGTTCCTCAGGGGTCGGTGTTGGGACTCGGGCTGTTCAACATCTTTGTCGGCAACATGGACAGTGGGATGGAGTGCATCCTCAGCAAGTTTGCTGACAGCTCCAGGCTGTGTGGTGTGGTTGACAAGCTGGAGGGAAGGGATGCCATCCAGAGGGACCTGGACAGGCTGGAGAGGTGAAACCATGCAAACCATGTGAACCACATGGAGTTCAAAAAGGGCAAGGGGTCAGGGCAATCCCCAACATCAGCACAGACTCGAGGATGAAGGGATGGAGAGCAGCCCTGAGGAGAAGGACTTGGAGTGATGGGGGATGAGAAGC
>VXBL01004601.1:143706-297689 GCA_013400195.1 Aramus guarauna
CCCTGCCCACCCAAACCAGGCTGGGATCTATGATACGTGTACAGGCACAAACATTTCTCCAGCTCAGCCAACGCTAGCTTGCACATTCAGAGATACTGGAAGACCCCAGCCTACTGGTCATTTGACACTCTCAGCAAACCTGTATGCCTATTGCAGCCTAAAGGGAACATGGAGATTATTTAAAGATCTGGGAGATTAGCTTCATGAAAATGTATCCATCAAAGCATAAGCAAAGGCTCCAGTGCTCATGTGTGACTTACTTCATGAATATAACACTATTAACTGTTTTTTCTGAAATCCTTATATTCTAGTCATACTATAATCTAAGACCTTTTTCCAAATAAAACTTTGAAGTCATAGAGGTGGCAGTTCAGAGCTTTACTCTGCTCATGGGTTGTACAGATAAAAGGCTCAGAAACCAAAATCCAAGTAAAGAAATAAATTCTTTACTATTTAAATGGTTTATAGATTATTTCAGTCATTATTCTGAGTTTGGGTTGGCAGTACTGTAATGTCTATCATGATTCCCAGTGTGTCATACCGCTTTGATTGTTGGTTTTGCTGGACTCCTTGCTTTCCCTAGCAATTAATTAAGCAACTTTTATTACTAGCCTCCTGGCATATGTTGATGTCAGCAAAGCAAGAAAAGAGGGACTGGATTTGGATTTTTAAAGAGTGTTACCATAACTGAGCCCTTCCCAAGCCCTAAGAAATCCCTCGCTAACACATTTGTAGGCATGTTCCTACCCGCAAGTGTCAATGAACAGACTTGTCTTATTCATCTCAAGGCACTTACAGACTAACTAAAATCCCGGTCACCTTGTATTCCTTCACAAGCCGTGATGAACTGGGGTCCAGCCAAGGGCAACTCAGGCCACCCAAGACCATAACCATGCTCTAGCAGTCCCTGCCACTCTCTCTTGGTTCTCAAGGGACCCTGGGATGAGCGGACTCCAACTTTGTCTCTAGTATTTGTATGGAAAGCTGGGAGAGAGCCTGCACAGCAAAGGTCATACCTCATATTCTTTTTGTGTTGCTGTGAACGTCAAGTGGGCAAATGTTCGTTTTGATACCTTGCTTCCCCAACATTCCCTGTGTCTGTGCTTTTGGCATTCATTCCTCCAGACCCTTGACTAGAAGGACGCGTTTGTGTCTCAGTTGTTGCACTGGGACTTTTTTGGCTTTGACCCTGGTGCTGCAGATGGCTTTGTCAGCCCACCCTCCACATTCCCTCTCTCAGCTTCTCCCCGCTTGGCTCTTCATGGTGTCAGTCCTGAGTGTCTTGCTTGTTGAGCTGAACTGCTCACGTGTGGAGATGGACCTTTCCACTCCTTCCCTTTTCCCTGTGGAGGGAGGAGCTCTCTGTAGGTGCCCGGGCAGCTTTGTCCCTTTCCAGTCCTTCACAGGGGCCGAGATCCTTACAAAAATACTTGAGAGCAGACTGGTCATGGGTGCCCTAAGACTTTGACTAACAAACCTCCTGTGCTTTCTGTGTTTCTGTCCATAGTCAGGCATTATCTTCCAGGCCATTTGCTATGATGAACTCTCTGAGGATGGAGATGGCCTTTCTGTAGTCTATTTGTGCAGCACCCAGCACTGAGGTTCTCCTCTCTAGTGAGGCCACCCATTGCTTTCTAATACTTTCTATCTGCTTCACAGGGAGACAACTGGTTGTCAAGAGCAGGATCTGCTCTCTGGGCTGTAGCTCTGCTGATGTTCCAGACTGAGTTCCCACTGGCAGATGGGAGATGTGGTGCCGGTGGTGAGTCTGCAATCTCACGCTGGGCTGAGCTGTGTGGGGTTTAGGAAACAGCTGTTGTTGCTGCAGCATGTGAGGCATCTGCCTTCCAATACCCTCCCAGTAATCCTTGAGTCTGGATGTCCATGTCACTTATGTAGATGATTTATGGCTCGTTGAATCCAGAGTAGTTCCCTTTGTAGGCTTGATCGGTGTCCTTCACGTCTCTGCCCTGGATGGGCTTTTCCCCTGTTCAGCTCTCTAAGGATTTCATCTGAGGTTTCAGTAGCTTTTGTGGTGTTTATTCCCCGAGCACAGTCTGCAATGAGTCTCAAAGTCTTTCTTTGCATGGTACATCCAAGATGTATGTGTGAAGTTTCTGGAGCTTTTAATGGAGATTAGGCAGGCTTTCTGAAGTTGTTTTCTCTTCAGCCGTTAGTGTGTCTCTAGGAACTACGTTACGGATGCAGAAGATGTGCAGTTTTCCTGTGTTGAGGGCAGGGTATTTAGGAAGCCAATGCGTTAGCAAATTAGGATTGTAAAACAAGTTTTACAGCATCTTCAAATTCCTAGGAGGGAGCCTGGGAAGAACTGCACATCTGCAGGAGACAGAGTGCACCTCAGGGCTGGCAGCGTGGGCGCTCCCGGGGCTGGCAGGACGGGGCTCCTCAGATCTTGTGACAGCTTACAACGTCCCCACCTCCCACCTGAATACTTCCTAGGCCTTTCTCTTGCATCTGCTACTCTGTTTGATTAACAAATTGTTCACTTAATTTTTATGTTGCCATATTGAGACAGCTACAGAAAGGGAAGAAAAGGGCTTAAAACAAAGATGTAAATTCCCTTGCTTGTTATGTCTGATTTTGGGCATTAACAGCAAGTGAAATTTAAGCAAAGTCTTACTGACGGCTGTGAAGGACTTGAAAGGAGCCTACCTGGAGCTGTCTGCAGCATGCTTTCCCAGACACACTGCTGCTGCTGCTGCTGCTGCGGAGACCCAGATTCACTACCCGGCGTTTGCAGCGATCTGTCTGGAGCGCTGAGCAGCTACTTCTGTGTCTTCAAGAGAACACTTTGGTAAAAGCAGGAGGGATGAGGATCAGGGGAGGGTGGCTTTGGTCAATGGAGATGACAAAGGGTATGTGGAAGCGTAGCAGTCTCTGGGGAAAAGTCAGGAATGCATGTTCTGGGGACAGTTTCGTACTGCCCTGTGCTTTGTGTGCCATTCCCTGAGCTCTGGTACGAGTAGGAGATTCCTCTGAAAGAGTTTTGCGAGTCCTAGATGCAAACAGAGTGCCTCCCAGCAGGTCCTGGACCTCAGCTTCGTTAGTCCAAGACAGACGTCCCCTCTCAGCGGCTGCTTTCCAAGCACTGCAGGTGAGCGGACACTCGGGCTCCTACTGCAGCAGCCTCCACATGCAGGAAACCAGGGCAAAGCTGCAGGCACGTTTCAAGGTGAGACGTGTTTTAGTGATTAATCACACTGTCTTTAAGACCTTTGCCTCCACTGGCTCACTGAAGTGGTAATTAACCTGAGCATCCAGCACGGTAAAAAGTTCTTGACCCAGATAACGACTCTCCATCAGTGCAGCAGCAGGGTCTCAGCAAAGCCTTTCTCCTACTCTCCCACTCTCCGGGCTGGTTAACCTGGGGCAGGACACAGCACCGCTGGTGGTCACAGGGACGTGGGTGCAGAGGTAGGTACCAGTGCCGGTTTCCGTAGGGTGTGGGGGAACACACATTCCTGAGGCAGGTCTTCTGACTTCGAGGAGCTGGGCTGGTGGAGTGGCTGGTGCCGCTGCTGGAGGAGATGCGAGTGCTGCCTAGGCAGATTTTGGGGGAATCTCCCCATCCCTGGTGATGGTGCAGCCATTGAGCTCATGTGGGGACCTACCCTGAGGTGGTTTCTTCACTGGAAGTCTGCTTGTAAGCTTAAGATGTTTCATCTTGGTGATAGTGTGTATGTCTGGGTGCTGTACTGTTTGTCTTCTCCATCCATATATGTTCATTTTATTTATCATAGTATATATATGACTTCCTCTGGCTTGAACCTGGAGAGAAAGAAGACAAAGAAATAAAAGAAATGCTGTTCTAAAGTATAAGGGCTAGGAAAGTAACCCATTACCTTTACTTTTGTAAAAGTGTAAGAAGTTGCAGCTAAGGCAAGTGACATAGCTTTGTATTAAAGTTTTCAACATTTTTGCTGTGAGATTTGGTTTTCCTTGCAAAGTTCTAACTGTATGAATTGAATTTTTTTCTGTGCCAGTTGTTTCCCTCAATTATTTCTTTTTCTTTTAAATTCAGCCAAAACATTCAACAATTTCTATAAAAGCACTTAGGGAAAGAAATAGTTCCAATGTAATCTCAAGGATTTTTTACATAATGTCCCATCTCCAAAAGCCATTACTCCATTTGGTATCACCACATTCATCTTGCTGTGTTTGCTGTCAGGGAGTTGCAGGAAAAAGTGTTTTATACCAACTAAGTTTAGATACCAAGCAACTAATTAGGAGAGCAGGTTTCCTGTGCAGGGAGTACAGGAATACAGGTAGGAAAAAAAAAAAGAAATACCCTATTTCCTTCATTTAGCAATTTTTGTCTTTTGTCCAGATATCTTTCATCTTCCAATGATCCATTCCCAGCACACGCACAACTTCTATTGACAGTATTGATTAATCCTTTTTGATACAGAACACAACCAGTAATCAATGCTAGCATATTTTATGGCAAAGAGTTTCCTGTTCACTACTCTTTGTCTTTGTTTTAGGTTCGTAAGAAAGCAGAATATTCCTCAAATGATGGAGAAGGGCAGACTGCTCTTTCTGGTGGCTCTGCAGGGATGGTGTGGCTGTTGTTTCGGCACAGAAAGCCATTAGAATTGCTGGGTTGGAGCAGACAAAGGACTTTTCTTGCAAGGGCAGCAGGAGCAGAAGGGGAACGTACTCTCTGTGCTCGTATTTAATGCGTCTGACGGCAGCTCTCAGCCCCCCACTGATGGCATTGCCTGGCCCAGGGCCGGAGAGGTGGGAGGCTGGTGGGACCCTGTGCTGTGTAGGGGTGGGAGCGTGGTCCCCTTGGCATCCCCTCCCAGCACTTGTGATGCTCTGGGGAGATGTGGGTGAGCTTCTCACAAAAAGACTCTAAACCAGTTCATTAGTGCTTGGTTTCACTCTACCCTCAGTGGGCATCACTGCAAATCAGTGGAAAAAGACTTGAACTTAGTGGGCTTTGACTCAAGCTCATAAAATTAGTAAATGGATGTATTAGTTGGCTTTGATTGTCTTTCTCCATGACGTGGTTCATCTCTTGAGCGCTTGCAGGCTTTGGTCAGGTGTTACCAGACTCATTTTAATTACTGTTACTGTCATTAACACATGCTGTTGTGTATAAATCTACTTATCATTTGCAGTGTGAAAGGAGCTGAGAATACTTCTCCCTGGGAGAGTAAAGCTGCCAGGGCTAATCGTGTTCCTCTCTCCAGCTGGGAGTGGCAACCACCTCCACACTTCCCATTATTTTTTCTTTCGATAATATTACTAATTTGAGAAAGGACACTCAGGCATCAGGAAAAGGGGATCTGCAGTGCTGATTTACATAGCAAGGTTTAACAATTCCCTCCACTGAAACTGATGATAATTTCAGATGGCAGGAGGAACCAATGGAATTTTGGGAATGTTAATGCAAAACTGCAGTTGAGTGGAAAGAAACTCACGTCCCGCTGAAATACAGATATAAAGTACATATGGATTGACCAGAGATAGTGTAACTGATGAGCAGGGGTGCGAGTCAGCTGTAGGTCCCGATGAGACCTTGGTCACTCTTGGGTGCTGGGCAGGCAACAGGTAAACACTTCTTTTGGGCTCAGAGAATTCACAATGCTGCAATCATCTGAAAATGGTACGTCCTGGAGGAGGAATGCAAGGCTGTTTCTCACAACCTCACTGCTGGCTAACGCATCACACATGACCGTCTGCCGGGATACTAATCCCCGGGGCACGTCTCTGAGCATCTCCCATATCTAACCCGGTGGTAGCAGCGGGGTTTGCACTGTGCTCTTGAAAGCCCAGGAGGACACAGGCAGTGCTTGTTGGTGGCTACTGTTCTTGTGCAGGTTTAGTGTTCCCAAATAGATGGAGTTCCTTGAAACTGCGTCAGTTTAGCGCCAGGGCTAGTTTATGGATAATGAAAAAAAGCCACTTTATTCTATCAGAAGTAAAAGTTCCAGTGTGAGAGCCGGGCAGAGCCCACGCTCCCAGCTATTGAGTCCCGCTGCTTTGCACTGATGCCCATCAGCCTTGGGTGGGTTGGGTACCGTGGGTGGGTTGGGTACCGTGGGTGGGTTGGGCACTGTGGGTGGGTTGGGTACCTCCCCTTGGGCTCTGCAGGCAGGGCTTCCCCTTCCAGCTCTCCCAGAGAGGCAGGTCAGCACCCTGACACTGCTCTGCCTACCCCACCGCTCCTGACTATGTTCACTTTATAGCTTTCCGTGCCCAATCTTGCGTCATTCAAAGAGGTTTTGTACAGGCTCAGAGTCCTGGGCCCTTCCTCTCCAGCTGACTGTAATGCCCTGCAAGTAGGGGCAGTGACCGTGCTCTTTATCAGCCGTCTCACCTTCTTCTGTATGTTGATCGCAGCAAGGCTTGGTGCGGCAGGAGTCTGGGCTGCCCAGCCGTACCCAAATGCCGGCAGGTGAGTGAACGGAGCCTGGATTTCTCCATCCTCTGCTCCACTCGGTGGCTCTGGGACCTGCCATTCCTGCTCCCTGAGCTCTGCTGTTAAACTTCTCCTCCTCTCCCGGCCCGTGGCTGTGCATGGTGCTTACTGAGTTTTATTAAGAGCAGATGTAACAAATCAGAGAAAAGTCCAGGAGCAATTATAAACCTTTTCCCCACCTGTTTTCCAATGTGTTTTTTTGTCTGCCCTAAACAATGACGATGTAAATGTGAAGCAATGATTTTGCAGCACGGGAATGTGGTGTAATTTTAAGCGTTGCAGAGCTGACAAAAGATTTTTTTTTTTTCCCCCTAAAGAATTCCGTAGTTAATATAGAACATTTTTCTGTCTGCTCTGAAAGAAAAATAAAAGTTTATTGAAATATGGCCAGTGTCTCCCCAAAAGCAGCGAAATGGTGGCCAGTGACAGCCCTTGTCCCGGGCACTGCTGAATTCACCATCCCAAATGCAAAAGTTTCAAGCTAAAGGAGGAGTAAGGGCTGAGTTTGGTGAGGGGAGAGGATGTGTCCAGATGAAATCCTTATTCAGGGCAATACATTGTCCTAAAAATCATATTCAGCTCTGCTCACATTCCTACAAAGCTCTGAGGATTCTTGCGTGCAAGATGTTGTAATGACCAAGACTCTGCAAAATCCTTCTTGAAAGAGATTAAGGAGTAATGGAGGCGTGAGAAAATAAGGAGATAAAAGGTTCAAATACAGATCCAGAGAATTAAGCTACCCATGAACTAAGAGCACTAAAACACTTTTGTACGAGAAGATCCACACAATTACTGAGAGTGCTCTAACTTACTCCTTTAGACTCGCATCTTTGGATCACTTCGCTTTCGTGCGTGTCCCTGCGCAGAGGAGCAGCAGATAAAAGGGTTTCGCTGAGACATCCCATCCTGCTCACCCCTCTGGGCCCTCCTCGGCGCTGAGCAGGGAGCAGCAAGCTGCTCTGTGGTGAATTAATGAACCCCGGGCCATAGTAAAAATTGCTCCCACCCAAGGGCAGGACCGAAACCTCAGGTATTGTGGTGAAGCATCAGCGTGGCACCTGCCCAGGGTCTTCCTAGCGATGCCGTCGGTAGCCTGGGGAAGCGGAAAGCAGAGCTGTGTGTTGGCCTGGCAATGCCAAGCTTTGCTGGAACTGGCCGCAACTTTCAGGGCGTAAGTGAAGGCCACTCAAACTTCTGACGAAATTCTTCCTTCTGAAGCAGTTATTTCAATATCCTCAAAAGATGCAGTATTAATTATACCACAAGCGCTTTGTTTGCACAATGAATTTTTGTATAGGCTCAGAAAATCAATGTACGTCTAGTTTCAAAAACTATTTTAGAGCTGTGCTTGACTATTTTTTCTAAACTTAATTAAAATGTAGGTTTTCCTGGCATGCAGCTCTCGGTGTGACCAAATGCTGCTTGGTCTTTAGAAATATCTTTAAAGTGTCCAAGATGTTTATGTTTGAAAAACTGCTGCTGTGTGCACCAACTTTAGTACATTCCATAAAATTTTTATACCTAATGTGAGCAATGTCTAGAAGATGTTATGGTGGAAGTGAATTTATAATAGTCTTCCTGAAGAGATAATAGCTTTGAGGCTGCCACACCAGTTACACTATGGATGAATGTCAAAAATAAAAGAGGAGGGGTGGTAATTAATCGTAAACGTGAAAAATAACAAGAAAAATCTCACAAAGTGGTTAGTGTAGAGGAGCCTCAGCCCAGAGCCAGTTCCTGTGCTTCCATCTCAGCGTGGGCACGGATGGGGCTCTGGGCGGTCATCGCCTCTCTGCTAATTGCCGTCTGCGTCGTCAGCCTGGGAGGAAGGCTTTTGGGGGGGTGCTGACGTGGTGTGGGATGCGGGCTGAGCAAAGTTGGGGATGTTCTCCCAAGCGTGTGGGAAAGGAGATGGCTCCTTACTGACTCTGGTGTCAGTGTGGGGCCTTGGAGAGGGCTTTGGGGTAAGACAGCGAGACGCAGGCAGAGGCTGCGTGCTGATTTTGGTAGGGGGGATACTGGGGCAGCTGCCGGATGGGAAGGAGCGTGCCATGCTGTGGGGCTGCTGCACTGGTGTGAGCAGGCATGAGGGCTAGACTCTGGTCTGGAGGGCACTGAGGAGGAGGAGAGAAGTGCTGAGGTCTGTGTTAAATGCTGTATACGCTGTGCCCACACCATGGAGCATCAAGGATCATCAAGGTGAAGAATGGAGAGCTGGTGGCCTGTGGGTCACTGTGGACCTTGCAGTGACTCTACAGAGGACTGACTGTCACCTGCAGCGAGGCAGTAACAGAGCCCCAACCTTCAGGGCATCAGCTGAGCCCTTCCCGGGGCAGGAGGTGCTGCCTCCCCACCGCACGCTCCCCCAGAGCGATGCGTCTTTCTGTTCCGTACTGTTTAACTTTTGCCTAACCTCCCTGTGAAGCAGCCGTGGTCAGCTGAGGGGAAAGCATGGGTCATGGCACCGAGGTAACACAGCCTTCTAGCTGTTGGGTTGGTGGGTCTCGCTTGTGCATCCTGGGGAAACTTCCAAAAGGGCTGAGGAAGTTTCATTCTGGTCAGACTGGTGAGGAGCTTTGTTTGCTGGTCTGCTGCTTTCTCCTTCAGCCTTGCACGCTGACCTTCTGCTGGGGTGTGCTTCACTGCTTGTGCCGAGCTGTTGAGCATTGCTGGTTCTTCAGCCTGCTCTGCTGCCTGGTCTGCTGTCACCGGGGCTCTGGAGAGTCCAGAAGCTCCAGAGAAAATTATTGGGGTGAAAATATTATGGCAAAACTCAAAACGAATGAGTGTATGGTCTGTGTTGCTGTTCAGACGCATAGCTTTTAAAGGTAAATTTCTAGTCCTATAATCAGGGAGCGTCTGATGGGAACACATCTGCCTGAGTTTGCAGAGACCTTCCCGCTACAGCCTGCAAAGGCAAACTGCTCAGGCTGTCTTGCGGTGCCAAGATGGGGGCCAGCGGGGATGCCCCGAATACAACACAAACACAACTTTCCTGCTCAAGAAAAAATGAACGAAAACAGGGGGAAGGAGGACATATGATACAGTTTTAAAAGTTGAATAAAACGTAGCAGAGAGAGACAAGGCGTGGGTATGGACAGCAGAAGGCGAAGTCCTGAAAAGGCTGAAGGAGATAAACCCACTGCAGTTCTTGAGGATGCACATGTGGAAAGCTGTGATTCACAGCGCTCTGGCTTATGTACTAACAGCTTAAGCAGGGGCTAAGCAGTCGTTTAAGTGCTTTGCTGAGCTGAGTCTAAGTGTACAAGGTCCATGGTGATGGAGACTTTGGCTGTAGTAGAGCTGATTGATAAGCACTTAAAAATATTTTACAATCTTTCAGCTGTTGCAGTCAACACTATATTGTGAAAAATGTAAAGAAATCTGATAAGCACTTAGTTATTTTGTTAATGTGCTTCGAGAATATAGTTAAATGGAAAGTGAAACTAAGCAGTCTGCATTTACAGCTATTTATGCAAGGAGAAAAATCTAATTAAGCAGTTTTAACGGGTATGATGCTAAGGTGTGAAGTTTATTGAACACTTGGTTAACTATTCAATTAGTCTGTGGATTTTGCGAGCTGGTATAATTCTAATTCATGTGCGGATCAATTGCTTGATTTAGAAGAAAATATAACATAAAACTTTAATTTCAGGAATGGTAGAAGTTAAGTAATTGTCACAAATTGATTTTATTAGCATAATCATTACCAATATTATTCCAAACAGATAAATATTGCTTGAGAGAGATGAAAAGATTTTAGGATTTGCCATTAGAATAAGCTTTGCTTTCTCTGGTTTGGTTTGTGGTTTTTTTTAATATGCTAATTGACAAGTTTAAATAAAATTGGCTTAAATATCAAAGGATGGTCCCTGAGGAAAGCCCAACACTTTCCTGTGTTTTACTGCATAGTTCTAATTGTTGAAGGCTTTTATTGATAAGCAATATAAGTTATGACTTTGCCTTTTATGTAAGCAGTGGACCAGCTGTGTCTGTGCATCTTCCTCCCCCTCGCACCGAGTCGTCATTTGTATTTAACCAAACGAAGGGCAGATACTGATGCAGAACTGGGTTTGTGTAAGGAAGCTTGGCAGGAACATCTCCGCAATACCTGCGCTTGGGAAACCCAGCTGTCATCAGGGAAGAAGTGACATTTTTTGGACAGCGTGACTATACCATAGCTTGAGTTTTGAAGTCTTAGTAAGATGCATAAAAATCTATTTTCAGCCTGGGTGGTTTGTCAGCAAATGAACCTTTAGGGTGTCAAGACCTGGGTAATAAACGAGATTTAAAAATCTCTTTTGCTGGGGAGTGTTAGCCCTGCTGAGGAGGGAAGAAGCCTTTGCATGTGCGACGGTACAAAACGTGGGAAGCTGCTGTCGTGGGTATGGGAGGCAGAGTCTGTCTTAGGGTTACTCAAGCTTAGGAGAATACTTCCATCAGTTGGAGATCGTGTGTTCTTCCTGCTGTAGTCGTGTGGTCTGTAGCATAGGGTGTAACTGCCAGGTTGCAGAGTTTGGGGTTTGCTCATCACCAAAACAGCTTTTCTCCCAGAGCTGCTGGCTGGGGACGTGCTTGGGGGGTGGCAGAAGTGTCCGTCCTGAGCTGCTCAAGATGAAAGGGAACAGGCAGACTTGTGGGTGTCTGAGGCTCACGAAACAGGGATGGGGACAGTTGTCACAGCAGACTGAGAAGCCGTAAAATTGGAGACTTTCACTGACCTCCTGTCCCCACCTGCACTGTCTTCCCGAGGCTGTGCTGCTCATCGGTTGCCTCGTTGACTGGATGAGTACCCTGGCTTTTCTCCTTGGATATCTGTGAAGAGTAATTATCCAAGTGGAAATTACGGTCTAACCACAGAAGCGGGGTCCTGAGAGTGCTGCAGCTCTGGATTCTTTGTGAAAAGGGAGGCAGGTTTCTGTGCTGCTAGCAGTGGGACAGCCTGAGCAGGAGGGGGTCCAGGGATCTTCTTCACCAGCCCTGCGATTCAGCCGATCTGCCAGCAGGTCCCTCAGGGGACCAATTAAAGCCTTTCTTGCAGTCCTTCTCCCAGCCCTTTCTGGGGAAGTCAAGGACAGGAACCCATCTCGCTACTTTCTTAAAGGTGGAGCTTAATAACTGCTTCTGTTTTAAGATGCACTGATTCCCCCCCGGCCTGATCGATGTCCCCAAGCACAAACCTCTTGCTCTGCGCAACGCTGGGGTCAAGGAGCAGTGGGTGTACAGCTGTGTTGTGAAAGGGTGTGCACTGTCTGCCCACAGGAACATCATCGGCACAGAGCACCATTCCCCTGGGCAGCCTCACCTGGGACCAGCATCTGCTGGACCACATGGGTCTTGACTCGTCCTTGTAGAGAATATCAGGAAAGCATCACTTTCCTGGAGACTGTTGTGCTGTATAGTCATAGAACCCCAGCCTGGTTTGGGTGGGCAGGGACCTCCCAGCCCACCCAGTCCCACCCCTGCCACGGGCAGGGACACCCTCCACTAGCCCAGGTTGCCCAAAGCCCCATCCAACCTGCCCTTGAACACTGCCAGGGAGCCGGGGGCAGCCACAGCTTCTCTGGGCACCCTGGGCCAGGGCCTCAGCACCTTCCCAGGGAAGGATTGCTGCCTCACAGCCCAGCTCCATCTCCCCTCCTGCAGCTTCAGGCCATTCCCCTTGGCCTGTCCCTCCCTGCCCTTGGCACCAGCCCCTCTCCAGCTTTCCTGGAGCCCCTGCAGGGACTGGAAGGGGCTCTAAGGTCTCCCCGCAGCCTTCTCTGCTCCAGGCTGAACCACCCCAACTCTCTCAGCCTGTCTCCAGAGCAGAGGTGCTCCAGCCCTGGGATCATCTCCGTGGCCTCCTCTGGACTCTCTCCAACAGCTCCATGTCCTCCTTGTGCTGGGGACCCCCGAGCTGGACGCAGCACTGCAGGGGGGTCTCAGCAGAGCGGAGCAGAGGGGCAGAATCCCCTCCCTCGACCTGCTGGTCACACCGTTAATAATGCTAAACTTGTATTTCATTATTTGCTTTGATATGAAGAAAAAATCCACCGTTTGGTTACAGAAGAAAACTCCTTCCTATGTGGCATGGTTCATCCACAGAGCCCAGCATGCTCTTTGAAAGGAGGGAGTCTCATCAAGTATGCTGACAGATGGGGAAGCTGAGGCACAAAGGATGGAGAGGCCAAGGTCTTGCAGCAGGGCTCTGGCAAGGCTGGGATAATTTGGGATAAGGTGCCTACTCCCAGTCCTCTGTCCAGCCTACTCTGCTCTGGCCTTGCAAAAGCACCAACCTGCCCAAGCGGTGTGTTGGCAGGACTTGCAGTGATTATTTCCTTTTCTTCTCCTCCTGCCTAGCCAGGCAGTAAGTGATGAGTCAACAATGTCACCTTAGAAAAGGATCTGAGAAAGAAAATTTCAAAGCTGTATGGGTTGAAGTCTTTCCTTCTTTAAGAAAAAAGGAAAAAGGCTGAATGATTTTGTCTGGGGTTTTGGTGGGGGTTTTTAATTTTTTTTATTCCTCCAGGAAAAGCTTTAACTGAAGGGCAGGAGAGATTTGGGGAAATAATCCACTTCTCCACGGAAGCTATTCTGATGCTTCCTGTTTCACAACAAATCAATGGGGATTAAAAAACCCCTGTCACTTCTGTAAAACTTCTTGCATAGATTGTATTCACCCCACCAGCTTAGTTTGGACAGGAGGGATGAGCATGACAAATACACTAACCCAGCTTTGCTTGGCCCTCCACCAGACAGTGCTGCTCCTAGGGATCCACCCAGCTCTGGCCCTGGCAGGCAGGCAGAGTTTAAGCCTTTAGCAGACATAACTAATTAGGTTTCCAATGGGGAAGTGTTACAAAATGGTTTACTGAAAGCACATGGACCGACTTTACTGAGGCATAAATGTGATGCATAAGGAGTGCATCAGATCTCCTCAGTCAGAGGAGGAAATCCAAGTGGATTTGCAAAGCATCCACTACTCCCTATTTCTGGGGTTGTAACAATGGTTAAATTACCTCTAAATGGGTCCTTGGGGATTACTAGATGCCCTAGATCTGCTAATACTGAGTTTATACTTACTGTGTCAAAAAGCAGGATGGGAAGAGGACCATGCCTATCTCCCACCCCACTTTTGGTCCAGAGATACCCCTATTTCATCTTCCATTTGCCCTCCTGTGCTGTCCTCTGTCCAGGGTGACACCAAATTTCTTTCTGGGGATGAAGGAAATGCTTCTTTCTGGAAATGCTGCGTTCCTCCAGCGGTTGGCGGGTGGGACAGGGTAGGAGGATGCCTGATGGTTCAAGGACTTCTTGTGCTCATGTCCTGGCTCCAGGAGTGGGTTATGGGCTGGGGTGCCAGATGGTGACAGCTCTCCTCGTCCTGAGGGCTGCTCTGCTGCTGCCGGGGTTCCCCTGCACTGTGCCGGCCCTGGGGCACACCACCCCGGGAAGAAATTTTGTTTTAAACATTAGAAATCTCGTAATTGTGTGGGATAACATGGGACAATTACTGTGTTGACACAAATCTGGATGAAGACTAAAAGAGGACCAACCTACAGATGAATCGAAGAGCTATGTAGCTCAGGAAATAATGAAATAGTTCACAAACTCTTCAGTAAACACTTCTGTATTGTTCTTATTGTAGTTAATGCATCATTAAAACCAGTAAAATGCAGGAGTAATAAGGCTGAAATCCTTTATTTGACATTAGCCTCCTTGTGAGGAGTGGCTGGGGGAGCCAGGAGACCTGCACTGCTGGAGGGTGCCGGTGGATGTGCTTGGTCTGTAGACGTTACGCCCTTTAGGCTGGGCTTACACCCTCTCTCCAGGCTTGGCTTGGCTGCAGAGGGAGGAAGCACGATGACGAGGAGACTTTGTTTCCCAGGTTTCTGCTCTTTGGGAGCTCGTTTGATCCCGCAGGAGAAAGCATGTGATGGCACCGCAAAATTAGCAGCGGACTTTGCATCACAAAGTGTATGTGCAAGTGCTGATGGTGTGAGCTGCAGTCTCCTGACAGTGGGGAGGTGCGGACTTTTTTTTCTTTTTTCTTGTTTTCCTGTTACCTAGAAGTACTTGGAGGTAACAAATACATTTTTCAGACTGGTAGAGCTTGAAGTCAGGGCAAAATTAGATTATTTAATGTGACCTCCCTGCAATCACAGGCATTTGAATTTTATTCCCTGCGTGGACCCTGGTAACTTGTGGGTTTGTAAAGCACCTTTCCTGAAAGATATCCAAACGTGGCCTGAGGAAAGTGAGAAATGGAGAAATCACCTTTCCATTCTGAGTTTATTCCAGTCATCCTGGTTGTTAAAAATACATGCCTTGTGTGATTTGAACATTTCTGGCTTTATCTTCAAGCAGTCAGTGCTTCACATACTGTCTTTGTTAGGCAGAAGAGGGTTTAATTACCTGGCATTTCATTCTGCAGCAGCAGTAACGCCTTGTACCCAAGGTACCTCACAGGCTTCCCTCTGGGAGCCCCCAGCTACGGTGCGTTTAAATCGAACTGGTTGGAAACTGTTTCACAAACCCCTTTATTCACTGGCAGATGTTGGTTCATCAAAATGGTACTTTTTTTGGAGAATGTCTATGATTTCAAAGATCTTTCCGTCCCTGCTAAAGGGAGGAAGGATTGTGTAGCTCGAGACGCTGCAGTGGTATTGCTCAGCACAGCACCCATCCCACCGACAGCCCGAGGGCTGGGTACCACCACCCACCCCGGCGCCTGATGGAGGGGACACCCAGCTGATGTTGGCTGGAGAAGGGAGGAAAACCAGAGTGACTTTGCCACCATGAGCACACTCGGCTCTCTTGGGTTAAAATCCGTTAACTCTTGGGTGCAAGGGCAACTGACAGCTGTTGTCCGTCCTGTGCAGCAAAAGGGCTGCTGAACTGCCCCGAGTAAGTGCTGAGCAGAAGAATCACTCCTGCCACACGCAAGTCTCGTGCCACTGGGTGCACAACTGATGGTGTTTTACCTTCTCCTCAGCAGTTTGTTCCCCACTGTTGCTTTTGGGTTCTTTAAACATTGTAATGACTCCAAAACTGGCTCCTACTTCACTTTGTCTGAGTGATCTCTCTCTGATTCAGAGATGCCGGAGTTTCCAGTCCCTCTGTATGAAGAGATGGACACGTATCCATCAGGCAGGTGTGCAGAAGACAGCAGTGACGGCTTTTGGCAGTCCTTTTCCTTAAACAGCAGCAGACATTTTACAGCTGGAACTAATTTCACCCTAGTTCTCTTACAGCTGCTTCCAGCCCGTGTAATTGTGGGTAGATGTGAAAACTAGGATTTGAAGGAAAAGCAGAGCCTCACCAGAGGCCTGTTGTCTCACCCGAGAGCCTTGGGCTGCAGCCGTTGCGCTTTGTGTCTCCAGTGACTGTGGTTTGCGTGGAGGCTGCGAAGATGTAGCTCGGCCGGATGAACATCGCACCCGTTCTCTTGTTGGTATATTTGCCTATCGAGGTTCATCTGTGATAATTCCTGGATTATTGGCCTGGAACCAGTGCCAGCATCACCTGTAATGCTAACAGATACTGAGATGTTTCCAAGCCATCACACTGATGTGGGGCGATCTCGTTAAACTTTGAGATGTTAATCTCTGAAGAGAATATCCTGAAAGAAATTAGTGTGCCAGAGTAGCTGGCATGATTTTGAGAGAAGGTTTCTCTGTTCAGTTCAGTTGGGCTGAGAAGAAGTGCTTGCAGGTTCTCAGTGGGCACCTGCAGCCCTCCCAGCCGGGGGATGACCGTCCTGGGAAGGAGGATCGGAGCCTGCCTTCCCCGAGGGTGCTCCGCTGAGCAGCCTTGCGAAGATTTACGTGGGTAACGCGAGGGCGCAAGAGAGGAAGCTGTGGAAGATGTCTTGGCAGTGGACATTTTGAAAGCGCCTGTTTCTTCCCGCGCTGCTCCTGCCCTGTGCTGGGAGGGTGAGCTGGGATGCTGGCGGGGATGGAGGTGAGTGGCAGGCTGTGCAGGGGATGGGGCGTCCCGTGGCAGCGCTGCTAGGAGCCGTTTCAGTGCTCCGTCTTAGCTGATGGCAGGAAGGGTAGGAGAGGGGTCTGCGTGGCACCACCGGATCTGATTCACACCATCACCTTGGCGGGGCGGTGGGTATGGGGGCTCTTGTGTTAAGCCAGCCTTGAATGACACGTCTGTGCCGTTTATGCCACAAGTGACAGACCTAGTGTAGTTTGCTTCTGAAATGGCCAGTTTTGGGCTGGGGTTAAGAAGCTGGGTGGAAATTATCCGTGGGTTTGGCTTCCTTGTGCATCTTGGAGCAGTCGTGCTGCTTGGAAATGGGATGCTCAGCATGGGATGAAATGTCCGTCTGACTTGCTGAGAACAGTAGCAGCATACTCCCTGCAAGAGAGACAGGACAGCATCAATCCTTTGTCTCTTGACTTGAGGCTGACCTGAAACGCTCCGCTCTGGTCCTAACTACGCTAAAGCTTCACGCCCAGCTTTGAGAACAGGAGGACACATGTATGCAGCAGCTCTGCAGCTGCCTGGAGAAGTGAAAGCAAAGGGGTATTGGCTGACTCATACCTGTGACAGTCTCAGTTCACATCACACTGCTCTCTGGTTTTTAAATCAGGCAGGTGTCACCTTCAGACCCTGCAGAGGCTGGGCTGGCTCCTGACAGCCTTCCCGTCTGGAACCGCCATGGCGTGGGCGCACATGGCCAGCTGCGGAGAGGACCTTCCCGGCAATCCCAAAGAAAACAAGAACTCAGAAAACACTTGGGATGGGACATTTCTTCTGCCCTCTCCTACTTCTCTGTTTTACCTCTGGTCCTGATGTGAAAGTGCCTCTTTGCAAAAATAGGAGGCTGGAGGAAAATGGCATGTTCTGGACTCCCTGCTTTGCTGTTCTCTGTTAGGAAGTCCAAGTTTGACTCTTGGCAAAGCCTGAGCACTTACTGCTGGGATTAACTGCAGCACCAACCCCCATAGCAAGCCCTGACCGGTGCGGAGCCCATCGCCAGCGGCCCAGAGCTGCTGGGCAGGGTCGGTGCCAAGAAGATGCTGCGCAGCGGCGTGTGGCTGAGGGCTGTGCTGCAGGTGGCACTCGTGGTCCTCTGATCGCAGCCACGCTCCAGCGCTGGCACGGCCCGTCTGCACCGACATGTAAGGAGCTTTGGCACCAGTGACCCTTGCACACGAGTGTCTGAGTGCTGGGCGGCAGCAGCCCCGTGCTCGCCCGCTCAGAGGCGGCTGCCAGGGGTGTGCGTGCGGCTGCCCGGCACGGCCGTCCTCTGTGCACGCTGCGATGGGATGCTCTGCCTGCCGGCACTGCCTCTGTTTTGAAGACGTTTTTTGGTGGTTTTGCTCTTTTTAATTTTTCCAGCCCTAACAGCGTTGTTGCAAAAAACCCCCCCCAAGCATTTAGAATTAATGCAGAGTATTTCTTAAGAGGCGGACCAGCGCTCCGTACCCTGAGACACGGGCTGAGGAGGTGAGGGATTGCCATAGAAACCGCAGAGGCCTGGCCTTGCGGGTCTGCGCTGGAGGGCGGCTGCGGCACACCTGCGTGCGCACGGACACCTTCTGCCTGCTGCCAGGGGAGCCGGGAGCCCTTCTGCGCAGGCTGTGCCTCCGCACCGCACGTGCTGCGAGTGGCTTTAGCTCTTTAACTGGCATTTGTATTTTGCGCATCGCCTCAGTAAGCTGTTGGGGTGATGCTGGGTCGTCCTTCCCTCCTGCTGTCCCCAAACCGCTCCTTCCTTAAACGTGCCGTCCCGCGGCACTGAGTGTTTCGCATCTGTCTGCAGCTTGTTCTTCCCCACCACGGCTTCAGCGTGGGCGTGGGGAGCTGCTTTCCGCTGTTTCTGGCCTGTCCCCGGGTGCTCTGGGGTGCTTTTTGGATCACAGAACCAGGGAGGTTCTGCTCAGAGAAGAGCTGGCTGCCTTGCCTTCTCCTCCGCTGAAAGAGCTGGCTGTAGCAGTGCTGGGCTTTCCCTTCTCTCCTGGCAAACCCTCCTTTTCCTCTCGTTCCTTGCTTCGTCCTCCATCTCTCTGCACAGGCTGCTCTGCGCCTTTTGTGAAGGAACCTGTCCTTCTGGGAAGAAACAGAAATACTCCTTTCTCTTTTTATTTATCTCCAGCCTTTCCTGCCGTTCCCAGGCCTGGAGCCTTGCGGAGCAGAACAGAGGTAAGGAGACCCCTCAGCCAGGGACTGTGCGTGGGGGAAGTGGGTAAAAAGGTTTTTGGTGAGAGGAGCACAGGTCCGTTTGAGGCTGCTGCAATTGCGCGGCTGTCTGCCCGATCCACTGGGAGACAGATCCTGGCGTTGCTTGTCTTGTCTTAACACCAGCGACACTCTCCCCAATGCCCCAAGCTCTTGTCCTCTTGTCCTCCTGTCCCAGAAGCAGGAGCTGAGAGTGCTCCCAAGCCTGGCGTATCTTCGGTTAGCTTTGTGACTGTGGAGAGAATGAGCAGGAAGGCAGATAAGCGAAGCAGCTGTTGGTGGCTCAGCCAAGGGTGATGTGAGGAACCTCTCTTGAACTCAGCTCCGTGATATCCACAGGGCTTGCTACTGTACGGCTGCAAGCCAACCAGCCCTGACCTGCTGTTGGACATCGGTGCTTAGAGCTCAAGTCAGGAGTTCCAGCTCTTGCAGTGATACAGTACGCTGGTGAAGGTCATGCATGGAGATGAGGGACTTGTACTTCCAGGAGGGTGGTTACCCAAGCAGGTGTTCTCCTGGTGACCTCTGATCAAGACAGCCGTCTCCTGGTACTTTCCTGGTACTGAACACACGGTGTGTCCTGTTCCATCCCATCTCAAGTGCTGGCCACCTTCTAAGATGAAAGATGAAAAGAAAGCACAGAATTTATTCCTAAAAGGAAAGTTGTCCCAGGCCCCCTCTGGCAGCAAACAGAAGCCCTGAGGCATGGGATTAGTACAACATTGTGCAGACACATGACGATTAGGGCACCTTACAGCCCTTCCTCAATGTATTGGGCACCTTAAGACTTGTGACATAAGCTTTCATTTCTTGCTCCAGCATCTCTGCTGTCCTGTTGCAGAGCTGTGGACGAGAGCTTGTCTACCTCTGCCTCCCAGCAGTGTGACGCCCAGGCCCCATACTGTGTTTGGAAACACCGAGCTCCTCTCCTGCGAGGCCTGGGGGCTTTCTTGTAATTTCCAGTCTAAATTAATTCATGACTAATTCATATCCACATGAGGTTTGTCCCAGTATTATTCTTCCTTTCTCATATGTGCTCCCTCACTCTCACTTCCTTCACAGAAACTCATCCAATTTCTTCCCAACTACTTCATTAGACAACGCAAATCAAACTGGGATCATCTTTACATGAACAGCTCTCCCACCCTGTCTTACCCAACGCACAGTGGACAGAGAGCTCTGATAGCACACGGGTGATCACTCGGTACGCGCCGGCGTCTCTGGCCAGTTCAAACGAAGGATCCTGCAGTGCTGGTGACCCGCTGGACCCACAGCACCCAAGGGTGCGCTGGTGGAGCAGGATGGATGGGTCCTCTGCGTGCAGCCCGGATTACCTGCGTCGCATCCAGCTTCATCTTACAAATGCTTCCCCCGTGACGGGGTTAATTAACTGCATTGTGTCTTGAGAAGCTAAATTGCTAACAGCAGCCCCATTTAAGAAATGTTCGAAAGGCAGCAAACAAGCAAATCGGTGACTTGGCAGTACTGCTTCAGCCTCAGAAGATTTATAGCAACTGGAAATTGTTTTTCTCTATTATCTGAATATAGAACTAATCATAGTTTTATTGTGCTGTAATGGAAGAAACTGTCTTAACGAAGGCCCCTCTTGTTACTGCCACTGTTAGACCTCGAGCTATAAACCACTGAACCGTCCCTTCGTTAATTGTGTTAACAAGCAGTGCAGAGATGGTGATCGCTCCTGTAAACATCCTCCAGTTTGTTCAGAGCGGCAGCCCGGCAGGACAGTGGCTGCGGCGTGTTTGGACACTTCTGCTGGGACTGGGGGAGGAAAATCCATTTTTCTTCCTGGCAGCCCTCATCACTGCCATAACCCGCAGTCATCAGCATTCAGGATGTTCTCCTGGCATATGATTTATAATGTGGTTTTAGAGAGTGGGAATGGACTTGGCAGGTGCTATTTTTGGGGACATCTAGTGCCATGTTAATAAATTTTAGGAGCCAAGGCAGCAAAGAAAACAAAATCTCTTTAAGTTTGTGTAAATTTGCAGGGCTGCGTGATGATCTCTGTGGCTGCTGGCACCCCAAGGGCAGGGCATACCGTGTGCTTCAGGCTGCAGGGAGCTCCAGCCCTGCTCTGGGTGCTGCAGCAACGCTCCTTGAGGTAGCACAGTACTTTTCTTCCAGGTTATGTCCATCCCCATCTCAAAATGCTTGTAGTCCCATGCAAAAGTCCCAGCAAAGGCTTAATGGGGCTGCGTTTTCTTTGTGAAACAAGACTTGCTCCTCTGAGAAAACAACTGCCCAAGTTTAATTCCCTCAGGAGACAAGTAGCTGTGAGGAGTGAGCCTTTTAAATAGCTTATTCCAAGTTGAAGCATGTTCTGGGAGAAGGTCACCACCTGATCGTCTGCAAGATGTTCATCTGCACATGGCGCTTTCTTGACCTTTATCTTCATTTCTTCAGCTAAGGTTGTGCAATATCACATAGCGTTTGCAGAGTGGTTCTCCTCCAGTCCAGGAGAGCAGAGTGAGATGGGACCACAGGCTTTGGACCCTCTGAGGCAGATGTCTCAGCTGCCTGGCTGTTGAGCCAGGAGTAGAGCTCTTGCCTGTCGGGGGTTGAGCAAGGATGGGACTTGTCCATCCTTTCCCCCAAGGAGTGTGTGTGCTGGAGGGGGCTGAGGCTGCTGTGCCAGAGGAGTGAGTGAGACCAGCCAGGTCAGGAGGTGACTCTTGCTCCAGACAGTGGAATGGAGCTGAGCAGACCTTGTGGTTGGGTGCTCATGAATGGCTGATCCTGGGTCTGAACCCAGCTCTGAGGTCTTGCCTGGTGAGCACTGCTCTCCTCCTCCTGCTCCAGGCAGAGGTTCTGCATGGCCTCCCAGGGTGAAAGACGCAGGGACCCCTTTGGGTGCTGTGTTGGGAGGCTCCTTGCAGCCTGCGATGAGTGGGAGAGTAACGGGAAGAGGAGGAGAGCTTTAACATCTGAGCAACCATGAAGCAGAGGAATTTCCAGAGACAGAACAAATGTATTTGAAAGGCAGCAGCAAACGCTGGGAAGAGCAGCGTGCCCTCAAAGTCGGGGAGCCAGGAGCTGCCACAGCGTCATAAATCTCGCTGGGCTGTAGCATTATAGCTGGTATTACCCTGTACGGAGGAACAGCCTGCGCTCTTCTTTATCCCTCCATGCCCACCGATGGTGGGCACAGTGCCCTGTAGTGACGTGTGGGCTCCGTGTGCCTGTAAAAGGGAAGTAAACACAGCTCGTATGATGCCAGAATTAATATTTAACCAGTGATATTGTTTTACTATGCCACAATTATAAAATTTAGCATCTTCCTCTGTCTTAGCAGGGTTAATTTATGCTCATATCTGAGGAACGCGTGTTTGTCAGGAAGGCAAAGAAGAAGACACGTGGTTTGGCCTTGAAGAGTTAGCCAAGGGCAAACATGAGCATTTGTACGGCACTCCTGGATGTGGAGCATGGATGTCAGCTGTTGTCGGATGCTCTGTGTAATGGGGGTGGTGGTCTTTCACGGGCCTCGTAAGCGTATTCCTTAACAACACTCACTACTGTGTGGGGAAGAAAGTAATGTGACAGGAGGCAGTAGGAACCCAGATGGCACCTACTACCCTCTGGCCCACCAGACTTTGATCCTCACTGTAGTACGGAAATACCTTTGTACAAATATCTTAAAAATAGTTCACGTCATCACTGTGTAATGGCCTAAACATGGCGGGATGAGCAGTTCCTGTGCCAGTTGTGATTTCTGGCAGTGTCTGACATGCGTGGGAAAATGCTTGCGTGAGCAGCTGTATTCTGTGCATTTCTACAAAACATACACAAATCTCCTTGAAAACACGAGGTTTGCCATATGTGGAACACAATCACGTGTGCACAAAGTGAAATACGGACAAATGTGATTTTAAGAAGGCACTATGTTTATCAGTGTAGCTCTTTCTCTCCAGAAAAGGACTTTTCTTGATGTCAGTGATTGCAAATTTTGAATGCAGATCTTGAGGAGCCGTAGTCCCCCCGCAAAGCTCCCCGATGCCGGTCAGACTTGCCGACAGCTTGGCTGTGTGAAGGTGCTTGTGCTGTGCTCTGTGCAGGACAGCGGAGAATCTGCCGGTGGAGCGGGTTAGGGGTGGCACTTGTAGCCCAGAGGGGACATTGCTGCTCCTGCGGGGGGAGTGTGTGCATGGGGGGGCTTTGTGGGACACTAAGGGCTGCTATTCCATACCGTGTGACGTCATGCTCACCACAAAAGGGGCCAGTTGGGGAGGGGCGGGTTTGGCATGGCTCCGGGATGGGCTGAGTGTCCGGTCGGTCGTGGGATCGGTAAATTGCTTTCTGTTATCATCCACTGTGAACATCTGTTATCAGCATTGTTGCTGTTGTTTCCCTCCCTTGCTGTCCCAGTAACCTGTCCTTATCCCAACCCACGTCCCAGTAACCTGTCCTTACCCCAACCCGTGCCCCAGTAACCTGTCCTTATCCCAACCCACATCCCAGTAACCTGTCCTTACCCCAACCCATGAGGTTTTGCTGTTGTTTTCCCACTCTCCTCCCCATCCCGCCGGGAGGGCTGAGCAGGCGGCACATGGTGCTCAGCTGCTGGCATAGGATGAAGCACGTCATAAGCATTTTGCTTTGTCCTATATATACTTTTGCTCTCTTGTTCTAATATGCATGAAAAGGCCTTAAAATGTATGTAGGTAGAAGACCCTGATTGTCGTCGTACCAGCGTGGGAGCAGATGCAAGTCAAGCCTTGCAAGGAAGCGTTTTGCAAAGGCAGCTCTGCACAGTCCGGTTTCGTTCCCGTACCCCTCTTGCTGCATGATGCAGCGGTGCAGACAGCCACCACGTACCCTTTCAGCTGGTACCGTGGCAAAATGGGTAATTTGGCAAGTCTCACGTGGCCCGTTTATAACAAAATGAGGAAGCAGATGAATTTCCAAAGCCGCTGTCTGTGCAGATATCCTGAACAGCTCTTCTAAGAGCGAATCTGGTTTCTGTGCTCCCTTTGCTCTTCCCAGACAAAGTTATCTTGCAGCTAATCAAAGTCACAGAGGTAATACTGAAACCAGAACCCAACAGATATCACAGTTTTAAGTAGATATCTAGATTAAATCTGACTGAAATTTCTAAGAGTTATTCTTGCAATGGATCCCATGTTTCTGAATTCATCCCATAGGCTGGAAGCCAGGATACGTACTGAAAAAAGTTGCATTATCTTACTCTTCTCTTGAAGGTCAGTAATACATTAGTAAGTGTGCTCTTCTGAAAATAGGCTTTAATTTTCCCCTTTCAACCTTTTGATTGGTTTGACATTTAAAAGGGTAGAAGGTAATTGGGAGGTTTATTATATATTTCTGTTAAGTACAAGATGAGAACATTTAAATACCTTGGGTAGAAAGTGCATGCAGGAAAACAGTCAGCTTGCTAGGGAAGAAGGAGACTGCAACCTTTTCCCCAACCTCAAATAAAGAAAAGCTATAAATGATTGACAGCAAACTATAGTCAACAAAGGAAAAACTGAATCATAATGTATGAAGACTTTTTTATCTGTTGACTATAGTTTGCTGTCAATCACTTATTGCTTCTTCTTATTTTAGGCTGGGAAGAGATGATGGGCTTTCTTACTACAGAATCTGTCCATCTTGCATGGTGTTTTTGTAACCTAAGGATTTTGGTTTTGTTTTGATCCCACACTTAAAAGAAATCTATGACAAACGCCTTCATGTGATATCCTAAACTTCCCATTATCCATAAATTAACGAGAGTTTGAAAGAGAAATAGGAGAACCTAGATTTCATAATACCTGTTTGCCTGTTTCAATAGTTTCATTTAATTGTAGGAGTTAAAGTTATAATTACAGCTGGATGAGAAAAAAACTCTAAAGATCTTTCTTGAGCTTCAACAAATAAAGGCCCAGGAGTTTGAAACTCTGCCACCTGCTCTGTACGGTGGGGAGGTCCTGGAATGAGGAGGAATGAGCAAGTCACTTGACTTCGGCACGGAGATTTTAATTTTGTGGGTTCTTCTGGGTGTAAGCCAAATTGGCAGTCTCTCTGTTGTGCCTTGGTATGAGAGTGAATGGATTGCCAGGAGATAATAGACCAGGTCAAAAAAGTAAATTTTTAACCAAGCTGATGACATGTGTTCCATTTTCTTGAATCTCTTGAACCATCTTTGTCCCTTGGGGATATTGATGGGCTGCTCCTATTTAAGGACAGAGCACACGTGCCACCTGCAGCTACACAGAGGTTGGAGCAACAGTCCCTGTCCTTTACTGCGCCGTCAGAAGCAGCAGTGTCGACAAAATGCTCTTGACAGCATCAGATTTTGTCCTTGCAGTTTGAAGAAGCCAAATAGTGAAGAGCAGCATTGGGTGGCTCTTGCTGACAGCATATTGCCCATGAACTGGGACATGGGAACTATCGAGGGAGAAGATAGTTGTGACTGGAGAGGTCTGTCTTGATCCTCAGAAGTCTACTAAACCATCCCTGCTGGGAATTACCCTGGGGTCTCTGCATCTTCACCTTAAATTGAGGGGTCTCCAAACTGCGAACACGTGAACAACAACTCTTGTCTCTGCCATGCTGTTGAACGCCCACTGTGATAGGTGGCCCCAAATTAAAAGCGTAAGTGGTATCGCCTCTGAGCTTTGGTGGTGACAAAATGTGGAGCTCCGTTTAATGGCAGCTCAGTGCTAGGACTCTTGCCTGCCCGCTGCCAAGAGTATAAAAGCGAGCTAGAGCTGTCTGGGTTGTTACTAAACGTAAATAGGGGCTGCAGCGGTGGTTCCAGTTGTAGGACACTCAGATGGACGCGAATTACAAGGAGATTCATCACACCATTCCGTGAACTGTGTTCACAGCCGTTCTTGCCTGAGGTGTCTGCTCCCCATCGCTGGTGTCTGCCCAGCTCCAGGGCTCACCGCGGAGCCGTCCGGGCACTTGTGCTAGAGACTCATTGGGGTCCCACACACGTAGGGAGCCACAAGGATGGGGGAAGGTCTGCCCGGGGGGTTTGGGGAGGGGGATAGGTCGGGGAGATGGCGGAGAGATTTGGAGCCCCTTGCCAGCAGACTGCTACTGCAGAGATTTTGCAAGTCTGGGAGAGGGTGGTGGGGCACAGGGGGAGGGTTTCTCGATGCTTGAGGAGAAAGCAGCTGTTTCTTAAACATTTTTTGATGTAAACTCTGTTTAGTCTTGGATCCTTATTTCTTATTTTCCTTGCCAGGTTCCTGTCTCCTGTCCTGCAGTGCTGTCCTGCAAAACACCCTCAGTGCTGCTCCTAGAATCCCGCGGGTGACTTAGAAGCAGAAACGCTGTTCACAGGTCAGAGAGATTATGCTTTTAAGACTCTTTGGCAAGTCCTTTGCAATGATCATGCCTTACACAGAGCTGCTGCAAACCAGCAGAACAATTTCATGCTGTCCTTCGTTCTTTTTGATATTGTTGCTTGAGGGTAATGCTCTTTCAAACACTTACCTTCAGTGAGCGCTGGAGCTGCATCCTTTCCAGGAGGATGCCACGAGCTGTGCCGACTCTCTCCAGAGCACACGGATCCTGTATCTTCTGTGCTCTGCCTTATTGCTTACGTGCTGCCGAGCATAGCGTGGTGATCTCGGGCAGCCGCACAGCTCAAAGTCGCAGCCCTATCACTTGGAGCTGTTCTTGGCAATGAGAAAAATCCTCGTTAACTTCGTCTTGATTGCTCCAAAGTTTGGATTCTCCTCCACACCTTACTGATCCTAGACGTAGGAAGTGCTTTCCCTAGTATAGTTGTTGGAATGCTCCAGATCTCGCAGACCCATCCTTCACTGTCCTCTCGTATCCCTCCATCCACTGTGCCCGCCATCCCCCTGGCAGTGCACAGGGCCATGGAAGTCAGCCATGGCATGAGTCACAAACTGGCAATATTAAATCGCGATGAATTGTGAAACGCTCTCTGCGGATTTATGAACACAAGACACATGTTTCTGGCTTGCTGTGTGACTTCTGCGTCTTAGTTCAGCCTGTTGTACCTGCTCTCTGGTGCTGGTCTCATTTCAGAGGCATCCAGTAGGAACAGGAGGGTCAGATGCTGCTTCTGGTTCCCTTCCTGCAAGGAGAATACTCAGATGATGCCGAAGAAAGGCAGAAAGCAGTTAGGTCTGTGGCATATCCTTAACATCCGTGGGTAAGCTTGTTCCCTCCCCTGCTCGCACGCACTGGCCATGCAGTTCTGTGGTGCAGCCGAGCAGCAGGCGGGTGGCACGGCTAGCTGCACCCCTTTCCTGCTGTCTGAGCTCAAAACGCTTTGTCGGCGCTGCTGACTTGTCCGCTGGCTTCCCAGCCAAAGGTTGCGGGGACCGTCCTGGCTGTCACCGGCGTTTGGGGTCCGTAGTCATGGGGAGTGCCTGGTGTCTCAGTGTCCATCTCTGGCTGAGAGCAGAGCACGTAAATTAAGAGAGGCAATGGGGGAGCACGTGCCTTCAAACAGTCTCTGCTTTCTTGGTGAAAAAGGTGCTAAATTAGAGCTTGAGGCATTCACTGCAAACTCCAGGTGTTGAGGGCTCTACTTAAAAAAAAAACCAAAACCCACCAAAAACCAAACAACAAACATTGCAAATGACAGCAAATTTCTTGATCCCGTTCTAGCAAACCTGCCTCGGTCCTCGCTGTCTGTGCCCGGACCCCGGGTTAATGCTCCCCGCGCTCTGTCCCCGGCGGCACGGCTGATCTGGGCTGCCCACACCGATGAGCCCCCGCTGTCGTATTGGCAAGGATCGGAGACAGCTAGTGAGGAAGAAAAGTAATGCCCTCTCCTGCTGAAGTTAGAGGGCAGGTGGGAAAAATGAATGGGGAAAGTGAGAAATAAGAAAAAGCAAGCACGCATAGCTGCATAAAACGCGGTGGTTAAAGCAGGCTGTGAAACCAAGTTTCCCTCGAGAAATAAAAATACTGACAGCACGATGAGCTGTGTCAAGAACTATGAGACCTCACACCTCGGTGCTTCGGCCGTGCCTCGTGGTTGTGCCCCCCGTGTCTCCGGGCTGGGCAGAGCACGGGAGAGCAGCCGAGCGCACGAGTCCTGCCGGCAGCGGCGAGAGGAGCCGCAGCACAGACCTCTCTTCCCGGTGAGGATCCTTGAATCCTGGCCTAGGTGGAACCAGGGTATAAGTTACACGTTTCTTTAGGATATCGGGAACTTAAGAAAAACAAGCGCATTGCTGGAGGAGATGCTCGCTGGTGTTATCTGAGATGGCTTTACTTAAATTTAATCCGAAATCAGTAAGAGAGAATCCAGCCTGGTGAACTCTTCTGCCTTCCCTCTTTTGTATTCGTCTGCCAGGCAAATACATCCAGAGAAAAAGAAAAACAGAGTCCTGGATCGAGTCCCAAGCAAACATTGCTCGTTATTGATTGTCAAGTTATAGGTAATGCTTCTAGCAGATTTTTCCTTTCTTTTTCTTTGAAGCAGTTATTATGACTGATCTTTTAGCAGATCAAGAAGTTTTTCTGAAATGCAGAGTGTGTCAGAAAGCTGCAAATCCCACTGAGTGCACTCAGTGCTCCCCGATCACTCGGACACCTCTTGCTTAAATGGTTTCATTTCTTTCTGAAGAAGAATTCCCCCAAATCGAGTGGGAGCAGCACGAGTATGAACACAGCTTGCACATCTTGACTCTCTGAAGAATCAGGAAAACAAAAAAAATCCCAACTGTGAGAGTTGCTCCGGGGTGCTGCATTTTTTCGCTTTCTGACGCGCTGGTTTGCAGAGAGCCAGGAGCGGGTCCTGCCTGGCCCCCCCCAGCCTTGCGGCATCTTCCTTGTGCAGCCTGCGGCACAGGGGTAATTAACCGCTGAGGCTTCGTGGGTAACGAGGAGAATTTTTAAAGTTAACCCATGCTCCCAGGGGAGCTGGAAGGTGCAAACAGAGTATCCTTTCTACTGAGCTCAGCCTCTGTCTTGAATAGGTGATTTTGTTGTGCGACAATGGGATTTAGAGGTCAAGTACTGCAAAATGATGTGTGCCTGCTCCGATTCCAAACTGACCCGTCACTTGACCTTGTCTGTAGCATCTTTTATTCATTGCTAATATATTTTGGAGTGACAGAGGAGAGTACTACAGAAGAGGTCTCGGGAAGAGGTTGGTTACTAGCAGAGCTAAGCAGTGAAACTGGGATTTGAAAGACAGCTTCAATTCCCAGCAGTCCAGGTACAAGCTCTGTGTGCTGGGATAGCCTCTCTCTTTCTGTGTGATGCTTACCTGTGCAATGTCTGATGTTGTTTGCTGGCCGGTTTTTGAAAAAGATTGATTTTGCTATGTCTACAGGGTGACATATTAATGCTAGCTTACCGGTGAGTCTTGCTTGTAAAGGTATCTGCGTTAAGGGAGTATTTGTGCTAACCTGTAACGCTGGGGATTTAATTGTTGTAGAGAGAAAATGGCTTTTAAAGTGAAGTGAAAAGATTGTAAGAGGTGGCATCAGCAGCTTCAAATAATTGGGTTTTTTGCTAATATTTGCCTTTAGAAGATGATGTAAGAGTTTCTGTCTTAACAAATAAGCATCTTCTGGGGCAAGAATTGTATAGGAAAGTTATTACTCTCATTAAACATTTATTTTGTGGCTTCTGACCAGAAAAGAGAGAGGAAAAAAATACTGGGTGATGGTTTTGCAGTAACTGATTCAGCAAGCCCTGGTTGGATTGCAGGGGGATTTTTAAAAATGCGTTTTGCCATCTGTCTTCCTGTTCTCATTGTCTTTGCCTTGCTGGTGAGATGTGCTGGAGCGAGAAGAGCCCTTGAGTTGCTATCTAGAACTAGAACTGATAGATAAATTGGAGGGCAGGAGAACCAAGACTGTCTACGGTAAAAGCAGTGCCCAGACTTCTGCAGACGGCAGTGGAGCCAGGATCTGCCTGCTGATAGTTGGTGGCTTTAGTTCAATCACTGGTAAACTCCACTCAGGCTGCAGAAAGGCAAATGCCGTGTCTGGTGGGACTGGAGATGTGAGAGTGGTGGGGACTTTGCCTTCCTTCTGGAGGGGAATGCGAACTGGTCTTGCTGAACCTGACCTGCTGAGGTGACCATGGTCAACCCCACTTCCCACACTCCCCACATATTTGGCCTCATTTGGACCTCTCTCTTCCCTCCTGTTTGCAGTGTTCATGATGTTTTAGTGCTCATAGTGAGGAATATCTCTCATGTCACTTGGTCTTTCAAGGGTTGCTTCTGTGATGATGCCCATGGCAGACGGTCTGGTGCATGCCTGGAAGGAGGACTAACCAATTTGGGATAATTATGGGTGCTGGATTAGGAGACCGCTCTCCCCACAGTCTAGACATCCCAATAGAAATAGTCATCTTCATGGGAGAATTTAAAGGATTTTTTTTGTTAGGAATTGCTGTGAAACAAGAGCTTGGGTCTTTGCACTAGCTGTCTGGTGAGCCAAGGGAAGAAACCCTTCTGACGCACACGGCAGCAGCGTGCATCTGAAGTTAGATGCTGTGAATCCTTTCCTTCCTCCCCTCTATGAAAACATGCAGGAGCACGGGCAATCCCACTAATAGATATTAAAACTTTCTTCTTCATCTTAACAAATCTGCAGGACTATTCAACTTAATTATTGCTATTGCAAGGTCCATCCTAAGTAGAGGTTCCCCTCTGAGTTGCCGTGTTACTCACCAGAGTAGGCTTCCTAGCTGCTTTGCAGCCGTACAGCTGGTGAAAACCCCTCGCACGGCATCCACACGATACTCCTGTAAAAGCTCCAGCCTTGAATTGCGGGTGTTTGACAGAGGATGATTTCTCGGGGTCACTGACTGGGTATGGCCCCAGCTGGGCCATGCGGGAAGGCTGTCCGGCAGGACAGATTGCAGGATCGTGCTGCCAAGTAATTAGTGTCACCTTTTCACACTACCTGGAATTTTGGACCGCGTGTTGGAGGACTGATAGAAACAGACAAAATGAATCAAACCGTGATTGGTTTCATATCCGTTCCCAGTGGAAACCAGGTTAATAAATTAAACATGGCAGGCTGTTTGATTTCTTTCTTACAGTACATTACTTATTGAAATCACTTACACATGCAGACTAGGTCTTGGATTTTTGTACATTTGCCAGCTTTTCACCTGGAAATATTGAACATGTCAGCTGCACGCTCCAAGGCTAGCACACCTCGGTGTGATGGAGGTTGTGAGCAACAGCCGCCCGCCGTGAACGTGGAAAGAGGTGTCTTGGAGGTGCTGCTGGGTCAGCCATCCTCCGCAGGCTTTGCCTCCTGCACTGGGTCTTGGTAAGAGTCCTGCCAGCAGAAGACTGCCTTCTCTCTCTGACCTTGTTGTCCCACTTCTGGGGGGCTCATCACCAAACAGGGAGATGGTGGCTGGCTTGGGAAGAGCAATCCGTTAATCCCACTAATCCTCTCGGTTTTCTCATCTGTCATGCGTGCCATTTAAAATCATATGACAAAGCAAGTACTGTTGTCTTTAATGTGCGTTCAGCATCCTACTGAGGAGCCCTCTGTCTCGCACAGTAGTCCTCTTTGCTCTCTCAATTTAAAAGGATTGAAAGGGCACAAGGTCTTTTTTTAGGTCTTGGGTCTAAAGCTGGTTGAACTCATGGACTTAGCACTGGCTACATTTTTTGTTTGTTTGCTCTTAATTTAACCCCACATGTGAAATGGCCATTCTTGGGGAATTGCTGCTATGCTACATCTGCCCATAAACTCCCTCAAGAGCTGGGAGCTCTTGAGTTTTCCCCATAATGATTATAATAAACCAGAAGTTTATCTACTACCACTTTAGGAGTAGATAAACAAATTCAATCTTGTGTAATTAAAAACTTCCCAAATAAATCTGCTTAATCATTGCAGAGCTTCCCTAGCAGGATGGGGATTTGTGGTGGATTTGCTGCTGCAGGAGGGGTTCCAAGCTGTGCAGAGGGATGCAGCTGATGCTGGTGCCTGGAGTGATTCTGCTTGCATTAATGCAGTCACTCCGGGGACAAATCTGACTTGTGGTGGGTCTCATGAGAAGCTCAGTTCCTTACTGAGTCATGTGTTATCTCAGAGTGTGAAGCTAACTGGTCATTTATACTTCTTTGTACTAATGCCTGCAGATGTCTGCTCCGGAACGGAGCCTTGTAGGAGAAATGTATTTATGTCATTTGCCAAGGCGACATGTTTGAGCAGGCTTGTGGTGAGAGCAATGTGGGTATCACACTGGCAACTGTGCAGGACCTCTGCTACATCATCTCAAGAGAACTAAGGCCTTCGGAGGATTTCCCATGAGGTTTATCCGTTACCAGACAACCACGGGCCAATAATGCTGGCTTGAGTCCCTGCTACTCCTCTGGCTCAAGAATAGCCTACGTGCAACTGAGAACTGGGAGGCAGCGAGCAGTGCACCTGGCTCCAAATACCCGGGACAGTAATTTACACAGAGAATCTCTTGTCTCGCCTGAAGACGTCAAGGTGCCTGGCTTGCAGGTTGGAAATCATGTTCTTTGTGTTGCTCTGAACACGCAGGGTACCTGCCATACCGTGAGAAATGGTGAGCATTGCGATGGTTTCTGCACAGGTAGCAGGTGGGTTTATAGTCCAGCCTGTACTTGGAGAGCAGCTGTGTTTGGGTAAAACTAACCCAGAGCTTTGGGGCTGTTGGGAAGCAGAGTTAGGTCAGTGGCTTCACGCAGCTCCGCTCCAGGAGGCAGTCATACCTTCTGGATATTTAACAGGAACAGCTCCTGGTTTGTCTCTCTGGTGAGTCCAAACAAGATCTGTCTGGGGAAAAACCAGCCTCATTCATCAACGAATGTGTCTGTTGTGCTGAGCCTGCGGAGGTGCTCCCTTAAGGAAAACATCTAGGAAGCTTTCTGCCTGCTCTCTCATCCCGTGGGTTTTGTAGATAGTGGATCTTAATACTGAAATTTCTGTTAGTACTGTCTCAGACATAATGACAACATCAATAACTTAGCTAATTTAGCAGACAATAATTATTATTTTATTCTTTTTCTCGTCTGAAGAATATTGTCTTACTTTTTAATCAATGCTGGTGAGCACAGTGAAGACTCTGACATCAGGTGTTTTTTGAATAAGTAAAGATAAGCAGATTGTGGAACATTTACCACTTAGTAGTTTTTGTGGTTGGCTTTTTTCACGCATCTGTTTTAACAGAGAACAGTAAAACTAGTCTCCTATGTCCCGGCAGAAGCCTGTGAAACGTAGGGTTATTGGGATTTCTCTGTAGTGCAGGCAGGGGAAGTTTGTGGGCTTGGAGTCAGACACAGGTTCTCCGTGCTCCCTGCAGCTACGTGGGTTTTGTATTAACGGTTGAGACAGATTATTGTGTAGCTAGTACAGGTATTTTGCAGGCTTCTTTGTCCTAAATAAGATTTTTTTTTCCCCCCTTAGTTTAATAGGAGACCAATTTGAGAAACAATCTGATTTGGATTTGGCTTAACCTTTGTAGTTATGCAAAATAAGATGGTTTGGGGTTCCAGCTAAAACAAAGGAAAATAGACATGGCACATCTGTTGTTGTGTTTGGATTTGGGTGCATCAAAAGAACCAAGCTGCACTGTATGAGCAAGTTCAGTGAACTGGTGCCCTCCTTCCCGGGGCAGTCCAGGAGTCCAACGCGCTTCTTGCCCAGCCAAGGGTTTTTGAACCCTGGGGAGGGAAAGAGCCACCTGCCATGGAAGCTGGGAGGAGGTCTCAGTGTAGCCCCGGCCTCCAATCGCTTGAGCAAGATCAATTTGGATCAGTAAGAAAGAGGAGGGAGTCATTTGTCTCTGTTTTGCCACTTGAATGCTCAAATACTCAAACCTCTGTACGAAATCCCCTCTCAGAGTGTAGGTTCATCTGTGATTGAGAAGTGGATTTGAAATCTTGCATTTCACAACAGCCACAAACCCCCACTTCGTCCATTCTGCTGCAAGCTCCTCAGGACACGCAGGCTGCCCAGGGTGCATGCCCAGCACTTGCTTGAGTGGGGTCTTGGGGGGCTGCATGGGGCTCCTGGTGCTGCAAAAAAATACATGCTTCAGTGAAAGCTCTGCATTCTACTTATTTGTGCTAACACACCGATGGAAACCAGGTCAGCCTCCTCTGCTTGTCCTTGAGAAAAACTCCCAAACTGAGCTGGGAACAGAGAAGGTCTAAGTAATCTTTCAGTAATACCATGTGGTGGTGAGAAGATGCCAGCTGGTTACTGCTGCCCAGACGAAGTTGCAAGGGCTTGTGCCTAACTGAAAGCGTCAGGCTTACGCCTTGCTGTTTGCTCCTCTCCAGTCAGTCCCTGCTCAGCTGAAGGGCACGGAGGAGGCTGGTACAACCACCCTTGTCTTCCTCCTCCTAACCTACAGGGCCACCCTTTGTTCCAACCACATATAAACTGGAGGTAAGTGCCTACTTCTGCTGCGGAGATGAATCATTCAAGTAGATTGGTTTGTAGGACCTATACTGAGCTGCAGTGAATCACAGAAAACTCCAAGAACTGTATTGTGAATCTTCATTCTCCACAGGTGCTGCTCCAGTGGTCATGTACCAATGGGAGAGTCATTTTGCTATTGATGGCTTAAAGTCAGTGTGCAAAGAAGTGGCGTGGCATCAGCGTTCGGATTTTTCACAACTGAACAGGCAAGTGGTGTATCTCTCTAATCAGAAGTCAAATGCTTATTCCGACTTTCTAGCTTTGATTGAATTCAAATCTCAAAAGACTGAAGATGCCAAAAGTCTTTGTATGTCATCCTTGAAACTGCAGAGACCCCCGACACCCAGCAGCTGCCTTGCCCTGCTTTGTTTGGGGTGCAAAACTCTCAAAGGGGTTGTAACAATGCTGGTGGAGTATCCTAAATACTATGCTACAAAGCCCTCCTTCCTCTTGTGCCTTCTCCTTTGCTCATGACTTGCTTCATGGGACACAGGAGATTAGATGTGCTTGGTATCCTACATTATCTTTTCTTGGAGTCTGAATAGGTTTCCATATGTTTTTGGCCCTTTCTTTTAGTCATAGGTTCTTCTTTTCTACTTTGGAAGTCTCAAATCATTTGAGACTATCACCCAAAAGCATTCGATAGCCCAGACTGGCGATGCTGATGAATTGAAGCAAATAACAGTATGTGCTTCCAGTGTCTCAGTGTCACAGCTGCTCTTGCAGCAAGGGTCCTGATGTTCACACACTTCTAAACACAAGCACCACCAGAAGATTTATTTACGTAACCTAGATGACACAGTGAAATGTCTCTCTTCACAACCAATTTTTCTTGGAGTTTATTTTATTATTTGGTTTTCCATGCCGCATGAGAAGCTCATTGTTAACCTATTTCTATTGTATTCTTCCTTGCTGCAGCATCTCAGATGTGCTGGTTTCTTCGTGTTATTATTGGCCATACTTGACTTGTGCAGGAAGCAAATTCTGCTGCCATGGCTGGGTTTGTTCCACCAACAGTGGCTGTTTTACACTTCTAATAGCTGTAGAAAGGCTCAGGAAACCCCTTCCAGAATTTGTGATCTACAAATGCTCGCTGGAGGCCAAAAGTTAAACTCTGGAGGTGGGTGCTGCGGCTGGAAATCGCTGGGCAGAGCTGTCTCCATGAGCCTGGGCTTTGCTTTCTTGCCTTTCTTGTGTGGGGCTTCAAATGCCTCGTAACTAAATAATTGGCTTTGGATTTGGGGAGTGGGGAAAATGAAAGGGGCCTGTGGCTGGTTCTACTGCTTTGTGCTGGGAAGGCTGCAGGGCTGGGTGTGAGTTAGACTGTTTTCTTTCCCATTGAAAAGGTTGCTTGGTGGCATGGTTGCTGCTCACTGTAAGTCTTTACTGCTCAGGAAGGTCCATCATGGATGAAGACCCCATTGCTCCAGTTCTGTACAAATAAGAAAAAATGATAATCCATTTTGCACAAGATCTTCAATCTCAGTGTAAAATCACAAACAGGCTGGAGGAGGAAAAGGATGAGATGAAACTGTGGTGCTCCGCATTGCAGTAGGACTTGTTTCTTGAGTGCTGCAAATTGCACAGAGCCAGTTTTTCCATGAATGAGAGCTAACTGGAGCAGCTGACCTGCAGTTTGCTTGCTGACTTATAGCTCCAGGGCTTTACTTGCTCTCCGATGTCCCGGCCCCACTGAAACCAGCCTTGTGAACCTCAGATCTGCTGCCCTTGCCCCACTGCAAGTCCAGTGTCCCTGGGCAGGAGGATCTCCAAGAATGTGACTTGACTTGTGGCTCCATGCCGCGTAGAGTGGGGTGTCTAGGAAACAGCGGTCAATGGGAAGTGCCGGGATTTTGGGGGATTTATGGTCTATGGGCAGGGATTTCTGAAGGCAGCCTGTTTCAAACAGCAGTGTGGAGGTGGCGTTAATGTGGGTCCCTCACCCTGCGTTTGTGGATAACAGCTTTAACCCTCTCAGGTTGTTAGAGATGCCTGGACATAAGGTTCATTTGGCTGATGAAATGAAGAGCAGGTATACGCCGAAGAGTTAATCCATGAATCTGTCTGCTGCTGGTAGGAAATACTTTAAGGGAAGGGAAATAATCTGTGCTGGGGAAATCAATGTCCTCTTAGGCTGAAAATGCCTCTCTCATTTTCCTTTGAGTTCCTACAGAAACAGCTTTACAGTTACTACTCCTTTTTGATCTGTGATGTGAATTAATACTAATAGATGCGGATTTGGCATTTTGCTTTTAAAATCATTGTACATCCAAATGGTTAGTTGTTGCTTCTGCCTGTGATTTCAATAACTGATTAAAAAATTTCATTGCAAAGAATTGCCTGGAAAGATGCATGCCTGACTAGCTATGCATCTTTAGAGACATCAAAGAAGAAACATTGCTGTCTTTAATGGAGGAATACTAGCTTTATTCTGACCCTTGTGGCTTTGTCACTGTTTTATTATTTTTATTATTGAAAAATAAACATATTCTGTCTCTTCACTAAAAAGGTTTCACTTGCTTTCCTGGGAAGTTTTTCTTCTTAACACATCTTTCTGAGGAATTTGACAGCTGAAGATTTTTTTTTTGGAAGCAAATTCAAAACCTAGTGCTCCCTTGCTGGGAATAACCTCCTGAAGTGCCGGAAACAGTAGGAGGTAGAATTAATAATTCCCTTCCATCCTGCCCTTTCGAGGTGAGGTGAGGCGAGGGAGCTGGTACCACGTTGTTTTAGTCTTCGGATTCAGTGGTTTCACATCAAAGCAAAACTCGAGATAACTTTCACTGCTTTATTCGGCATTAATTGGTTGCTAGTCTACCATGGGAAGTGGAGGCAACAGATTAAATCCTAGAAAATGGCTGGTAACAAATCCTCCTCCCTGGAGGCATGCAGAACAATGACGTAATCTGCTCAGTCCTTGCCGTGAGCTCTGCAGCCCAGCGTTGGTTTCTTTCCGGTGGGTGGGGGGATACGATCATCAGCCTTCTTGGTTTTGCCATTATCTCACTTTACTCCACAGATTCACAGACTGGTTGGGGTTGGAAGGGACCTCTGGACACCATCTACTCCAACCCCCCTGTTAGAACAGGATCACCCAGAGCAGGTCACACAGGATCATGTCCAGGCGGGTTTGGAATCTCTCCAGAGAAGGAGACTCCACAGCCTCTCTGGGCAGCCTGTCCCAGTGCTCGGTCACCCGCAGAGGAAAGAAGTTTTTCCTCAGGTGGAACTGGCTGTGTTCCAGTTTGTGCCCATTTCCCCTTGTCCTGTCACAGGGCACCACTGAGAAGAATTTGGCCCCTTCCTCTAGACACCCACCCTTTAGATATTTATAAGCGTTGATCAGACCCCCCTCTCAGTCTTCTCTTCTCCAGGCTAACCAGCCCCAGCTCTCTCTCATAGGAGAGATGCTCCAGTCCCCTCATCATCCTCACAGCCCTTGGCTGGGCTCTCCCCAGTAGTTCCCTGTCTTGAACTGGGGAGCCCAGACCTGGACACAGAACTCCAGCTGTGGCCTCACCAGGGCAGAGCAGAGGGGGAGGAGAACCTCCCTCAACCTTCTGGCCATGCTCTTCTGAATGCACCCCAGGACACCATGGGCCTTCTTGGCCATGAGGGCACACTGCTGGTCATGGAGAGCTTGTTGTCCACCAGGACTCCCAGGTCCTTCTCCGCAGCGCTGCTTCCCATCAGGTCAACCCCCAAGCTGTCCTAGTGCTGGGGTTGTTCTTCCCTGGGTGCAGGACCCTACAGTTGCCCTTACTGAATTTTGTTTGGTTCCTCTTTGCCCAATTCTCCAGTCTGTCCAGGTCTCGCTGAATGGCAGTGCAGTCTTCTGGTGTGTTGGCCACTCCTCCCAGTTCTGTATTGTTTCATATCCATCCAGCTGCCTCTAACCAGGGAGGAGGTCTGCATCCGCTTCTGTGCAGTAGAGGTGTAAGGAAAATGCGTTTGCATTCCTCCTAAATGAAAACAATAGTGAAAATAATCCAGGTGCAAAGCTACAGCTCCTGTGCAGTTGTCAGAGTACAAGGTGCTGCTGTACTTTTACATGATTCACCATTTTGTAGGCTGACAAACTCATTGAATTCCCAGGTTCCTCCCAAGAGACATGACAAGAATTTATGAAAACAGGCCTGTCCGCTGGCAAAATCTGCAGTGCACAAAAAGGAAATGGTCCTGGTTTTGCTTGAAGTTTTGTTTTTAAGATGGGAAGACCACCTTTGTGTAGGGCACAGGGAAGACAAGGCACTCTAAGTTTAGCTCTGGGTGAGCAGATACCCTTGCAGTTTGCTCTGTTTCCATCAGCCCTCCAAGCTGCGGTGCTGCTTGGAGCATCTTCTCGGAGTCCTTCATCACCATGGGACTTGTGCAGAGGGTTACATCAGTACAAACCCCACAGTTTCCTGTTTTACAGTAAGAGCAAAACTTACTTCAGCATTGTGTCATTTCAGTCCCAGACTGGCATCCCAGACTCTGTTGTCACAACTAACCATCTATGGTTTGGACCGGAGCTGAACTAACCAGATTAGCAGTTGTGTTTTCATGCCCCTGGCCTGGGCTGTGTGAGTTGGCAAGAAGCCTTTCCTACCCCTAATGAACTATTTATAGTGCTAACCTTCTGCGGCTGTAGCACTGATTAGCAAAAATCAGATACACCTTTGGTAATCTGGTCAGTGCATGTTGATTAGTTGGGGGACAGCCTGTGCAAGAGAACTTCTCAGGCTTTGGTACTGTTGGTTTCTCTGTCTTGTGCTTTTCTGATAGAAATTATGCATCTTCTCTTCTAAATATTGCTGTGATATTATATTTTTATAATGAAAATACAGGACTGAAATTAGTTTTCATCTTTTTTATATGAAGTCTTCTACCTGACAGAGCTTCACATTTGATTATCACAGGCAAAATGAACAGAGATTTAAGCCCTACCCTGTACCAGAACTCACTCAGTCTGTGTGCTGGAGAGTCCTCAGAGGGTTTGCAGAGATAACCTGTGGGTTTTTTTCTTAATGAATCACTAAAATATCCTGAAGGCTGCTCTCCTGGAGCACTTACTGAGGATAGGTATATCCAGGCACGTTACCTTTCCTGGTAGCTAGCTACGCTTGTGGAAACCAACTAAAGCTTCTACTGAAGTGGAGGGGAAAAAAGAAAGGAGATGCTTATGGTGCAGTCTCAGGTTTCCAGATTGGGCCAGATGGATGAATATTAATGAGTAAATTAGTTAAGAAGATGACCTCATTTAGGCACTTACAATGAATTTTAATGTCTAATTTCAGTTTCTCCAGTATCAAGTGCTAGTTGCTAAGGGCTCTGTTCAATAGGTGTTGAATTTCCCAGGGTTTACTTGCTTCAAGAATTCAGCTGGTCATTTTGACTTTTTGTAGTGTTTAATTGATGCCTGAAACCCTCAGGGACTTCTTCTTTGTGAAACTAGATTTATTCATTAATTTATTTACTTACATTACATAAAGAAGCTCAAGCGTCTGTCTGACAATCATTCTGTTCTACCAGTTCTTTTCCAACAGTATTGTATAGATTTAACTGGTCAACAGGACCATTATCTCCATCTTTTAGTCTTTTTTTTTTTTTTCATTGTCAAAAGGTTTCTCAAAGGCATTGAGAATACTTAGGAGGATGTGTTTGAAGGAGGTAATTGTGTGATAGGGAGTAATTACCTCTATCCCCTGACTTTGCAGGGACCCCACCACCTTTGTCTCCTTTGCGGCAAATGTATGGATCTTTGTGGTCTTTTAATTGCATATTTGTCCATGGAACAAATATGTTAGCTCTCAAGAGGTTGGCTTCTGTCTTCTCGGGGTGAGTTCTCCACCTCTTTGGCTCCTTAGTTATTCCCCTTCTCTAACGGTGTAGTTTAGCCCCACAGATGAATGGTTTGCTGTGATTATTTATTATTAACTTACCACACTTTTGGGAGCGGGTCCAGGTGAGCGGTTCATTACCTACAGCCCGACACCAGAAGCAGATTCAGGAGGTGACATGATGGACTCGGCGTGGAGCAAAACGTGTCTAGTGAAACATGTGGGGTTATTTTGAACAATCTGAACCAACGAAAGTTCTGCGGTCCCTCTGACAGGTAAATGAAAGACCTGGACATAATAGAAATAGTTATTTTAACAGTGACCTAATGCATGCATCATCGCCTCAGCCTTTACATCAGCCTCACTTCTCTATTTATATTTTTATAGGTGTCTCAACAATGTTGAAATGCAGGTGTAAAACCTGTGTAGAACACAAGTGTTGGTGTTTTATATCCCTTTGCAGTACTGTAACAGTCTGTTGCAAGTACGTTCCCAAGTAGTTTATGCAAGACACAGCCGAGGGATGTGGAGGTAACCAACTTGCCAATCCATAGCCTAGCACACGAGTTCTGGTGTGAGGGACAGTTTAGTACCAACCCCCAACCAGCAAGCATAAGATCTTCATTAGTGAGATGATGGCACCAGTAAGAGAGCCAAGGGCATGGCAGCCTCAGCCCACAGTCTGTGTCGTGTGAGTGCGTTGTCCTTGGGGTGGAGAATGGACCATCTCGGGCTGACCCAGCAGCATCAGCTCCATCCTGGCTCTTCTCAGCCAGCGGAGGCGAGGGGGTGTTTCTGTCTGTGCTTGGGATCTCTTGAGGTTTGCAGTGGAAAGATGTATGCCATGGAAAATCCCCTAACAGCAGGCATGCTCGAATGCTGGTACATGAGGCAGCGCTGAGAGCTGCTGGGGAGCTATGGGGAGGAAGGAGTCTCTGAAGGACCCTGGCTTGGCACAGGATGAGCTGTTGGGCTGCATCTGAAATCAGCCCCCGTGGGATGACTTCCTCAGGAGAGGTCAGGGGGTTGAGCAGTTTGTGACCCTACAAGCCCTTCACGGATCACTAATTACACTTGGTTTTGATAGACTCTCTCTTGTGCCCTGACCTGAAAGCACAATAAGGGAAATCATCATCAGCATAATGACAGGAGCATTCCAATTCCTTGGAGCTGACGGGTGGATTGGTGATGAGTCCGTAACAAACGGCAGTGCCTCAGTGAACCTTTCTGGAGAGTTTTTGTTTTTAACGTGCGCAGAAAAGGTCTACCCCATGTTGCCAGTATACCCATACTGAGACCACGGGTCTCCAGGGGGTCAGTGCATCGGACTTCATGAGTGTAGGGTAGACGTGTGTTCTTGCTCCTGGTAGTTCTCTGGCCGCAGGATGTCCAGGCTGGCTGGGCATGCCCTCCCCGCCATGGCGAGAGACGGTGCGTGCCACCTCCCTGTGCTGGAGGCACGATGTCCCGGTGCATCGCTCACCTTCCAGCTTTGCAGCACAGCCAATGACGACAAATACGCCTCTGTAAGAATGCCGTAGGCAGCCAGCCCTTATCTGAGGGAAGATGTTAATGACTGTATCTACTTTTACATGAATTCTGACAAGATTTACTGCAGCTTGCTGCTCTGCAAATTCCCCAAATGTCAGCAGCCACAAAGGTCAGCGCGGCAGCAGCGCCAAGGGTTGCCGAGATGGCTGTTGGGCTCGGAGCAGCCCGTGGCATGCCTCGGAGGGAACTGCAGCTCCCAAGGTCTGCGTGGCCACCACGGGCTGTGCGACACCTCGGGAAAGTGAGCTGGTACGTCGGAGCCTGGAAGCGGTACTACTGCTGATTTAATGCCAAAGCGGCAGCTTGACGGGGTGTCCTCCTTTGTAGGGTGGTATTTTGAAAATGGCATTTGGAAAAACAAATGAAAACCATGAAGCACGCAGGTGACAGACTCAGTGCTCCTCTCTGGGATGCTCCTGATGGGCGTACCCCGTGTTGGGCTTGTTTTTATTTTGAGTTGCTTTATGAATGTGATTCCCACACCTTTCCCCTCTCCAGGCTGGAGGTGGCTGGGAACAACATGGGATTGCTTTTGTTCTGCTGTCAGTATGCCAGCTGCGTAAGGCAGCGCTCAACTTCATGAAGCTGAAACATCAGCTTCCTTTTTTAAAGAAATCAGCCAAAAAGTGTACACACTCTGCTTTATCAGAAAAAAATTTATAAATCAGAGATCTTTGGGATCGTTATGAAGTCCGTACATGTTGCATGAAGGTAAGAGCCAAGTGTCACTCCTGTCGTGGTTAAAAGAAGGGCTGTTGTGAAATTCCAGGGCAGTGGATGTGTCACTGAGCAGTTCCTGGTGTTTAGCTTTTGGGAATACAGCGTTAGGGCTGTAGTCTTATGTCACCTACCCAGAAACATGACGCTCAGCCTCGGATAAGATACCCTCTGGCAAAGGATTGTTTGGTTTGGATGGAAGGTCTGCTTTAAAAGGGAGTGAGCTTATTAACCAAAGCCACGTGTTAACCTGAAGGATCTTGGTGACATTAAAAGTAGTCCGTCACAGAGACTGGAAATGAAAACTGGAGACTGAATGTCCACCGAGTACAGTTACTACCAAAGCTGTGCTCTGAATCCAATATAGGCAGTTTTTCAAGAGATGGGCCAAAAGTTGGGCAAAGCTTCATTCAAGGTGCTCTTACGGCAGAAGTTACGAGTAGAAGTGGGGAGATCTCCTGTGCACTGTGACTCCAGGAGATCCATGGTATGGCTCTTCGCTTTTTTTGCATTTCCCAGCTTAACATAAGCTCCTGAAGTTGCATCTTATGTTAATTTTCTGCAAATCTACATCACCATGAAATAAATGAGGCAGATTTTGGAATAATTTGTTCAGCTGCTGTGATTTTTAGGTTTCCAGTTTTGTTCACTGAACAAATTCTTAATTATCTCAGGGCAATTGAAATGCTCTACAAATCTTTGTGCCGTCAGGGTTATTTCTGTGAATAATGTACAACCCCGTCTCCTGGGAGGCTATCTATATTTGAAAGGTTTGCTAATGGGTCATCTTTTTTGCACATATGCAGATTTATAATTTACGGCAGCCTTTCAGGACATGTGCCTGACTCCGGAGTTCCCTGGGAAATGCTGCTTCCCTGGCACAGCTCCCCGCCTTCCTTTGTAGTGCTGCGGTCTGCGGGTCTGTTAGGGACCATCATCCAGGTTTATTCTGCAGATCTTTGGGACCCTGTTCCCAGAATGAAACGCTGAAATATGGGGCTGTTCCACCTGTGAGTCCCGTCTCTGGAGGGAGTATCAGGAGATGGGTCGCTAAGGGATCCGAACCAGATCTGTGAGAGGGCTCTGGGCGTGTTGCGGGTTTCCAGTCACTGGCAGCTGCTGACGTGGTTTTGTCAACGCACCTAAAAGTGGGAACCAAACTCATTTCCTGTTATTAATGCAACTCAGAACTAATATTATCCACCTAAACCCCTCTGACAAAGCCCTGCGTGTCACTCAAAGCGAGACGTTCCTGTCCATGTTTCTGTTTTGCACCACTGACTCTGCAGCTTGCAGAGACGAGGAGCGGTTGCCAGCCATTGCCACAGCTGTGTCTGAGGAAGAGCATAAATAACTGAAACAGCAAATCTCACATCTGATAGGTAGTGTTGCAAGTGTCTGGGCTGTCAGAGCACAAGCACACACAAAGCGTACCAGGAAAGAAGGGACAAAAATACCCTTCTATGCCAAAATTAGAGGCCCCGTCCTTCCCTGCAGCTCTGTGCAAAGAGGCCACGTGCTGTGGCAGGACATCAAGGTGTTCCCTCACCAACTGCATTGAGCACTGACACTTTTGTGGACTTTTCTCAGCCTGACTTGCACTCCTGAAGGAAAGTTAATATCCTTCTAAAATTCACTGCCCCGAGAAAAAGGAGGCTGGTGCCTCCCCCATGTCCTTCCCATCACCTTCCCGTCGCTGCCGCAGCCGTCCGGTGCCATGCAGCGAGGAGCCCCGTCTCCAAGCCGCCCCGATGAAGAGGAAGGCTGATACCGATCGGGACTGCCCTTTCCGCCTGTGGATTGCGGGGCAGAGCCGCGAGCACTGGCCCTGCCTGCCCTGCGCCCGCGGCCGGGGCTGCTGCGGCTGGAGAGGAAGAGCTCGAATGGTGACAACCCACCGGGCAGAAGCTACTGCAGCTGTCCTGCCTCTGCCTTTTGGGAGTGTGTCTCTGCAGAGTTCAACACACTCGGAGACAGAGGATCACTCGTGCCTGTGAACAGGACTGCAGGGTCAGTGCTCTTCCAGAACGGGGAAAGATGGATCCCTCCCGTTGCTTCCCACTCCCGTGCAGTGCTGCGCTGTACCGATGTGCAAATTGCACAGGGAGGGACTGTGCTACCAAAATAAGGGTTAAAAAAGACCCCAAATGACAAACACCAGCAAACCAACAGGAAAATGCTTTCTGTTCGGAAAAAAAAAAAAAAAAAAGACATTATATCCAAGATATGCAAAGTAATAATTTGATTTCTGAGGGCTGCTGAGCTGTGCCATCCTCCATCCCTGCCGTGGTGAGCGTGGTCAGAGCTGTGCCATCCTCCGTCCCTGCCGTGGTGCCAGCAATGATTATCTGGGCCGTTTTCAGTGCGGTGCCTAATGAGACGGGGAGCGTGTGCTCTGCCCGTTGCGGCAGATGAGAGGTGCCTGTTTGTAGCAGCATTTTCTCCGCCGCCCCCCCGTACCTTGCAGGGCCGTCGGTGGCTGACACGCTGACCATGGTTTTTGGGTCCACAGCTTGCCCTCGGACACCACTGTTGGCCGTGCTTGCTCCGCTCCACGGTGCGTGAGTGCCTGATGGCCTGACGGCAGAAATGCTCAATAACGAGAGCAAAAATAAATGCCGTAAGTTAAGATGAAATTATAGTATTAGCTAATTGGGTATTAGCTGGGTTTCAGATGGAGCAGGTTCCAGCTGTATATTTAACCTCTCAAACCCGGGGTTTGTGGCTGTGCAGAACCGGAGGGTGGCTGGATCTCTGCAGCAGCTTTTAACAGACATGGCACGTCGCAGTGGTTCTGCGGCACCATCGGCTGCGGAGCCTGGCGTGTGTCTGCAGCTCCCACCTTGCTGCCAGGGCGCGCGTGAAGCTGGGTGCTAGCCGTGTCCATCTGAGCACTCAGCTTGAGGGACAGCTTCAGCTGTCTTCCAAAAGTGGCGTCACATCTTCAGGATACAGCTGGGCAGTAATTTTATTAACTTTTTCCTGCGTGTGTAAATCTTTCTCCTCTTTTAACCAGCTGTTGCAGGTTATATCGTTCTTAGAAGGAACTTAATGTCACTAAAACTCTATGAACCACTACAGTGCTTACCTGTGACCGACCGCTTCCTAGGCAATGCTGTTACAGAAGACCCTACATAAAAAAACCACCCCAAATCCCAAAGAACCACAGAGAAATTTCTGACGTTGGCATGTTTACTGCACCAAAGAGCCTGCCTCTGGTAAAGGCTGGAGTAGATTTACTGTACTTTTCTGATTACTTTGTGATTCATTGGCTTTCTTGGTGCATTTTGTCTTTTACAGCATGTCTGACTGCCGTCAGGGCTGGGCATTAAAAGTACCTGTTTGCAAGACGTGATTTCAGAAGTGCCACCGGCCGTGCATGGCAGCCGGCTCGCTGGGACCCCGGGCTGTAGGAACTCCCATTTCTCCTTTTTTTTTTTTTTTTTTTTCTTGCTTTCTGTCATTTTGGTAGGAGGTGAGTGAGGTCTGAGAGTTGTTCTCCATATGCGGCGAACTACCTCTGTCTGCTGATAGGATTGAACGCTACCCATGGCCAAGGAGCAGAAAGCAGAGACCCACGGTGCCCTGGGGTGCGCAGGGATGGGGCTCCAGCCCGAAGCACTTGGGGGGGGGGGGCACGTCCCACGGCAGGGGGCAGCCCGGAGGGCAGGGGGGGGGGCTGTCTGAAAAAGGGGGGTTTTAGACCCCGTCAGGAAAAAGCTGTTTTTCTATGTGCCCCCTAAGTGGGAAAAAGTCTGTCATCATAACGCTGTAAACTGTTTCTTCTATTGATGCCAAAAATATCGCCTTTTAATTGAAGTTTAGGGGAAACATCAATTTCAGTAGTGGGGCTGAGAAGCCGGAGCAGAAATACCCGTTTTCCTTTCTCTCCCTGCAGCGGCTTCAGTAAACGGGTCCGCACAGCATGCAGCGGGCATGGCTGGGCGAGGTAAGACTCTGCACGCAGGGAAGAGACTTACCTTTGCTTGCTTTTGATGTTCAAGCTTTGCCATTCTCACCTTTTTTCACCTCACACGTGTGCCCACGTGAGCAATGCCCCCTGCGTGGTGGGCACATCGGTGCTGGTGCGGAGCATCGAGGGGTCCGTCCCGTTGAGTAGAGCATGCCAGAACGTGACCTCAGCTGTAAGGAGCCCCTCACACCTCCGTGCAGCTTGGAGCCCCTGTGACCACTGAGTAAGTAAATAGTAAAGCTCTCACAGTGTTAATATGTATACATAATTTAAGTAAGGAGGAGGGTTAGCCTGTACTGAGCTCGCTCCCACAGTGATTGCAGTGATCAGTGGGGCTCTGGTGTCACACTAGCTGAGGCTGTAAACTGGGGAAAAACCTACTTCGATGCTACATTCACCTCGCTGTGTCTGCGGATTTAAGTAGCCGTTAACGAGTGCACATACAGAATGCATCATCAGATGTGTGGTGTATATCGCCACTCATTCACTGAGCAAAAAAACCCTGATGTTGTCTTACCAAAATAAAAATAAAGCCTCAATGATCCCCTGCCTGGTTCTGGGATCCATGGATGTGCTGCAGAGACTGGATGCTCCAGCACTTTTGGTCCACCAGGTGATACAGAAGATCTTTGCTTCGCTTCCCATCTCGGACTTGGTTCATAAACTCTTGAATGGGGAAAGCTCTGGCAGGAAGGGATTGCCGTGGCCTGGTGGGAGGGCTGACTGCGGAGAGGCTGGGTGCGTTGGCCATGGGGGGCTGTGCCAGGGCCAGTACCAGAACAGGCTCAGGACGTGTGAGCCAGCGCTTGCAAAGCCAGGTCTAAATCCTTTCTCGGCTGTAGCTAGTCTAAGGTAGTTCCTTCACTAAGGATGGAGCCAGCGCTCAGATGAAGCTGAGATTTCACCTAGGTGTATCTGCGACTTAGGGAAAAGTCTAGAAGGAGGTTGGAAACCAGCTGGTACTTTCTTATCTGTTGACTGGCGGTTCTGTTAACAGGCGAAGAGAGGACAGGCGGTGGTTAGCTCAGTGCCCCAAAGTGCTCTTTGGGCTCCGTGCTGGGTGCTCGCGTGCTCAGACCCGGGCAGTGGTTTTATCCGTGGTTTGGCTGGTGGATGAAGGGCTCTGAATGGTCCAGATGAGCTCAGTGAGGGCAGAAGGATTTTGTTTTTTTCTTATCAGAAATACAAATACTTTTAGTTTTGCAAGGCTTTCCTCCTAGCCTTGACAAACAGATAGGATGAGTCTCAGATGTCCACACGTGACCAGCATTGCTGAAGGGGAACCTCTTTTCCACCACCTTGGGAGGAGGAATCGGCTGGGGACTGGTCTTTGTCGGACCCAGGAAATCTCCTATTTGTATGGATCACTCTGCCTTTTACCAATGGTCATGAATCTGTTTTTACTGTGAAGTGTCTTAATGCGGTAGCTGTTTTCTTCTTTAATTAATTCAGGAGCAAGAAGAAAATATAATTGCCTGATTAAGAGTCAAAGCACTCTGGAATTCATCCCCATTTCTTCCGGTGTCAGGTATGCAGCTCATTATTTTCTGAGAGGGGACTCCTGTTTAGGCTAATCCAATGCAATTAAGCATGGATCTAAGTGTAATTTAGATAATGTAGGACTGACACTATTTTTTAATGAAGCTCTCCATCAGCATGCTGGCCTCCATTTCAATATAGATTCTGTTAATAAATAAGGTGTACCTTGGTCTGTCAGTCAGATGTTATGGATTGCTCCCTCCTAACTCCATTAATTTCTTGAGCTCATCATCCTGTTTCCTGTAGCCAACATCCTGCCATGCAGTGTGAAATACACCCCGCTTTAATTAACCAATTACCTGTACTGTGTTTTTCACAAGTTCATTACATTTTTGGCTGCTTATAGTGGATACAGAAGAATTTGTATACTTCTATGAATGTTATTAATCAAAATTCAAGCTCGGAGGAGCCAGAATTAAATCAAATTAATTCTAGCAAGAATAAACATAAATAAATGGCCAGAATTAAATCAAGCTGTGTAACCCCCGATTTAATCTGTAGATTTTTTTCTGGGAGGTTGTGTAATTCTTGTGACCATTTATTATCACAAAGGCACACAGGTTTCTTGCAGGGCTGTGCTGGGTTTTTCCCCATCCCTAGTACTCACTCACTGAGTGAGTAGCTCTAAGCTGCTTTGCTTCGCCTGCCCTCAGCGCTGCTCTGCAGCATCCTCCCACGAGCTTTCGCTGGTTGTAGAGATCCATATTGCCCCAATGAGATCCATATTGTCCCAGGGAGATCCATATTGTCCCAGCGAGATCCATATTGTCCCAGCGAGATCCATATTGTCCCAGCGAGATCCATATTGCCCCAATGAGATCCATATTGTCCCAGGGAGATCCATATTGTCCCAGCGAGATCCATATTGCCCCAATGAGATCCATATTGCCCCAATGAGATCCATATTGTCCCAGCGAGATCCATATTGCCCCAATGAGATCCATATTGCCCCAATGAGATCCATATTGTCCCAGCGAGATCCATATTGCCCCAATGAGAGCTGTATTGCCCCAATGAGAGCTGTATTGTCCCAATGAGATCCATATTGCCCTGGCAAAAGTCCCTGGGTGTGCGGCACCAGGCGGAGAGAGCACAGGGAGAGTGCCCAGGGTGGAGACCTGGGAGAGCAGGACTTCATCGCTCCTTGGTGATGAAGTGTCAGTCAGATGAACTGAAGTGAAATGATTTTTTTATTATTATTATTTTTTTTTCCTCCCCCAGAAACCTACAGTTTGGCAAGTTTGAGCTGGCTAAGTGCTATGTGTATATAAAGTCCTTGCCATAAAGCAGGTTATGCTGGGCAATGACTTTTTTTTTTAACCTATAAAATAACAGCAAGTTTCCTCATCAGCTTCTAATAGCGATCCTGTTATAAGTGAAATGAGTACATATACATAAAATCTCAGAGAGGAGAAGCTCAGCCTGTGCGGACACCCTGTAGCAAAGCTCACAAGTGACTGAAGAGACCCTCACCGGCAAGGGACTGTAAATTCAGCCGTAGGTGCTGCTGCCATCACAAGGCTTTCTGAAATCACAGTGCCAACATTAAATCACTAAACTTATCACAAGAGATTAAAAATGGACCCAGAGGGAATATGTACGAGTTAAATTTGTGCTATAATTTTATTCTAATTCTCCGTGCGATTGTGGGACGTATGAACCCACGCAGCACTTTTGAAGCTCTTTGATGAAATGTTGATCTAACATAATAGGACTCCCAAATTATATTCAGAATAGTAAGCAGTTAATTACAGAAGTCTCACCATCTTTTAATTAGCCTTTCTGGCCAAAGATGATCCATCAGAAAACCTTGGTCACCTACTCACACCTTGTGCTGAAAGAAGCCCCCGAGCCCCCAGGAGAGAGCAGCAGCGGTGATGCTGGAGTGCGGTGCCCTGCCCTCGGGAGGCTGCAAGCCTGACCCCAAAATGTCCTGGGATTTCAGCACAAAGCCTGTTAGTAAAATAACCCTAATACCTGGCCAAAAAAATAACTGGCCAAAATTCAGAGCCCAAACAGGCAGAGGGGATATATTGGAGGAGCAGCCATTTAAGCAGTGAAAGGAGTTATAGCCAGGTAAAACGTAACAAAATAAATAATATTCAACAATAGCATTTTAAAATTGCTATTTAATCTATTTTAGAAAAGCTTGTAATTTGCTAGGAAGTAATACATAAACCCCGTGTGCATTGCAAGAGAAGCCCCAGCAGGGCTCCAGGGGGGCTGAGGATATAACCTGGTTTTGATGAGGACCTGGGGCTCGCACTTGCCCAGCTCTCTACCAGGCTGCTCTTGCCAACCCTCTGAAGGACTCTCACGCCAGCGTGCGATGCAGCGTCTGGCTGGAGCCCGCAACGGCCAGGCCAGTTGCATGATGGACAAGGCCATTAGGTGGGAGCCGATCTATTTCTTCAGAGCAGGCAGGGACATTTCCTGCAGGTGATGGAGGAGGCTCTGGTGCCATGAAATCCTGCGTGGCTCTGCTCGCCGTGGCACCGTTTGGCAGGTGCCATGAAGTTGTCTTTTGCACAGTAAATATCTCCAGCCTCTGCTATGCAGTGCTGGTCCCAGCATCACTTGTATGTGAAATACCTCTGTTAGGCTTCAGTATTTCAGCTGTTGAAGCAGCAGATACACTGCTTGCAGCCAGAGGACTACCTGCCTTTAAACTGTTATTTAGAGCACATTCCTGTGCTGGCCGTAGTTACAACCATCAGTCTTCCAGCAGACTTCTGCAGGCGAAATGTTTCTAATACACATTTTCTGAAGATTCCAAACAAAACAACCATCTGAGCCTGCAAAGAGTAAGGCTCAGTAGATTTTAAAGTGGTGCCGGACCCTGCTGTAATTCCCCTGCCCCGCCAGCCCCCCGATCCCCGTGGGGTGTGAGTGCTGAAAGTTGTGTCACCTACAAGACTCCGTTCTTTGCTCAAACGTGGTTCGCGGTGTGTGGATTTGGTGGTCGCTGGCTGGAGGAGATGAAGACTGAGGCTCTGGCTTCTGTGAGACCTGGGTTCAAGATGCAGTGATAAATCAGGGTTGCAGATTAATCTTTCTTCTTCTGCGAGAGCGCAGCTCTGTGTTGGGAAGCCCTTATGGTAAGAATGTGTGCTTTGAAGATGCTCCCCAGAGCTGGATAACAGGCAGTGGGGTGTAGAGGTGGAAGTCTACTGGATCTTGTGGCTTCAGATCCTTATGTACTGGTTTTGAGCATTTCACTTTAGACGACCATAGGGATAATTATCACCACAAGCAAAGAGAAGCGTTTAAAGTGTCATTGAAGCCCACCTCAGTATGGAGTGGGCAACTCTGCAGTTCCTGGTGTTGCCATTTCAAGCCCATTTCTGTATTGGTACGGGACCTGGATCTCAGAATCTCAGTCCAATGTTGATCTTTATTTTTCTCCTCTCCTGTTCTTCTGCACCCCTGTGAGTGACTTGCCAGTGGTCTCTGTGCTCTGGGCTGGTGCCTTCTCGCTCACTAGGCAAAAGCCCAGAAAGTTTGTCTTATTAGAGACACAATAGTTACACAGTAGAATGATTTTAGAATGTGAATTTGAAAAATATATTCCAAGTCTGTCAGGATGCCAGGGACAGGCATGGGAGGACTGAGAGGTCCCATCTGCTGCCTCAGGACAGCAGGTTGCCTGGGGATTTGCTGGTGCAAGGTGAAGTGTCGGTGCGTGTTACCTTCCCATGCCGTCATAGCGGGATGCTGGGCAGGACCTACCGCACTGGCAGACCACCACAGAGCAAAGGCAACGTGCAGTTCTCGGGAATAAACCTGTTTATTTATTTATGTGTTTATTTTTAAGTGGCCTGACATATTCATTGAAGAGGTGAACATGGAGGTGCTGGAGGAACCAGATGTGCCGCAGTGTCCGCACACCCTTCCTATGGCGTGGCTGGAGTGCGGGTCTAGGAGTCGAGCTCTGTTCCCTGTGGCCTTCCCGTATCAATCTCATTTGTAAATTTAATTTCACCTGTGCTCACAATGCCTAATGTCTTCCAATATTTTATCATATCTGAAATGGCACTTAGCTGCCTGTCACGCTGGCTGGCCGTCAACAAAGCAATGAACTGCGCACAAAAGTACCCCAAACACTCCTGCTGAAAAATAGGATTTGTGGTCTTAGTCTTACTTACCTGCCATCTCCTCTCCTCGCTTGTGCTGGGCTTTGCTTCGAGGCATCGGATTATAACAGTGGTCTTGTTTGCTGTCTGTATTTTAAAAATTGTAATTGTTGGCCACGTGCACATGAGGTCCCTCGGAGGCAGCTGCCACAGGGCTGCTCAGGGCTGGAGCAAGGGGGTGCCTGGGCTTCACCTCCCGTTTCTTACTGCTCCCGGTCACGGGGACGGGCTGTGAACGTGACAGGGAGCAGGGTCCTCCCCGTTCACCGTGGTGATGAGGATGGTGCCTTCAGTTCTCACTGACACCGCACGTGTCCTTCTCATAGGTCTTTGTCTGGGCATGTGTTAGCAGGACACTGTCAGAGCATTTCTGCCAATCTTTCAGGGTTTTTTTACTTCCCTTTTGCAAAATTCTGCCTGTTCAGTGTCTGTGACCTTGTATCTCATGTTGTCTCTGCTTGCCACATCTTCTCTGACTAGGAGCTTCTAACTCCATCTTCTTCTACTGTGGCCTTCCCCATCCCTTGCTGGCGAGCCAAGGTGGCCCCTCGTGCCATACAAGTCTGCTTCAAGATTTTGTGGTCATTACCTCATCGTGTCTGAGCTAGCCCACACCTCTGACTCGCTGGCCCGGACCTCCCGCAGGCTTTGGAAAACCTCTCTGCCTGTACTGGTGTATTTCAGAAAAAGGGTTAGTTTAACATCATGCTTTTTGGTGTTCTTCACAAACACATGGGCTGATGATGCACTTTAAGACACAGGAATGCGCTGTGGGAATGGCCCCACTCAGGGCTCAGTGTTTGGTGACCTTCACCTAAGACTCCTGCTTTGCTCAGAGCAGAATACACAGACTCTTTTTTGGACCACTTGCTGAGGACTTGACCACTTTTGTCACACTTTTTATAGCCAGAGTGAATGTGAACAGCTAAATCTCAGAGCAACTCTGAAAATATGTGAGTGGACTAAAAGAAGAAAATATCATTCCATGCCTCTCTCACTGCAGTGTACCAAATAAATGCAGATTTAAGAGGAAGGAAATGTAAGGTTTAGTGTTTATTAGTGCGGTTCAAGATCTGCCACTCGCTTCTCATCTGAACGTGAGTGACTGGCATTGCTGTATCCATGCTTAGCTCATGCCTGCAAAGAGGAGATTTAGGGGTGGATTAAAAGCTTTTAAAAAATAACATGTAATAATATTACAGACCTCAAATCAATACTAGAATAGATTCCCAGGGAAAATATATTGAGTGATGTCCACATCTGGAAGTCCCTGAGCTGTTAAAGTTCTCTGTCAGTGGAGGGCTGAAGTTAAGTCCCATCCAGCCGGCACAAACAAATCTGTGCCGCTCTCTTCCCGTGCCACTGGTGTGGCCTCTTCTGCTTTATTCAAGCTGTGCTTCTGGTCTGTAAAGCTAGCCTTAACAGCTTCCAGTTCATCTGGGGCCTGTATAAAATGGCTTTGATCCCTTGCTTAGGCTTTTTCAATCCTTAATTTATCTTCATTTGTCCTCTTAAACCTTTTTTTGATGTTCCTGTTATAATTTTGTAACCCCACGGAGACCAGTATCCTGGTGCTTTTAAACAAAGCAAAGAGCTCAATCTTAATTTAATAGCAGGGGCTTGGAGCAATCTGCACTGACTGCTCTATGCTCATCATCTTAATTGATATCTGTTGGGTTTTGTCCCAGTGCTACCTCTACCAGCCACAGCCCACGTTTCTTCCAGGGTCAGGCAGGTTTTTTTGGGTTAGGGGTTTGTTTTGGTTTGTTTTGGCTTTTAGTGTTACAAAACGTTTCTCAAGTCACCAAGACCTACCTGATTTTGTGTAGTTTGTGAATTCTGTGTCTGAGACTGCAGCGATAATTCCTGTAGGCTCCCGCAGACACGGGAAGGCACAACCACCAAGCTCCTTGTGACAGTACCGATGTCCCACCGATACATGGTGTACGGTGCAGAGGTCAAGACGTGACAGGTTCTACATGGAGTTCATGCATTGGGTGGATTTTGTCCAGCAGCTCTGCCTCCATCCGGGGCAGGCTGCCCTTCTCAGGCTGCTCTTTTGCTCGAGACGGCGTGGCATTTACCAGATCTCTGTGTGTATCATAGTGCTTGGTACTTTCAGGAGAAATGTCTTCGGTACGGGACACAAACCCAAAGGGCAGTCAGAGGCACGGTGTCTGTTAGAGGGGTGTTGAACTCACACCGACCACCTCCTGCTTTGCTGGTGGTACCTGCCAGACTGTGCTCGGCAAGGGGCTACCGCAAGTTGCCAACATGTCTGTGTCCACTTCTCCTGCCTCTGCAAATGATGGGAAACCGACATTGAAAAATTTACACTTTTGTGTATTGTGTATTTGTGTCTTGTAAGCGAAGGTATATAGATGCACAACCAGTAAGTGTGTTAACTCACCCAGTGATTGCCGGGGAAGTGAACTTACAGGGCACCTTTAATGAGTGCTCCTCCTTGGAAAAACATGGAGAAACATGACCATTCTCTGATTCTACGACATGTTTGTGACAACTGTTAAAGGCTTTATCTCTTCTGGGTTTCTTTCTTACATGGTTTGTTTATTACTCCATGAAGAAGTGGTTTCCTATGTTCACATAAGGTTTATCTGATTGTCCAGTGGTGTGAAGTTCAACATTAGTATATCTGAAATGGACTCAGTGTTCACTTCTGCATCTGTCCAGCACTGGCCACATTGCAAACACTCTTTGGGGGTTTGCAGACTCTTGCAGGGCTGTGTAATCCACTGCAAGTTTTCTTGTCCCAAAGACAAACAGCTACTGTTTGATATTCATGGTTAGATGCTTCAGGTACTTTTGGGGACTTTCAACCTCTCAGTGCTCTTCTGAGGGGGTTTCTTTTTCTTTGTCCAATATTCAGGCACTGCCCACCTTTCCTACAAATCATCATGAGCAGGATGACTTCTTCCTTGTGCTCTTCCTCTTGCCACAATTCTTGTGAGATTAATGCTGTGTCTTAAGTTTGCTTGAGTTGTTACCTGGTACCTGACCAAGGACTCCTACAACGTGAAAAAGGCAAGGCTGACTATTCAGCCTGAGATATGTTACAAATTTACGTGAATTTCCACCTTCTCTTTATACAGTTCTAAACCTTTCCTGTTGTAACTGGTGTCTTCCTACAGAGTGCAGCACTGAAGCTCATGTAACGCAGCTTTGGTATTCACCCTCTCTGCCCCAGTGAACCCAGAAGCTGTAAAACCACCCAGTGTTTCTGAGGCTTCTGTTGCCAGGAGCAAAACCACTGCGTGCGCAGGGAAGAGTTGTTGCCTGTTGTCCAGCATCTCCCACATTTCCAGAGAGCCCACTCATGGGTGGGATTTCCCTCTGTTCTGTTCTGCAGGCAGGCTGGATTTGTAGCTCAGTTCTCTGCCGGTGTCAGGAGTTACTGGGAAGCCACTTCAGCCAAGGAGCATACCAAAATCTGCAGAGCTAATGCCACCTCCTCATTAGCCCAAGGCATCTTTTCATTTGCAAAATCTGGTTTTTGCATTGTATCTACGCAGTAGTGGGTTAACAAGGCAACCACAGACTCACAGGTCTTTTAGGAAATTAATGTCTGAGTCAGTCGCCGATCGTCTCGCCTGAGCACATGGGCTGGCTCACTCGGTGGCTCCCGCTGCGTTGGCACTGCAGTGGCAGGTTGTGTCCTCACTGCATTTTTAGAACCTTTTCTGCCTGCATCTTCCTCCGTCTGGAATACTTACTCACCTGCTGAGGTATTCATAGGTTTTGGCCGTTTACATCCAACCTGTCACCTCTTCAGGTTTGCAAATGGTGGCTTTGGTGCTTTATGCAGCTCAGGAGGTTCACAGCTGCTGTAGCCACTGACTTGAATGACTGAGATTATTAAAGGAAGGCTGTCATGTAACTAATGCCCCGCACAGCGCAGTTCAGTAACTCCACTGCAAGTTGGTAGAAATTGTCATTTTCTCTGCAGTCAAGTACGTTATGGGGGCAGACGGAGGTGAGGAGGCATTCGGGTCTTCAGCATGAGAGGATGTGCAGCACCGCTCAGCACTCTGCTCCTCACAAGGATGCTTTCTCACCCTGTCCTGGTTTTGGCAGGAATAGAGTTAATTTTCTTCCTAGTAGCNTTAAACCCACAAGTTTGTTTTTTTTTTTTTTCCTTTTCCATTTCCAATTCTCTCCCCCATCCCACTGGGAGGGCAGAGTGAGCAAACGGCTGGGTGGTTCTTTTAGCTGCCTGCCAGCTTAAACCACAACACCCCCCCCAGGTCCAGTCCTCTGTTTCTGTTGTTTCCCCGACGATGCTCAGAGGCGGGATGGCTCGGCAAGGACATCCCGGGGACCAGCCCTGCTGCCCCATCTCCACGTCCCCACACGCGCTGACACCTGCAGTGCTGCGGCTGCTGGCCCAGCTGGCGTCCTGGAGCTGTGCTCTCTCTGGCGTGGACTTGGAGGTAGCACCGAACCATACCCCTTGAGGCACGTGTCCTTCTCTTGCCTACGGAATTACAGTCCTCAGAAATTATGCTCTGTTCATTTGTTTTTCACCAAAAAAGTCAGATATTCCTAAAGGGGCTCTTTGGCTTTGGCTTTGGCTCAGTCTTTATCAGATTATGTAGGAACCAGAATATTTCAGTCTATTCTCTTTTTCTTAGCTGTTTCTTTTATTGGGGATAGAAGGGCCTAATAGTTTTCATATTTCATCTTGGGCTTGGGGCTGCTTTATTAGGTTGGGTACATTAAAATGTCAGTTCCTTCAGTAACAGACTGTCAGGTCTGAGACAAGGAGCAGCCCCTTGGCAGCGTGTGCTCAGCATGGTTTGTGCTTGGAAAGGAGCAGGGCAAAGGTAAGGAATAAATTAAAATCTCCTCCTGTTTTTGAAAGTCATGCTTGGTTCTGAAATGTCAGATTAAATATCTGTGTTGTCTCATCTTAGGGTGCATCAGCAGCACTGGTACCAAACACTGAATCAGAAGTATGGGCTTTTTGTATTTGTAACACCATGACCTTCAACACTGCTCTGAAGAGCTGCTCTAGCATCAGCTTCCCATGGAACTGGGGGGTCTCTTGTTACTTGCCCAAGGCAATCTGACAGACCAGCACATCTCGTGGGAGCTCCCTGTGCTCACCCTCGCACTTACGGGCGCTTGTGCTTCTGTTCTATCATGCTGGTGCAGAAGGTGTGGATCACGTTCCCCAGTCTGTCCTGCAGGGCTTGGAAATCAAACTTTTGGTAGCAGCAAGTGAAAGTGGGATTCAAACACCCTCGTGGCAAAACACCCGCAGGAGACTAGTGTGCACATGGATGGTTTAGATGCTTTCCTCTGAATATTTTTATAGCTGATCCTGGTGCTGTGCCAGAGAGGAGTGCTACCAAAGAACACAGCCCGGCTGTGCCCACCCCTTTGCTCACACACTGTGGCTGAACAATGTAAGCCTTTATTGCAACCAGTATGGAAATGCCATCCACCAGTGAGTAAAATATGCTCAGGTGTTTCTTTGTGCCTTCTGCCTTACGTGTAGGGGGCCCAACCCAAATCGACATGGAAGGGCATCGTATTGGCACGCTTGTCCGAGGGAAAAGAGTTGTGTCTGGGTGTCCTGTGGTGACGGGCTCTGCTGAGGGACGGGGGGGTGTCATATAGTTACTTACAGCAGACTGGTACGCGGTCAGTGCAGAGTGGGGTTAGTCACATAGTGCTTTATTAATAACATTTCAATCCTTAGATGTAACAAACTCTTTCTGCTGAAGAATGCAATAAATCCCATCCTCATTACCCCAACATGGTGAATTTTGGTGCCTTGCCCATCAGCTGGAGCCAAGCTACACCTTGTTTTGAGACTGGATTGGTCACCTTGGCTCCTTCACTGGAGTGACAGCTTGAACAGGAGCAAAGTGCTAATCCAGAAGAAGGAGGTGACGGGGGATTTGTTACCATAATCCAGTAGCTGGAGGCCACCAACAGCTTTATTTTCCCTAGCCTGTGGTTTAGGAAGGGGAAAGCTCTGTAGCTGTTAGCAATCAACGATACATTTGTCACAGCAATTTTGGGAACAGGTCGTTTTCTCCAGGGACGCAGTGGAGGGAGCAGTGACCTGGCTGCGCACAGAGCAAGGTGCTAGCCCAGCACACTGGAGTTCATCATTTGGGCCTCTGCACAGCTTGTAATCTGGTTTGAATTTTAGAAGTCAAAGGGACATACCTCAACCCTGGCCCTGGCCTAGTGCAGCTGGAGCGTCCCGTCTGCACCAGGCGGTGGAAAGGAAAGCAGAGTCCCAAACAGCAAGACACGTACCAGCCCTTACCTCTGAAACGGCGCTGGGAGTACTGTCCGTTTGGGGAACACCTCCGATGGTCAAGCTTGGCCAGAAAAAAGTCAACTAGGACTTTCATCGCGCCAAAAGATGTTAGAGATTCGGCTGAGGTCAGTTGAAATGCCAGGCTGCTCAGAAGTCCCCCGCCGGGCAGTGACTTGAGCTGCAGGGCTGGGGGATGTGGGTGTCTCCTGCGGCTGCCGTGCCTGTGCTCTGCCAGCGGGAGTTTTTGGATGCAGCATTGTGACGAAGAGAAGTAAAATTATCACTTGACAGCTGCAGTGTTGCTGAGAAAACAGGTTAGGAAAGGCTGCGGTACCACTCTTGGAATGACAAGTGGCACTTGTCACCGCTGCAGTCAGTGCCGTCCCGGCGAGCTCCCGGTGGCTGTTGAACCCAGGTAATACCCAGGAAATCAGAGGGGTCCGAGGAAGGCAACCCAAAGATGTGAAGCTTTTGCTTTAGCAGGTGGAAATAATTTTACCTACCAATTCCATTAGAGAATATGATAAGAATAATGCAGAACAGATATGATAGGATTCATGGTTACGCCGATATGAAATGCGTGGAAATGATGATTTGTGTGAGTACAGAATGAAAATAAAAACAAATGTGAAAGAAGAAGAATACTTACATGAGATCAGCATTGGAGATTCTTCCAAAAACCTAGCTAGGGCAGCTGCTGGCTGGGGAAGGAACGTGCTTCAGGTCAGCAGTGGCTCCAAGAAGAGCCTGCGCATCTGCAGGTGGAAGCTCTGCATGAACATCAGTTCAACGAGAGGAATGCAGTCTGGATCCTGACCCTTTTTTATGTTACAAGTAATTTTTTAAAAAAACCATAATCTGTTGGACATGGTCATCTTACTTAAGGGTTAAGGGTTTCTCCTGTGCTTTTACATATGCAAACCCCAAACTGATCTGCTGTTTTCTGTCCAGGTAGCTTCCACTTAGTCTATGGAAAGCCAAGGTGACCTAAGATATCTGTGCTAAGCTGTTGCTGTATTCTTGATGTTTAGTTCTGTTTTCAGTCACCCAAATGCCCTGTTTTCTGCCCTTACTCTAAACCCTGTCCTGGCAGAGCTGGGATGAAGTGCCGGGTCCCCCCTGGGTAGCAGTTTAGCAGACTTGCAGGTTAGTGGCAGAAGAGCTTCTTTTGCATTCGCAGTCTTGTTATCTTGATGTCTCTTCCCTTTAACTCCCATTTGAAACACAAAAAAGCCCACAATACAGCTTTTCTCCAGATTTCAAAGGTAGTGACAGAAGTAACCCGGTGGAGCAGAGGAGCTCTTGCACCCGGAGGGGAACCGTGCAACCTGTCCTAGTTTTGTCTCTGAAACCCTTTTTTCTTTTCTCTGCTCCATACAGCACTCTGGTTTGCTGGTTGTGGATTTGTGCAATCGACTTTGTGATTTCAGGGATTTTCTAAGCAAACAACTGAACAAACTATCAATATTGCTCTAACAGAACATCGGTGTTTAGCTATGCCCCTTAGGAACACAGATTAGATTACTGAGTTTAAGTAAAATACTGTAATCCCCTAGAACAGCACTAGAAAGTGTGGTTTGTGTTACGGGGGTTGATGCTGGCTCAGGACACGTTGCTGTTAGGTGCCTTTTGTAGGTTGGATCAGGTGCCACGTGTCTTTGACCCGGCATTGTGTTGTGCTGTCCTGCCTGTGCAGATGAACATACGGCACATCTTGTAACAGATCTCTTAACATCAGGTAACATCTAGCAAAAAATACAACAAACAGAGTGAAAAACAAACCAAAAAGAAAGCCAAGAGCTATCCTGCAATCTTCACTGGTAAGCTGGAGTCACGCACAACTGGCAATCAGTCTCCTCGTGCAGCAGCAGCAGCCAGGTGGAAGAGATTTTTTTGGCTCTAAAACAAAGGTAGTAAAGACTTAGCTAAAATGAAAGCTTGACCTAAGAGTTTACATTTCATATGTCTGCACTGGTTTTTATCTGCAGTTTTGGTATCTCTGATAGAAAATAAAATTGTTTTTAATGGCTCTTTTGCTATGGGATTAGGCAGTCCATAGTCTTAAATATCACATGCGACTCTGTAAATCTGTAACGTTGCAAGGTGATGTTAACAGGCTTTCTGAGCCCATTTATTCCACTGATGTTTAGAAAATCAGCAGAATTGCTTATTTTCATATTTGACATGACATAGGGAGTGGTAGAGGAGGTGGTTATCCCATAGCAAGGATATCGCCATCCTTGTGTGTGTTGGGTTTTCTTCATGTCTTTCTGGGTCAAAATGTCAGGCAAAGATTACAAAAATTTGTCATCATCTACTAGAAGGGGATACGACTTCTGCAATTCTAGTCTCTATTCCTAACTAGAGGAAGAATGAGTTGAATTTCTACCTACCTTGTCTGGAGTGACTTCCCTTTTGGTTTTAGTAGTTGTGCTCGTAATAATTCTTTGTATTTCGTAAAGCAGGAGAGGGGAATGTCTTTGAAAACAGGTGCTGTATTACTCAAAATTGTAAACCTAATGTAGCTGAGAGTCTGGCCCACCTGGCTCTTGAGGTTTGTTGAGGAGAAATGTGCACAGGACAATTTCCTGCAGCTGGTTGGAAATCACAGAAGAATTTGCTGAATTGTATCAATATTGGCCCCATAGTTCAAAGCAAAATGGCTCCAACAATGTCTTTCCTGAAGCTCAGGAGAAGTACTCTCTGCCAGGGATTTTCTAGCTTTTATCAATCATCTCATACAGTTTCTGTGGCCAAGTTACAATTTCATTTGTGCTGGGAAGCTGTGCCAAGCTTCACCTTCTGACGTTTCTGAAGCTCTTTCTTTTTGAGAAAGATGATCGACTCTATTTTTGTAGAGGGAGATGGATTTCACCCATTGGCTCTGCTTCTACCCGTGTGGAAAATCTGTGGGTTTGTTACGTAAATATATTTATACACGTGTAACTTTACAGGTGTTGATTATTTCATGCTGAGGGAGCTGCCTGGTTCAGAAAGTGAAAGGCATGTTGTCCCTTATGGTAGATATTTGATGGGGTTAAACCTCACCAGACAACTGGTGACCACTGAAGTCATCGGATCTTTTGAAGCCTCTGTATGTAAAGCACAAGATTTTTGGCAGGCCTGCTCCCAGCATCTTCCAGTGGGTTCAGGGACTGGTGACGTGCCCGTTGCAGTACAGACCCTGCTCTTTGTGCCAAGATTTAAAAAAAAAATAATCTCTTCTTAAGTGAATATTGTTAAATTTTGGTATGTCTGTGAGAGCTCCTGCAGCTTGTGTGGGAGCACGTGTATTCCGGGAAGGTTCCTGCTTTTTCTCTTTTTGCTCTATTTTTTAAACCAGTAATATTGTTAACTTGCTGAATTAATTACATCAACACGGTAGTCGGGCTGTGCTAGGTGAGATCAGGTGGTGTCACACGAGATAAATCCAAAGCGACCGGCTGGCGTGCCTAGCATCTTACTTGGGAACCCCATTTGTTTTCCAAAGCCAGCGGTTCCCCCGTGACTTGGGGCTCTGCGCTGCTTCTGTCAGCCACGACACATCTCTAATCCGACCTAAGATTTTCTGTGAGATCTGACATCTTGCCGTTGGATTTGACATGAATGTTCCAGCTTTTCCCTGTTCTTTCTGACAGTTTATTACAAGCAGGAGGTAATTGCTAACAACAGTTTGCGTTGTACGTCATCCCAAGAAACAAAATATTAAAAGGTTGGGAGGAGGAGTGACACTAAAATTTACTGTGAGTAATGTTAATACTGCAGACTGGCTTCATACTGGGAAATATTTTAGTCTTCTGGATTGCAGTCGTGTTTTAGCCAGCTGCAAGGCTGCCTGAGCAGCATTTGTGGTAAGGTGAGGCAAATAGTGTCAGGATTTAAAATGAGCCTGGAGTACATGCGGGTTTGGGTTTGGGTTTGGGTTTTTTTGTTGTTGTTGTTTTGGGGGTTGGGGTTTTTTTGCATAGGAACGACAGCTTTGCAACAGGCAGAGGGGCACAGGTATGACACTTGCCCATGTTACCTTCCACTTTTTAATGTTCACGTACTTTCCAGATAAATTGTTTAGCGATTAAGAGAAGAGCTGTTCAGTGACATCTGCAATATCTTTTTGCCTCCCTTGCTAGGGGCATGCTGTATGGCTTTAGATCCATTACTAAAATAGTTTTGCCTTTATTCTCTATCTGTACAGTAAAAAGATTTTAATTTTTTTTTTCTAATTCTTTAGTGCTTAAAAAAATACGAGCCAAATGCTGAAATAAAAATAATAGTGATATGCATAGTAAAGTTTCTGAGATCAAGTCACAAGCAAATGAAGCACACTGCAATGATAGTTGAACTGAGTAGATCAGTGTCTTTTCCATGGAGTAAGCATTTAGTCTGTGTGTGAAGATAGTTTCTGAGATCAGAAAAATGTCTCCACCTTAGTAAAAATGTCGAGCAGTTGATAGTATGTAAATAAGCTGGAACACTTTCCTATTCCCAGTTGAAAGGTCAATATCTTAAATATCTTTACAATCAACAAATTAATATGCTAAAGTGACGGTGAAGATCGATTCATTTGTTTCACTGGTTTTGACCATTTCAAATTTACTTTGTAGTTTTAATTCCCTTGAGCTTCGAACAAAAGATCTATGTTGAAATGGGAAAAATCTATTTGAACTGAGGATTTTCCCAAATAAGGAATGTAAGTTTTTTGGACCGGACTGTTTTCTGAGAAGTTTAAGAAGGGAGGTGGTTGAGTCCCCGTCCCTGGAGGTATTTAAAAGAAGGATAGATGAGGTACTTGAGGACATGGTTTAGTGGTGGGATGGCAAGGTCAGGTTAGTGGTTGGACTAGATGATCTTAAAGGTCTTTTCCAACCTAGATGATTCTATGATTCTATGATTCTATGACTTTCTGAGAAGACCTGAAGGATGTAACCGACGTGGTCAATGTGCAAAGGAGGGTCGTGTAACCTCCCACTGCCCATCAGGGCTGGGAAGACAGTCTTGGGGTTGGTCTACGCAGAATGGTGCGAGGGAATTGAGGGGGGAAAAAAGCAGTATTTTATTGTTTTCTCTGAGTATGACTTCATCACTGGATGTAAAGATCCCACTGGTGCCCCTAACACCTTAGCCTGGAAACCACTTGCAGTTTGGGAGGTTACTCTTAAGTCATACTAGCATATCAGGGGGTTTCACTAATAAAATATGAAGAACATGCATGTTATTATAATACAAAAATGTGCAATTATGTCTTGATCACAGCTCAGGGATTACATGGTTTTAATGAAGTGAACATTGTCAGTGTGGGAAGCAATAAAAATGAAAAAAGTTACAGAACTGAAAATTTAATATATATGATAATACACATAAATCTATTAGAAAAAGTAAAGCAGAATTAATTATACTTCAGTACCCAGCGGGTGAGTAAAAATGGTAAAGAATTAAGAACTAAAAAATTCATACTGTAATTAGAATTTTGCATACTAAAATTAGAGAAGGTGTTTTCTGATAACATCCAGAATCTTTTCTAACAGAAAACCATGATGGGAGCAGGGCATGTTAATTATGCACCAGAGCCTTAAGGTATGAAACCTATACACAGGCTTGCAAAGAGGATTAAATATCCAGTTAAGTTTATGTGTAAAACTTTTTAATTTTTCAACTTTTCATATCCACATTAAGAAAAAGTACAGAGAAGCACAGCAGTGCATTATTTATTTAGACATGTAATGAATAACAAAATAGTAGCTCTATACAAGCTGTAGGTAAGCCAAGAAAGACTTTCACCACAGCCTTATATATCCGCAACATTAGATACCAAAGAGATATTCAACAAGAGAAAATTTGCTTGAGTCCAAAAGAGCCAACCCTTGGTGTGGTGGTTGGTAAGTGCTGCCTTTCTAGCCTCTCACACAGGGTCAGGACGTGGGGAAAAACACACGGGTGATTTTCTCCTGGGCTCTTCAGTTCAATAACTATAGGTGATGGTGACTCTGTTGGGATATTCCCTGGTACGCAGCGGGCAGCAGTGGAGGGGTCTTCCCAGCTGCTCCTTTATACCGCACAAGGTTGGGCAAAGCTGCTGCGGTGCTGCCTTTTGCAGCTCACTGCAGCCTCCTGCATTTTCTATCTAATACTATTTGGTCGTCTGTTTCCCCTGCTCAGCTCATCTTTCTTTCTGTGCAAGACCGGGCTCTGCTTGGTGTCAGAGCTATGCAGATATTGGACTTTGGGCCAGATCTTCACCACTATCGGTTTTGCCCAGGCTTTATCAGCGCCTGAGAGGAGTTTATTGACAAGTGTCTTCTGCCTTGTAGGGAGGTCATCAGATGGCTTCCGTGATGACTGGTGGCCTGAGAAGGGTCTGAAGCTGAAGGATCCAGGCAGGAACTGTAATCACCCTTCTCTGAGCCCCTCTCTCACGTGCTCATATCCAAAGATGAACGTGTGTGCTGGAGATAGGACAGTTGATGTTGGTGGCAATGGAGCAACCTTGCCAATAGTCTCCTCCTGGCCTCCAGCAGAGGCTGAGTGCTCTGACCCTGCAGATATTAGCTGTGTTCCCACCAAGGCTGTGCAACTTGTGTCCATGGCTGGCTCTTGGCTTGCTCTTCAGGGGTTGGGTGCTGTTCTTTCTTCTAGTACAGTTACTGTGTTTCAGAAAGTCTTCAGGGCCATTTTGAGGGAATTCCTGTAAAGTCTCATCCTTGTGGAGGTCAGTATGGAAAGCAGGATTAGGAGAAGAAGAGGAGGACTGCATTGGCTGTTGTGGGTTGGAAAAAGAAGGCAAAAGCAGCTGCTTTGAAATATTTTGGTTTTTGATATAATGTAGCTCTAATTCCTGCATATTTACATGCCTGAGAAAGATATTGCTGACATGAAGAGTCAGAGGCAGCAAACATCTATATTATTGCTGTATTCCAGCTCTTGGCTGGATAGGACAGGAGACGAGATGCAGTGAAGTGTGAAAATCCCTGCCCTAGATTAAATTGGCAATGTATAGACGATTTACATGCCATGTGGAACTTGAGTACCACCATGAACATATCCTGGTGATGGGGTTTGAGTGTGGTTGGTTCCATCCTGAGGTAGAGTTACGGAGTGGGTGATGTCCCAGTCTTTTCAAGTCCTAGTATCTGTGATTTGATAGCATCTGAAAATTGCACAGAATAATTAAATCTTGGGCTAACCTGGGCTGATTCAGGTGCTGATAATTGTTTGCAATTGATGTCGTGTAAGCTGAGCACACGTTGCTGTTATAAGCTGTAGCCATAGGAACCTAAAATGTAACGTATCCTGTGTATGGGGATGAGTTTGTTTTAATGTTTGCATAAATCTGCATAAATATGTTTAATTGTCATCTTTGGAGCTAATTGGCATCCAGAATGAAGGTGGTATTTGCTATATAGTAAGTTTGATACATGATTAAGAAATCATACAATAATGATAGTACTATTTGCACCGATATTAATAACTAATGTTATAATTAAAGCTGCTTATATATGAGAGGGACAGAAGTCTTCACTATTATTTTCAGATATTAATGATAATAGGTGGCAGATGTGGTATAAAGGTCATGATTAATGTTGGAATTGTTGTCAAAACGTTTTGTTTTGATAGTCAGTGCCCATCCTTACACTAATTGGTCTGTTGGAAAGGGGAGAGGGAGGATGGGTGACGGTGGCAGCGCAGCCCTGGGGTGGGGAGGTGTTTCCTTTCCACTGAAACGCACCCAGGTTCTTCCAGCCTCTGCTGAGGGTTTCGACCCACTCCAAATTTATGACGGAAATAAAATGCTTTCCATTTTCAATGGAAACATTAATTGTTCAATTACAGTAACAATAATTGCATGCTACAGAAGTACTTAGGAAGAGGAGGCTACTGTGTTTGCTAAAGTAGGCAGCGTCTAACGAGTAGAAAAAGAAATGAATCTGAACCAAAAAGCATCTCCAATTTAGGCCATCTCTGTTTAAAAGACTCTTTAGAACTCTTACGTAGCTCCCAGAAAAGATTACCGATACAAATGATTTTTGCGTTAGTAATCTTTCCAATAGGAGTAATCTGTTAATGGCAGCAGAACAGCACCAGAGTTTCAGTCTAATCTGGCTTTTCTGCTCCCACCCCCCAGCTCTGCCCAGTGCCTGGACCCAGCAGAAAACCAGTGGGACGATGGAATTTTCTCCTCGTGCCCTTGGAGCACAGCTGTGCTCCACTTCTCCTTTGCAGTTCCCCCCAAATTTTACTGCATATGTTACTGTGCTGGGTGCTGGGCACACGGTGCAGCAGTGAGCATGGGAAGAAAAGTGGAAGATGAGTGTCCAGGTAAATATATTTCGGTTTCTGGTGTGTACGACCAACTTCATCCCTGCCTTTATTTCCATTTGAGTTGGCGACTGCAGGAAGAGGTGTCCCAGCTAAGCGTATCTCCCAACCATATTGTTCTGAAAAGAAACAAATTACCTGAAATTAATTCCAACCTGATAAGCAGATGTGTAACTCTTACAGCACACCTGGGAAAACAATGTAGGAGATTCTGCACCAGCAAATACTTTCAAAACAAGTTTTGAAGAGACATCTAGAAGTTTTCAGAACAGTAAGGGTATTGACTCCTTTTTTTTTCCCTTACTTTCCACATGAATGATATAATATTTTGTTCAGCAATAGTTTTTAAATAAAACCAGAGTGAATCTGGAGAACATTAAAAAGAAAAGAAAAAAAAAAAGAGTGTATATTCTTGCAGCAACTATTGTGTTGTCTTGCTAGGAATTATCTAAAGAGACTAACACTCAACTGATTATAATTGAAACTTTACATCTCAGAGCTGGCCTTTAAAGCCACCATTGTGCCAGAGCAAGCTTTGCAGCAGTGGTTTATACTGCAAGAACACACACACACAAAATCTCAATTAAAGCACTGGCCTCCAGAAAATGCTGCACCCTGAGCAGGATTTGCAGGAGCGTGATGGTCCTGATGGGCTTTGGACCACAAATGTGGAGTGATTCCAAACAGAAATTAACTGCTTCTTTTCTGAGTTTTTCATTCGTTTTGCCTGTCTAGTTTTGACTGTGTTTTAGATCGTTGAAGCAGGTGAACAAGGCAGGTTCAGTGAAATGGGAGAGTAGTTTGTCCTTGGCCTCTCAGTCCCGATCCTCAGGGGAGCCCTACAGTACAGCTTCCAGGAGAGGACTGGAAAACAGCTCTTAACTCTACTGGAGATGAAAAATTGAGGTCAGTGCCAATATTGCTGTCTGGTACAGATGTACAGACCATGTCTTAGAGTCCTCCGTTGACCTTCCCTACTGCTAATCCTGATAGGGATGGAAAATTCAGGAAAATTTACCGTTGCTAAGATGCCCCTTTGAAATTGTTTAATTGCATTGCCATAATTAACTGGTCTTGAAAGTTGCCCCCTCTGTTTCTTACCTGAAGGACTCAAGTGCCTGTACCAGTTGCCTAGTGAAAAGCTGTTTTCTGTCTGTACACAGCATCCCTCTCTCCTCCAGGCTGCCCTGCCATCGGGATGTTGGGGAACTGGGATGCGGCAGTGTCGGGCTGGGAGCGATGCCATGGCATTGCCCTGCCGAAGGTCGAGATAAATTCCTTCTGCACCACTCCTAAGTTCTGGCTAAAATATAATCCCAATTGCATTTATGTCACCTAAAAAAAGAGTAATCTTTGTATTGAACTTTAAAACTTTTAAAGTCCTCAAGAGGACTGCATTCGATGTGTCCCTCAGGTACCATCCTCTTAAAATCAGTGGTTTATCATCCGATCACCTGTCACTCCCGGTATCTACAAACACACATCTGGTTTATGAAATGCTTGTTTGAGAGTCAGCTCAGCAGAAGATACTGACTGATTGTGGGGAAACAGAGATGACACAATTGGTACATACTTCTATAGATTCCCTGTTCAGTCAGGATATTTTTGATTATTTCTGCTGCCTTTCACCTCACCCCTCCCTGTTATCAGTAAAATGACAGGAAGAAAAATTCCCAGTAAAGCCTGGGCACCTTTTCACCCTGCTGCCTGTACTGAAGTTTCCAGCAGCCTCAGCTGTGCTCAGATCTAATATCTGTGAAATTTCCATTGTTCCCAAAGTTACTGTCCCTTGCTGGCTGTGCCCTTGTCATAAGCCATCGTCTTCTTCTCTCTATAACCATGTTCTGCCTCATTTCAAAGGACTCTTTCTCTTAAAGGATATATTTTTTTTCTTAGCTTTAACTGAGACAAGGAAGTGGGAGCCTGTGCTGGGGAGAGGGAAGGGCTTGCACATTTTCCCCTTTCATATTTCAAACGGGGGTCTCTTTCTCTTCTGCCACGGTTGTTCTTTGCAAGCCCCAGTCCCCACAATGACAGACTCTGCCATGCCTTCCCAGAGGCTGGCTGCACATGGAGACTTTGAAGCACACAATGAAAGAAGGAGGGTACGCCTAAGAAAGCCTTTTCAGATTTTTTCTGTAGTCTGTAGCCAGGATTTACCATGGATGATCAATGAACAAACTCACCATGCAAATCAGGGACCTTTCTTTGTGGCCTCTATCTGGTCGGTCTCTCCAGGAGTTGTTGACGTATTTATTTGCCAAAGACCCAACGGTGTATCCGGTGTGGTGGGAGGCACAACCAAAGGCAAAAGCCCCGAAGTTGCTCCAGGAATATAGTGATCCTCCCAGTGGTTTCCCATTAATGAAAGTGCTGTTTCAGGTTGCTGCCAGCCTTCCAGAGAAAAAAATGCTCATGTGATACAACGTGAATGTGTGATGCATAGTCCTCTAATTGTTGTCTGAATGCAAATTTGAACAAAGGGCAGTACAAAGACAGCAAATGTATGAAGCAGGCAAGAGCTGAACGAGTGCGATAAGGAGCAAAGGAAGAATCGAGAGATTATAGCAATTCTTGTAATACTCTGAATAAAAGTCTGTGATATCTGCATGTAATTCTGATATCAACAAATACTGGCTTGCTGGAAAAGGAATTAATGTGAGAGAGACAGACATCCCCGTAGCTTAGCTTCCCTGCAGTGGCAAGTGTTTGGAGCTGAAAGTGATGAGGCTCAGGCAGGGCTGGTATCCCCGTGGGTGGGATGGGTGGAGGGAGAAGGTAGCTCATGTATTTTTGTTGTAAAGGGCGTACGATGATGTGGGGCCGGCGGTTGTCTGAAGTAAGCCAAAGCAAGTTTCCTCTTCCCCATTTATCCATCGTCGGCATACACCAGTACCTGACTGAGGTGGTGGGACCGCCCTGGCCTGGCAGGTGCTCTGCCCTGCACCCAGCTTGGCGTTCAGTTCTCCCAGGCGGGAGAAGGCAGCACAGCCCCAGCTGTGGTCTTCTCCTTGTTCTGCGACCATCCACGTGAGCTGGGCTCCCCCAGAGGTCATGCATACTGTCCCCAGGGGCGTCAGGGGCTAGTGTGGTGCCTCCTGTCTCTTCTGTGCTGCGTTAACAGGGCAAGGCACCATTTGCCAGATGGGATGGAAGAACAAACTTACGGCTCTGAAGTCCTTACGCTGCTCATGAACTTCATGGAGGAAGACAGAGCAAGTAAGGCAAATTTTTCAGAAAATAGGAAAGAAAAAGGAGACACTGAAAGTGTGGCTGTGGGATAGATCAGAGGGATGAGCTTGAAGTTGAGTGCCTAGAGGAAAGGGGTATATGGAGATGAAGACCACCAGTAGGTGACGAGTGGTTGTGAACTGTCTTTTCCCAAGCAGCTTCTTGAGTCACAGGGCTAGAGAACTTCTGGATCTAGGCAAGCTCTTAATCTTTTGTGGTAGTACACCGCCATTTATAAATAAACATTAACTGAGAAAGGCTAGAATCCCTGTCTCCTCTTTGTGAAGCTCAGTGTCATAATTTCCATTTCAGAGGGTGTTCTTCCTCCTCTAGGTTACATCTTGGTGAATAGTCAACCTTCCCACTGAGCAGAGCAGTTCCACCAGACGATGGTGGGAGCCTTGCACAGACCAATAGCTTCTGTTAAGCCATTTCTGTCCAAATGAAGACGCTGTTTGTCTCTTAGTTACCTTTTGTCCCTGGGAGCATCCATGTGCTAAGGCTGAGGTTGGTTGTCTCTCTGGTCATTTCTGATATCTACTGAACTATGTCTACTCAACAAGTCAGTGAGAAACCTTTGTTTGTAATCTCGGGAAGGATCTCCCATCTCCTGAACCATCTGTTCCTCTGCGGATGCTGCTCTGAAGAAAGATAGGCTGTGGAGAGGGGAGTGTGGGAGAAGATAAAAGAGAAAAATTAAACCATTTATGAAACTTTCATCAAAGCGCTGTTTATAATGCTGAAGGGAATGCTGTCTTACCTTGACACAAACTTCATTCATAAACTAGACTTCATTATTTTTCAGCGTTATTTCTGAAAGACTTTGTCAGCACCTTGGCAACTTATATAGACAAGCTCATGATTTACTTTCTTCTGTGACTAATCAAAATACTAAATATGGGCGTTTATGTGTCTCCTATCATCCTGAAGTTTTGTGCATGTAATTTAAGTTTGACTGAGTAGAAAAAAAAGTAATAAATAGTAATGTTAGTCCTGCGATTCCTTCCCTATTCAGAACATGAAGCTTCTCAGACATTATAGACTCTCTAAAATACTGCTGAAAAGTGAACAAAAAGCTTGAGATCAAATAACTTCAGTAGAAGCCCTTTGAATGATTCTGAAAGCTAAGGATGACTGTTAACATCATTAAATTGAGTCTGGATTTGATTAATGTCTTAGGAACAGGGATCCAGTTTCCGTCCTTTCACACAATTTGAAAAGAGTGTGATTACCTTTTGATTTTTTAAGAATAAGTAATTTTGTTTACTCGCAGGGAGTAAAATTGCATAATCTTATTCACATGTGGGTACATTTCTGTTTGCCCTTCAGCAATGTCAGTGGGCTGCGTGAACTCTGCTCCTCGCTGCGGAGTTAGTGCAGCAATTGCCGTTGCGTTTTTTTATGCTACGGTAGCAAGTAAAATGTATTGCATGGTTTAAAAAGAGAATATGGGGGAGTGTGTGGTCCAAATAGAAAATAGAAACAAAAGATGAAAGAAAGAAACAAGCCCTACGTGCTGGTCAGAGCATGGGGACTCCCTCGTGGGCATTGCCCTGTGCAGACGCCAGGCTGAGCCTCCCCACCGGCCACGGTCATTGACAGCTGGGAAACACGAGTGGACCTGTCCCTTATCAACCGTAGCTGGTTCGTAATCATCGAACATGCCTGATCCTCTGTTCACAGCGTGCTGGAGGTCACGTGTCAGGGATTGAACGAAGACTCAAGGCACAAATACTGTACAGGGCTATTTGTAAGATCAGGAAAGGCAGATCTTCTCACCCGACTGCGTGTCGAGCACAGCTCTGAGCAAGGAGAGCATAACCTCTATCAAATGGGTTTTGCTTTGGAGGGATTGTGCTTCAGAGACACCCTCAGGGGCACGGTTCTCATCTTGACTTTTCCTGGAGGCACTACGCGTCCTGCCACGGTTTTGTGTCAGCAGGAAACTGAAGTTCGTCACAGGCAGGATTTATTTCGGGAAGTGGGTACAAAAGGAGTTAGATGCCCAAATGTCTGAACCTGGCATCCAGACTGCCTAAGTAGAGGGATAAGGGTTATTGACTCCCTCTTATGATCTCATATCGATAGAAGTCAGAGTCCACTCACACATGCTGATAGGCATACACATATGCAATGTATACCAACAAAGTGCACATTTCTATCAGCTAGCAAAGCACGTGGCTGTTTTCTGATTTCAGTCCCTCATTATCCTTTCTGACAGAATCATTGAGTTTGAACAGGACCTCCTGAGATGATCTAGTCCAACCCCCTGCCCAAGCAGGGTCAGCTGGAGCAGATTGCCAAGACTGCGCCAAGTCTTGCCTGGATTTGCTGACTTTAATTCCTGTTGGCATACTGAGCCTGTATCTGGTGGTGGTTCCCAAACTATGTCCTGTGAAACATTTATTCTTCCCCAAACTTTTAATTTTCTTTCTGGAAAGAAAGCAGGTAGCAGTTGTCAGGCCAGACTTGTTTTGGTTTCCAAAAGCTGAAGCAAGAAGAACTTTCTCATTCTGTTTGATTAAAAGTAATAAATATGTATGTGTTCTAACCTAAATATTTTATGGGAAAAAAAGTTATGTTCTCTTAATACTCACATTAGTAGCTAATACTGGCACAGCAATTCTATAGCCCACCTGCCATTTCCCCCTTCAGATGGGGTTTGCGCTGCTGGAAGTGCTAAAAGCATCTTTGCTGAAACCCTGCGCACCGTCCTGTGGGACACGACCGCAGTGCAGCTGAGTGCTCTGCTGGCTGCAGACCGCCTCCGCAGGGAAACATCACTGGGCCAAACTGGAAAGTGCATGTGAGAATGGATCTTTAATAATCCAAGTTAGGTCCCTGCTTTCTTCCTTCCTGTCCTAACCCAGCAAAGGCCGGCCTTTTCCCCAAATAATGAGTAACTTTGCATTGTTTCTAGTGAATAGCAGGGTATGAAACCTCCAGCTGCTGCTTCCATTCTGTGGAAAGAAGAAATTCCAAGGGCTGTGTATTACCACTGAGTGAAGAAAAAGTAAAATCATGGATTCGGATGGGATGTTGAAGATGAAAGATGCTGAGGAAAGACCTTGAGACCTGGCTTGATCCCTCTTCTGCCAATGGGGAGCAACAGGCCACCTTGGAGGACGCTATGATCGCTGGTGGGTCGGTGCTGCTCGCATGGGTTATACTGGGATGCTGAGAACGCTGTTTCTCACTCAGCTGCCTCAACTGGCTTCCCAAAGTTGCCTGAGAAGAATCGAGGCCTGGGGGTGCCCATCTTAGCACACTTCCTACTTGTCTTAACCTAGACTATGGCTCTATTCTGGTTTGTGAGCCTGGAGAAGGTCTTGGGAGTACAAAGGGCTCGATACCCCTTTTCTCTGCGTCGCTGAGCTCTCTTCCCCTGATGCCTTGTGGCCTGGCTTGTTCTGTGGGGACTGGTGGTGCACCTGGGTTGGCTCACAGGAGGACAACCAGCCTGGGAAAGTAGCCATCTCCTCTGGCAGGTGCTCTAGCAGGCTGTATGGATACCCAGGCTCTGTGATATCTTCTCACTACAAAATGGTGGCACAATGGCTTTTGTGGAAACTGTATTTCTACTGTAGAAAATGTGGACTTCTCAAATTTCCCTTTTGGATAGAGCTGGGTCCGGTTTTTACTTTCCAGCAGCTGCTCAGAAGTATCTTCAGTAGCTGTACAGATGGTATTTACAGCTCCAGATGCTTCGCATCACGAGTACTCAGTCCTCCCCGGGGCTGGGCCCAGAGAGACTGAATGCAAAACCAAGATGTCATTCTAAGACTCCATTTCACAATGCGTTGACAATCCGGGGAGACTTGAAAGGCAGTATCGTGGTTTCACTGTTTTTGAAAAACTGGAGACATTTCTATTAGACAGATGCTCACAGTTCTGCAAGGCTGGACACTTTTATTCTTTGTACTTTAAGACTTCTTCTACATAAAGGCTAGTTCCAGCACAAGAAATAACAAGAAATTGCTCCTTATAGAAGAAAGGATAAAGCAAGATAAAGAACTTCAAAGATACCATTACTATATATCTAGAAAGAAACAAGAAACTACGAGGCGGAATCTGCTATTAAAATCTGCTAAGATTTTCCAGGGAGAACACATTTATCTTATCGACAATGGGGCTGAGCAATTTCCTAGTTAATGCGAGTGAAATATCCAACAAAAGACAGGGGCTTTAATAGGCAGACTTGTTGCTTGATAGTTTCAGATCTCTACATGGGTTCAGCAGAAAAATATGGTTTATTGTAAAAAGTATAAAACTGAAAGTTTTATGTCACCTTAGGAAACTTTTAAAAATACTTTGCTTCTTCAAAGGGGATCTGGAAGTTCAATAGAAGTTTAGAGATGACACAAGCTCTCATTACGAATTGGCCTCACAGTCTTTTTTTTCATCAATGGTTCTTAAGACTCTTTGACTGATACAAAACCTGTAATAAATTAATCTCCATACATTGTAGTTAGACTGGAATGAGGAAATTAATCTAATAACTAATCAAAAGCCCTTTGTGTGTAGGGAAGGACACTGCAAGTACAGCTGTAAAGCTTTTTTTCTCTCTCTTATCAGTCTGTAGTTTTGAATTGCTCAGAGTCACAAAACTGGTACTTGCCTGAGCAGGAGGTCCCACCAGTGCAAAACTATGGACTGACCTCTCCAAGTGCATCACCAGCCTCATCTAAGTGTTACAGGAATCAAGTAATACCAGGTTTTTCTTCTTTTTAGCATCAATGTGTGTACATAAATGAAGGCTTCTTGGGTAGGGCCGTGTTCAACAGCTTTGGCAAGCACCACCAACAGATCGTGACACCACCACAAGGAAAGAGGTATCTTTCAATTTAGTAGTGTATGCTGAAGGCAGGTTGGACTCTCAACTTTGTTTCTTTGCTGGGTGATTCCAGTGCCCATCCATCTACTGTGAGAGCGCTGGAGGTGGGCTGCGGCAAGTTGGCTGGCAGAGCGGTTTGGCTGCAGTATGTGCTAACTGGGAAGAGATGGGGTGATGGGTCATTCCCAGTGTTATACTTCAAAGACCAGCCATGAAATATTCCATGATGTGTAACAGCAAAGGCTTCCTCCAACTTGGGTTAAGTACCAAGGGAAGAGCAAGCCACCTAAGGCAGTTCTCTAAGTTTTGTCCAGTTTTTTCCATATCTTTGCCGGGACACGCCCTCCAAGAGCAGGCAGAGCTCCTGCATGAAGAGCAGTCTGACTCCATCACCTGCAGTGCAGCTGTTGGGACCCCCATCTCCATCTCACCGCCCACCGTGTCACGTGTGAAGGGTGGTGGGGTGATGCACCTTTTTGTCGGGTGCTGTTGCGGCATCGCTTGGGTGAGGTGACGCACAGGAGGCCACTCTCAGTGCAAGTGTCACCTTGGAGCGCAGTGGTTGATGGCAACTCGTTACTTTGGCACTTTACAGGGTCCAAATGTGCTTGGAACCAGAAAGTTAGAAAAAGTTAGAAAATTATTTCAGCAATATCAACCAGGATTTCAGCCTGCCTGTTTAGTTGTGAAACTTTGGGGAACTGCAGTGCAGCTTTGCCCCTGAAAGATGCAGGGGGGAAAAAAGAAACCTTTCCCTTCTTGGGGAAAAAAACCAACAAATTAAAATAAAATAAANACAGTTTGGGAAAGAGACCAACTAACCTTTTTACAACCTCTAAGAGCTTTGGGTCAAAGTGGTCGCAGCATGACTCTGCAGTTAATTGGCAGCTGGAGTTGTTTGAGGAAATTGCAGAGGTAAAGGCAGATGGAAATGCAGCACACTTCATGGCAGCAATTTGCATCTTGCAACCATTAGCGTCCTAATGCTACATCCTCCTCTAGGCTACGGGTCATACAGTGTTTGCTTTCTGACAGCTATTGGCACATAATCCTGAGTAATTCAAGTAGCTTAATTCTGTTAATGGTTCTCCTTTAGATTAAAAAAAAAAAAAAAAGAGCAAAAAAAGAACAAAGAAAACAAGCTAGAAGGGACGTCAGAGGTAGTGGGGTTAGTCTGTAGCTTGCCTCATCGTCACACCCTGCCGCAGCAGGTCCAGCCTTGCGAAAGGCACCTGAGTGACTCCTTTCCCGTGCCCGGCGGTGTGTCGGGAGGTGGTGGCAGAAAGGCGCCTGGTTCTGCACAGCACCGCTCGCACCACCGACTCGCGTCTTCCCGCCAGATGCGAGCACTAGCACCGTCGGCTCGCCTTTTCCTAGGGCACCATCGCGATCACATACCCTTGGAGGGCTGAGTTGACTTTGTGTGCAGAAACTGTTATAAATAGACATTTTTTTGACAATCCAATGTTGCAAATATAATTTGTAGCCAAAGGATCAGTTGTCAACTGCTAAAAGTTTGATTTTAATTATATGCTGCTTTCTGCCCCTTGAGAATGTAAATGGTAATATTACATAAGTGTGGGCTGTACAGAGAGTTTGAAATGATGCCGTGTGAGACAGAAACGGCAGTTTCAACCCCAGACTGCGCGGGAAATGTGATACTCGGCTGACACGATGTCTGATGTGGGCAGCAACCTTCTTCCCACTCTCCCTTGCTAGAATTGCCTCTGCCTTTTAAGGACACCGTTGCCATGCTCGTGACCTGAAAGCAGTTTGTCGGCTCTCTGGTGTGGACAAGACGGGCAAACAAGTAGTTTTAGAAGGCAGGCAGGCATGAGAAAATACAGGGAAAATGTTATTAATATTGGATCCATGAAGCAGGAGCAGAGGAGGATTAACAGCCTCCAAGAAGCGCTCATGCATCCCGTCACGCCTGTCTTCCACCGCTGAGCGTGCCGCAGTCCCCGTGCACGCTGCGTGCGTGCCAGCTCACCGGGGACCGGCTCTGCTCCCCGCCTCGATGGGAGGAACGGCCAAAGCTCTGCTGGTCACTTCAGAGGGAAATCGCCTCCAGGCAGACGAGCGTTGCAGTGCTCATCCCAAACGCTTGGTGTTAAGTGCCGGGTAAAATTAAGACAGTGAAAAGAGCTTATCTTCTCTGAGATTTTATGAAACAGAGGTATGTCGTGAGGATTTGAGGAACGGAGAACAATAAAGCAGTGTGTGTGTCCCTTTCTGCTGCCTACAGCCTACTCACGGGTGTGGGAAACACAAAAAGAAAAATTTCCCTTTGTGCAGCCTGGTGACCACAGCCGTGCCGATGGCCTGGTGGGGCACAGAGGGCAACCGGGATCTCTCTTGCCCACTGCAATTCATTTTTTAGCTGCCAGGGACAGTCCAAAATCTCCAATTCTCGTACAGAAGAAATTAAAGGGTAAATTTTTTGCCAAATTCAGACCTTGATTTTCTGCTTTTCCATCCGACTGGAAAATTCTGGCGTGCATTTTCTGAAGGGAATCAATTGCCAACTCCTGTTTGCATTTGTCAAGCCAGCAAAGCGCAGGGCTGTGTTCTCCCTCCTCTGCGCAGAGAGGGATGTGCTGCATCTGCTCAGCTGCTCCTCAGGAGATGCGTGGGACCACTTGCCACCCAAAGTCCCTCCCAGCACCTGGGGAGTGCACCAAAATCTGACTTCTGCATGGGTTTTCTTTTGCTTCATGGTTTTCTAAAGCTGATTTCATGGACCTAACAAGGTACTCTTGCAAAGCCATTGCTGTTGGCTGTGGTCATACTTGAGTATTTATCCTTCTGGAAACACCAGCCGTCTCCTGCTGACATCTCCAGCCCTTGCTAGCTGAACTCCACCCGTGATGGCAACTCGTGGCCGGGCTGTTGGAGTTGCTGTGAGGTTTGAAGGAAAAGCCTCGTGGGCCCCTGCGGATGCCCCGTTCCCATCCGTCTTGGTCTCATCACCCCCAGCTTACAAACACGACACAGCAACAAATCAAGTCTTCTGAAGCACTGGCAGAATATTGGGTCTCGCTTGATAGATTTGGTATGTGACTTTGCTTTGTGGGAACAGCTTTGTGATTGTTCAGAAGAAATTAGACATTAACTACTTCAAAGTTTTAATTCCATTTTGCGTTTGTCTTTTCTCCCTGCAGAGCTACACTGTGTGGCTGTGTGCGGAGAGCCATAGTGACAGTAACAACTTGTCTTCATACTTCCCCAGTGCCTGCACTGTGACAGTTTTCACACCTTACAAACATTAATTTATTGGTGTTGTTATAGTGCCCCAAAATATGCTTGGCACATTCACAACACGTAATTAGATGCACCTTACCTCTGGGGAGTTTGCGGTTGAAAGACGCGGCGGTGATGTGGACGTATGTGCTCTTGCAAGGTGAGCTGCTGTGAAAACCTCCCTGCCACGGGCTCCTAAGGACTCTGCGAGCATGAGGGAGGACTCAGATGCTGCGATCTCCTGGACGGACGGGAGCGGGTGATGAACGGACAGGGCTGTAGCTCCGTTACCTGTTACCCAATGCGGACTAGATGATCTGATGTGGAGTGGTAACTTATTGATGCTATAAGGCAGAAGAAAGATTTTCCTCCCTCTCCCTTTCTCCCAGGCTGTAGCAGATTAGGGGATTTGAGTCCTGTGCCCAAGATTCAGTTCTGGGGCAGCGCTCCGTATGTTTTGGACATACATGACTTTTCTGGTATCTCTCAGTGCCCATCTGTCATCATAACATTGTATTCCACGTTACTTGGCGGTGCTGGATCACTGCCGCTTTCACACAGCCAGCCTGTGTATTTTCCAGTTCTTATCTGTGTCCCGAAGCACGAAAAGCAGCATCTTTTCAGGTGGAGGGTCTGCATTGTCCTGCCTGCTCCGTCAGCATCAATTAGTTCTTCATCTAACCAGACCCCTCTAAATCCCGTTTCTGTGCAAAGCTTTTACCCCTACTCTTACAAAGAATGTGTTTGCCAGTTGGAGTTCAGGGAACTGAATTTCACGTTTTTGGCCTTGCACAGTTTCTCTTGTCGCCTGCAGCCCTTCCGCCACAGGCCAGGGACCTTCTCCTGTTTGCTCTGGAGGGTTATCGATGGCACGGTGGAGGTGTCAGGGACCCCCTTTGTTAAATGCTTGCTTGCTTTCACTTCAAGCAATGAATTACTGATACAGCTTCTTTAAGATTATTACAATAATAAAGAGAATAGTGGTAAAAAACAGGTAGGAGACTGAATCTGCAAAAAGCACAGGGGGCTGTGGATCACAAACTCTTTTTTCTTCACAATTGAGTTAAGTTTCACTTCCATCCCTCCAGGCGGCAATCGGCTTGATCCAACAGCTGTTTTGAAGGTTTATGGTGCAGTGCTTTTGTTCTCCACATTTTTGGGTTTGTATATTTGTATTTCAGCGTAGCTTATGGGGATGGCTTGAACTCTCTGTTTAGCTTTCCGTGACTGCTTGGCTTGATTCCTCTCATTGACACTGACACAAATCTGCTGTCGCTCATGTTAATACAAAACCGGAGGGGGAGGCAGAGGAAAATAAGATTACCCAAGTTTCACCTCTGATTTGGTTGAATAAATTGATATCTCTTTGACTTATTCCACCAACTTTTGATAGCTAGCTTGTCCAGCCAACGGTTGCCACTGTCCAGTGGACAAGTGGCATCAAGCTGATGGAGCAGCTGACAAACACGATGTTGGACTCGACCCTCAGCTGCTGTCATCCCTGTGGATACTCAAGGGGAAGCTGGTCTGATTTTTTTCAGTGAGATATAACCACTTCTACCTCTCCTGTAAATGCGAGCCTGCTGCTTCTTGCTTGTAGATTTACTGTTCTCTAGAATTACAATCAAATTTACAATCATTATAAAATATAACCTTTGTAGTACGCTAAACAGATGTCGGGTGCTTGCTGCGTAAATGAATTTTAAAAACATTTAATAAACCAACTGTGTTTAGAATTTGAACTAGAGAAAAATATTGGTCTTGATCATAATCTGTTATGCACATTTCTAGCAGTGTACATACTACGCTGCTTGCAGAGGAGGCCTACTCGTAAAATACAATTAACCTTGCAATCTGTATGTATATCTCATCATTTTAACATAATGGGGTTAAATATTAATTTGATTAGTGGCATCGGAATTTCTCAGAAATGTGCCTCCTTTGTTTTACAGCATTTGTAGAGTTTGCGGAGATAAGAGGTGTGAAGTATTGCAAGTATTGACCTCCAATTTAAATTTAAGTCATGACTGAGCAGGGATTTTAAATGTCAGGATGGCTGTTGTGCTAAAATAAAGAAAAAAAGGCGGCATTTGGAACGACTGAGGCCATCGCCATGTTTCTGCCTTGGGCAAGTCAGAGTAAACTTTCCATCAGAGGAGCTAAATCAGCCTGACTCCTGCTGCGGAGATCGGCGTGAGCGCAGGAGGAGCCGGCCCGCCGCCGGGATGGTGCAGACATCGTCATCGTCCCCTGTCCCTGTGAGCAGGACTGTCGCATCCACCCGACGTTCTTTCATTTCAGCTGGTGACAACCAGGAGGGGCTCTGCCAGGGAAACTCCGGTGGTAGCTGAAACGCGTCTGCCATGTTTCTGTTGTCTTTTGTCGGAGCGGAGGAGGAGGCACGGTGCAAGCCCTGCTGCTTTCAAGGCGTTGCTTCCCTGGCACCTGGACGGTGCATTTAGTGCCTGACCGTGCTGCCTTTGGGGGTTTCCGGACAGATTTGCTGCTTTGTGAGTTTCTTGCTGCTAGTCCAGAGCAAACATCAAAATCCTGTGTTCTAACCCCAATGTTAGAGGGGGGGTCTTTTCTCGGGGTCAGGGAGCAAGGAGAGTGATCACAACTGGGATGGGGGACGAGAGCTGCTGCAGTACCGGGGCAGGATGGTACCCAGCTCCTGAGCACCACATGTTGTTCAGAGCTGGTTGACTGGAACTGGGCTGCGTCCCCGCAAGCGTATTTGTGAACTGCAGCTGCCCTGTGCCCACCACGCAGAGCCGTGGTCTTCTCTCCTGCACCGCGAGGGAGAGCAGAGCCTCCCTCGGTGACACATCCACGTTCCTCTGCCCCGCTCCATGCGGCGTGAATTTCATCCTGAGCAAAATTAGCATAAACACTTGGTGTGTGAAATCAAGGAGCAAAAGTTAGGACATCCAATGATGGATGAGATGTACATATGCACATCAAGAGGAGACTGCAGCTCCAAAGTGGCCATTTAGCTTATGAAAGTGAACGTAGGAAAAGCACAAGTTTAGCATAAAGCTGTTATGAATCGGCCCCTCGGTGCCCGACAGCCGTTTGTGTTGTGAACACGAGCAAAAAACTGGACATTGCTGGGGGAACAGAAAGCAAGCAGAGAAACCTTTTTTTGAAGGAAAGGTTGATGAGCATGTTAAAGAAGGAGTAGCATTTAATAAAACCCTGGGAGTAAAATGTCGCTATTTAATCTAAAATGGGGCATCATATTCCATTTATTGTATTTACAAATTGAGAAAGTAAAAATAACAGTGTGAATAGTGGCCTGGCTGGACATGCTGGGATGTACACAATTAGCACACAGAGCTGATCAAATACCATGCAGGGGTGTGTTTTTCATCAAAAAGCTGCTTTTAAAAAAATACATGTAAATAAGGGTTGTTTTTGGCATTTTGCAAGTCAAATATTTCATATCTGAAATGAGTTTTGAAAAAATTAAAAGTAATGGATATGTGAACAGGATGCCCAAAGTCAGGGAACAGAAACTGCAAACCTGATGACGTGTGTTTGGAAAGTCACATCAAGAAGTAGGTGGGAGAAGGAAACCCTGATGCGATGCGTGGTCCTGCAAAGGAGAGTCTTTGGGGTTGCCCAGTTCATGGCGGAACTGATTGCTGGCAGTGGAAAGTAGCACTTCACATTTCAAGGTAGTTTGCTATGGATGGGAAAAGCCCCGACAAATCTAGATTTTTTAATTATGTGTGGCCATGAAAACCCCAACAGACACGCTTTGTATTCAGAGAGATCTATAAACACAGCTGTTTGTGCATGTAGTTTTTCTGTAAGACTTTAGGGAAAAACAAGTGTGTAGAATTAATGTCTGCCTTATTGAAATGGCATTTACATGGATAAACATGACATTTTCCAATGGGGAAGTGATTAAGGACAAGGAAATAAGACCTATCTCTGCTTATCCGTTTTGGATATTATTGATTGCTGCCAGTGGGTTACCCATGACCACGCTGACTTTGATGCAAACCCTCTCAGTGCTCATTTTAACAGCCTATTTATGCCCAGAAAGCCACCCGTGTCCTGGGCTGCGTGTCCAGCAGCGTGAGCAGCAGGTCGAGGGAGGGGATTCTGCCCCTCTGCTCCGCTCTGCTGAGACCCCCCTGCAGTGCTGCGTCCAGCTCGGGGGTCCCCAGCACAAGGAGGACATGGAGCTGTTGGAGAGAGTCCAGAGGAGGCCACGGAGATGATGCGAGGGCTGGAGCACCTCTGCTCTGGAGACAGGCTGAGAGAGTTGGGCTGGTTCAGCCTGGAGCAGAGAAGGCTGCGGGGAGACCTTAGAGCCCCTTCCAGTCCCTGCAGGGGCTCCAGGAAAGCTGGAGAGGGGCTGGTGCCAAGGGCAGGGAGGGACAGGCCAGGGGGAATGGCCTGAAGCTGCAGGAGGGGAGATGGAGCTGGGCTGTGAGGCAGCAATCCTTCCCTGGGAGGGTGCTGAGGCCCTGGCCCAGGGTGCCCAGAGAAGCTGTGGCTGCCCCTGGCTCCCTGGCAGTGTTCAAGGCCAGGTTGGATGGGGCTTTGGGCAAGCTGGGCTAGTGGAGGGTGTCCCTGCCCATGGCAGGGGTGGCACTGGGGGGGCTGGGAGGTCCCTTCCCACCCAAACCCGTCGGGGGTTCTGTGATTCTGTGATAAGATCATCAATAACTAAACAAACAGTTTGTCTTACAATTATTTTCTCCTTGATAACAAACCTTTAATTTTCTCTCCTCCTACAGTAGAATTGTCGTGAAGGTTCAAAGCTTACATTTCAACTGTGCTGTTGCAGTTAAGCAGTCTGTTATTCTTCATAAATAGCTCCTCAAAGCCATTAACATGTGTATCTACTACTCAGAAGTGATGAGATAAAAGAAGCTGAAGGGCTTGGTTTAGGGAAGGTGGTGGCATGTTACGATGTGCACTCTGATTTCATTATGGGAACCTCTTGTTTGTCGTTTTCATGAAAAGACATGTTATAGGAAAGGTGAAAACCAGCCATAATTAACATGGTCTTTTATAATGGCTAGGTTGTTGAATTTTTTAATGACTCTAACAAGATTTCTAACTAACAAGTGTTTCACGAGACAAAGGACAGGATAATGTGTTCTTCTGGGAATTCAAGCTGGGTAAGATGATATTGAAAGAAAATTGCAAAGAGATGGGTTTCCTGACATCTCAATCCTCCCAGCCTTCCCCGCGATGGGGATGAGGACCCTGGGGAGTTGATGGCGGCACTCTCCTGCCTTTGCAACTTCTTCTGTACGTAGCTTGCCTGGTGCAAAGCACCACAAAGTGTTGGGGCGTTATCTGCCGAGGCTTTCCTTTCCTCTGTTCGGTGCCTGGCCTGCAACCTCTCCGGAAGGTAAGCATTTTGTTTCTGCTTTCTGTTTAAAAGAAGTTTAATTAATCATTTATCTCATTCCATAATTAGAGATGCTATTGCCATTGTCTGGACTACTTCTAGCTATGTCTGAGAAATTATCTGTGTATACACTCACTGCCTTTAAACCGTCATTAATGACAAGATTTATATAGCTATATAAATAACCCATCCCTTTTCAATCATTTTTTGGACTTTGAAGGTTTGGCTCTGATGTGCAGCCTAATAAAAGGGCATGGGGAAATGTAATTCACTTATTAATAATTTGTGATGTGCTCTGCTAAGCATCTAAAGATCAAGATCTACAGAAAAGTTTTGAAAAAGAATCCAAGCTGTCATTTGATTTTAATCAGGAGATGAGACACGCTCCAGGGCATTTTGTGAAGAGAACAAAACCCACGTGCTTCCTGTCTGCAGCATCGCTATGTAAAACACCAGGGTGAAACCCAAACTAAACTCCAGCTCACTCCGAGAGACCTGTCCCCAGCCTCACAATTCGCCATCCGGGTCTGGACTGGTCAAGCCAAAGGGGAGTCCTGATGGAGGTGCAGCTCCACGGACCTCGGGAGAAGTTCACTGCAGGCAAATTGTAACGTAGGTTCAGTTCTGACACGGTTAGTCATGATGAGGGAGTGGGGCACACGCACGTGCCTCGTCTGTGTGAGGTGTGAGTGAGTGGCAACGCAGCGCGGCTGCGGAGCTGTGCCCTGGCAGCGACGCCGGATCCCCGCGGGGAGAGAAACCGGGTCATCTCCCCGCAGCATGTGAGGAGCTCCACCTGCAAGGTCCTGCAGCCTTCTCAGCTGGCTCTTCATCTCCTGTGGCATCTTGGGTTGTGACTGCAGGTGTCATGTTTCTTCATTGCTATTAGTATTAATTTGGTTTCATATATATATATATCAGCAGAAGATGATTTTCCAGTGCTGATTCACTGGGGGAGGGAGCCAAGAATTTGTGGAGTCTTGAAAGTTCATCCCTGCTCCACTGACACTCGTGATAGTGGAAAGAGCAGTGCCAGGGAGATGTGATGGATGTGAGAGCCTGGAGAAACGGACTTTGCTGCAGGTTTTTAATAGGTTGAGTTTGCATTTGTCAAGGTCCCAGAAGGGATGTTTCAGGGATCAAAATGAGAACCCTGCTTAAAGTCTTACCTGAGTGGGTGGATGTGAAGAGCTGTAACTTAGATTATTCAAGAGAAAAAAAAGCAAGCAAGAATTAGATGCTGTCTGGATATGAGTGCTCAGCTGAAGATAACAGCCTGGTTTATGGACTCGGGGGAGAAGCTTTATGCAGTGACTGTGATCGGTGTTTAGCAACCTTGGAGGGGGATGGTGGCACTAGAGCTGAAGAAAGGGCTGGTGCAGATGCCACCAGATGGATGACCTTTGGCAAAAGCAGAGGATGGATCAGATCCAGGATCTGGGCATGTACTTTTGGGAGGAGTGGGAAAACCAGCACAGGGAGGGGAAAATGCACGTAGCCTTGTCAGAAGCTGGGGGGGGCAGGGGGGGAAGGAGGATGGGACTGTGTCACAGAGATGCATGGCAAAGGCAACCAGATGTCCCATGCACACCACATCAGGGCATGGGGAGCCCGGGAAGAGTTTGGAAAGGCTCTGCCTGTGCCCCCTGTGCCAGGAGGTGGAGGTGGAGGGGCACAGCTCATGGCCAGGGAGGAGGGAGAGGTGAGCACAGCCCAGCCCGGGGCAGGGGGCTTCTTCCAGACCTCCAGGGAATGGAGCTGCTGAAGGTGTCCTTCCCAAGGGTCCCTGAAACCATTGTCCTGTGCTGCCATTGAACACAGGAATATCGAGATAGCTCTTTGCAGCTCGCCTGTGCGCTGGAGGACCTAAAGATCCACTTCAAAGGATGGCATTAATGTGCTGCCAGGAGAGCTGAAACCAGGCGAAGTGCAAGAAGCATTATAACCCCCACCTTCGTCCTTAATCCTTTTCCTCAGGACAGCCTCAAAAATGATTCAGAGGGGCTTTTGCCGTGTTGAACTGACCTACAGAGCAGCGGTAAGGCGGCCGAGTAGGATCCACCACCGACCGCTACACAGGCTGATGCTGCTGCTGAACTTTTCCTGTACTGAGGATGACGGTGCAGAGCCAGAGACTCTGCAAGAGGTTATGGTGGGTTGGGTCAAAACGGTTCTCCATCACTCCTGTGCTGTGTCTAGCACTGAGATTTGGTGCATCAGGGCTGGACAGTTATTAACATCAGTGCTGATGTGTAGGCTTTGCCTTCCTGAGAGAGTACAGTATATCAGCTTGCAGCCCCAAACTGCCCCGGAGTAATCAGAGTCTGTTGTCACGGCTGAGACGTGTGATGGGACCGTGTATTTTGATCGTAATTCTTGCGCTCCCAGGGAATAATGCTCAGGGAGCACAAGTTACCACTTATAAATTAAAGTGGAAGTTAATAGCCTCCTTTGGAATGAAATCATCTGAAGTTCAGTGGTAAAGAGCACCTTCTAACCCAAGCTATCATTTTATTAAACGTGCTTAAGCAGCTGCATTTCTATATAAAAAATTCACTGTCAACTCGATTGCTTGTACTATTATTTTTTATCCTTCAAATGGCTGCATAGGCTTCCTCCAGCCACTTAGCCGAACCAGGCAGCGTCCTGCCACAGCACTGAGCTCCAAACCGAGATGGCGGTTTCTCTGACTGTCCTGTAGGTTTTATTTAGCACCTGAGCAACAGCAAGTAGAAATGTTAAACCCAGCAAAAGGCAAAAACAACTTACGTTTCTTTTTGTGTAGATGCATGCATATGTATTCCAAACATTTTGGGGAAGCAGTGGTACGGCCCGGCCTCCTCGAGTGAAGGGAGGAGGGAATGGTCAGATTTAGAGGGCTGTCTGCAAACACCTTGGACTTAATGCAGGGTGGGTTCTAGAATATTTATTCACCTCTCGCTAGCGAATTTCTAGTGTGTAATTTGCAGGTCTTTACTTTCTGTGCCCCGGCTGCAGCTGCCTGCACTCTGCAGACCCCCCCAGCCCCTTTCTGGAGGGGAACTTGCACCCCCAGCCCCGGCAGCAGGTCACAGGGTGACACCGTGACTCCCCGCACATCGTGCCCTGGCTTTGGGCTGGACCTTGCAGCAGAGCTAAGTGGCCGCGGGGACCCGCACTGGGGGTGGCCATCGTGCCGAGCTCTCCGGTGGGCAGGGGCACAGCGTCGGCCCCCGTGCTGCTCGGCTGGTGAAGAGCAGCAAGCGCTCGGCGGCAGCAGCCCGCTGCAGGGACGGAGCAGGGTGGCTGCAGGCTGCTCGCCCTGGGCACAGCCCATGGGGGCTGCTAGGCAAGGAGGCACGGGCCATCTCGCACACCCTAAGCACCACGCAGAACCAAACGTGACATTTCCTAGGGCCCCCGAGCAGCTGCGTGCCCCATGCATAGAACCGCAGAGTCATTTAGGTTGGAAAAGACCTTTAAGATCATCAAGTCCAACCGTAAGATACAGTCAATACTAATGCTGACACAGGGGTTTTTCACCCCGACAGCTGTGGAAATCTCTGTTCATAATCACTGTCTTCAAATACACAAAGCAAGCAGTTTGTTCCGACTCCGGGGTTATTTTGCTCTGACCTTGCTGCCTGCCTGCCTGCTTCCCAGCGTCAGCGCCTGCCTGTGCTGTAGCCCGGTCGCTCTCAGGAGCTCAGAGGAGCTGCCTGCACACGAGGGCAGCTTTGGCAGAAACAGCACGGGGATCCCTGGGCTGTGCGAGATGCAGGAGAACTAGGGGACATGATCATAGAATCATAGAATCATCTCGGTTGGAAAAGACCTTTAAGATCATCAAGTCCAACCGCTAACCTGACCTTGCCATCCCACCACTAAACCATGTCCTTAAGCACCTCATCTATCCTTCTTTTAAATACCTCCAGGGACGGGGACTCAACCACCTCCCTGGGCAGCCCATTCCAGAGCCTGACAACCCTTTCTGTGAAGAAGTTTTTCCTAATGTCTAACCTAAACCTAAAGCTGCCCTGGCGATGTGGAGCATCATCAGCCTGGCACCGGGGGCTGCGCGGGACGCGACTCCCCAGCTCGGCAGCAGCCGGGCAGCATCCAGCCCGCTCAGACCCTTTAGACATGAAGTTTTTGATCAGGATCTATTCCCACCGTTATTCATAATGAAGTACAATTAAAACTGAATGTTTAGTGAAGTACCTGGTGAGCTTGCATAAAACCAGAGACTTCATTTAATGGTTGTCAGTTTTAACTGCGGTATCATAAAACTTCTGTGAAAATGATGTGTGAGCTGTTGTAACTAGGAATCGTGCGGAAGAACATGTTTGGGTCAGCCGTGGTTTAAGCGAAGCGCTGAGGTACGCATTGAATGTTTCTGCTGCGGAGTCGTAACTCCTGGGTTTAACATAAGGGAGGTTGTTATACTTAGGCAACTGCCAAAACTGAGTTATGGTAGTCGTTATGTTTCTGATAAGAGAAATGCTTTTAGCAAATTTAATTAGGGAGCTGCAAACTTTTTTAAAATTTAAATTAGTTCATTGACAGCGAAACTGGAAATTATATGTGACTAGATTACAGCTTGTTTTCAAGTATTAATAATTGTTTTACTGATCCAAAAATAACATGGTTTGCATTTTGCAGTCTGGCTAAAAATCCCCGCACCGTGTACCAGTGTTTTGGATCCAGCAAAGCAGCGGTGATGCAGCAGTGCCTTGCAGAGCTGCTCCAGCTTGCTGTGGGCAGTACAGCTCAGGGGAGAAGGGGACCGGGAAGGGTCCTGGGGTTTCAGGTGTGCTTGGAAGGCTTTGAGGGGCCGTGCTGGCCAGGGATTTCTCCTTTGGTCTCCTCCAGAACATTTCCTCCTCACAGCATCTGCTGCTGCCTCTCCCTTCCCCTGCAGTGCAGGACATCAACCAGCAATCTGGTCAAACTCAGGAGTGCCCTTCTTTCCTCTGGGCACTCGTCCAGCTCTGCCACCTTCCCAGCCAGTAGCCTCCATCCGAGCTCCTTTACTTCTGGCCTGCCAGGGAGGGAGAGGCAGGCAGGGGGACGTGCTGGGAGACCAGTGACTTTCCTGAAACTGGACAGACTTTCTATGAGTGAGGTGGGAAAGCATCTTTGCAGACACCTGGCAAAATGTCGTGGTAAATGCAAACCAGGAAAGCTGCTGCTCTCAGCTTCACGTGCACATCGCTGTCGTCAGACTGCCTTGAGCATGGCAAGCATCATAGAATCACAGAATGGTTTGGGTTGGAAGAGACCTCAAAGATCATCTAGTTCCAACCCCCAAGTACACGGGAAGCTGCTGAGCACTTGGAAAGTTGGATCCGTGCTGCCCTGACTGCAGCACAGCACCCCTGAGCTTCTCCTGGGATTTCTCCATGACACCCGCATCTCCCTGCAGTTCCCGTGGCCCCAGATGCCATCTCACAAGTGCCGAACGGAACCGATCCCTTCCCGGGACCTACTGCCTGCGCTCCTGCTGCTGCCACACAGTGTGAGGTTGGTCTTCATGGCTGCAAGGGCATCCCGACGGCTCCTGTCCAAAAAAGAAAAAAAGAGAGACATGATGGATGTAGAAAAAGAGTCAAAGTCTAACACTGCTTTCTACTTTTTTCTGCCCCCATTTTTTTTTCCCCCAAAGCAGATCATAGGCACGCACCTCTGAATATACCCATGACATAAGGTATTATTAAGTAATATTGGTTTGTTGGTCTCTGCTGTTGAGGAAAAGCAGGTTTTCCTTGATGTCTTCTCTGTGTAATAGTCAAAAGGTTTGTATTCTTGTAATTAGTGGCTTGAAGTTGTGTTTATCAGTTGATCATTTAAGATCTTACTTTAAAAAGCATTTGCTTTCAGAATTTTATATCAACTGCAAGCTCTAGCTAGCTCATATATTCACTAGCAGATAATGACCTAAAAATTAACAAAATTATATGCTTATGCAGTCCATTCACTCACTCTGCGAGTCAATTATTCTCCCCTGTGGATGCAGGAGGATAAGAATACTAAATTGAATCTGTGACCTGAAGGGCAGAGGGAAAGGAATTTGTTTGTTTAACGTTAAAAGAAAAAAGCACCCAGTCCTATCAGCCACTGCCTGGAGAGTATATGCATATTTCAACACGACCATTTCATGGGGTTCTTGTATCTCTTTCCTCCAGTCTTGCTCTAATTTTTCTTTGTAAATTTTACGCTAGCTGGAGCAGGTCCCGTGTCTGGAGTGCACACGAACCAAATTTTAGACTCCAGCAGTAGATGAAATACATTAAAAATCTAAGGGGTTTTTTTATATGAACGAGCATTAAGATATAATTGCATTGATTTTAAATGCCCAGTGTAAAGCCCCCCACGGAGTTCGGAAGGTTATTTGGTCCCTGCCTGCCCCCAGGACCCTCGTGCAGCAGGGAGAGCCACACTCCCTGTGGGGTGCTCTTATGGCCTTTGATGTGTCACAGTAAGAAATCTTTGGGCAGCGATTATGGCCTGTGGCATATGGAGAGATGTAATCCTCATATTACATCTAGTTTAGTTTAGTTAGCTTCTCTGCTAATGGTTCATTCTTAGAAGACTGAATCAAGCTCTTAGCTCCACTTTAAGAGCTTGTTCCTCTTTTCAGGCTTTTTCCCCCCTTTGCACAGAACTTGAGACAGTTACCCAGTGACGAGGCATGTAAGTAGATGATGTTGCCCGTATCTAGGAACTGGAGAAATGCTAGAAGGCAGGTTCCCCAGCCAGAGACTGATTTTTTTCTGTATCATGTTGGGCATGGTAGAGCTTGGACAGAGAAAGTGGACATGGAAAACCATGGAAGGGATTTTCTTCATGAAAGGAAAGGGATGTTCCTTAGTTGTTTTGCAAGCTCCGATCATTGACATCTCTTTGGATTAACCATGGCAGTATGGGGCTCTCCAGCTCCCACTGAAAGGTTTGGTGTCCAAGGTGCCAAACAGCAGGAGACGAACCAGTGCTGGGATCTACCTGCCCTAAGCAAAGCTCTGGGTGCAGAAAAGGACCCCAGTACAGCCTGTGGGCTGTGTACAGCCTGCCAGGCTGATTCACCCAGCACTGCTGGGCTGTGGTGGGGCACAGCAGCCCGGCAGTCCTGCCTGGTCATCTTCTCTAACCATCTAGTTAAATGTTTGAAGTGCTTCATAATCCTTCTTGCTTGAAATGTGATTTTGTGCTTTCGTTTGTTTTTTAGCAGATTGGGTGTTGGACAGGAGTCACAGACTGGTTGAGGTTGGAAGGGGCCTCTGGAGGTCATCTTGTGTTCAGACATGAATTTTATGTTTTTTAATTGGTGCCTCTTGTCCTGTCAGTGGGCACCGCCAAGAGGAGCCTGTCTCCATCATCTGCATTCCCTCCCACCAGGTATTTATCCACATGGATATGACAGAATCATAGACTAATAGAATTGTTTTGCTTGGAAAAGACCTTTAAGATCACCAGGTCCAACCGTTAACCTCACACTGCCAAGTCCAACCACTAAACCATGTCCCTGAGCACCACATCTACACGGCTTTTAAATACCTCCAGGGATGGTGACTCAAATGGTGACTCAGATCCCCCTGTATTAAAAGAAAAGAATGGCTTGCAAATTACAATGGCACCGGGGCGGGGTAATCTGTAACGAGCTCCAGAGCCACAGAAATGCAGAATGGTCCCTCTAGATCAAAAACCTACAATGTGAAAAGTTTCTTTGAGGGTTTTTTTTCTTTCTGCCAGAAATGTCTTTGATGGTGAGAGTGAAGTCATGTAAAGTTCATCTGCTGGGGGCAACGGGTTAGTGCGCTTCTGTGGGAGAAAGAGATGAATAGTGACTAATTGTGAATGATCCTGAGAAATAGCTTTCTTAATTGACAAACTCAAGGTAAGTCCTTTTTCTTGTACGCAGTAAGAGAAAGATGAGCACTTAAATTCTGCAGTGTTGTGCTTCAGGCACATTATGGGCAATTTTGCTGGGCACATGTATTATATGCTGAAGGTCATGAGTGCAGTTCTGTGTTTGATCTTCCTGCTGATGGAAAAGGCCAGAGTGGTGTTGAAGCTGTGATAAACTGTGTTGGTTAGAGCGATCTCCAGCACAAGTAAGGAAAATTTTAGTTATCCTAGAAAAGCTCCAAGAATAAGAATTATCTGGTGAATAACTGTGGAGGGCAAAACTTTGGTGGTCCCAGAAAAAGTAGGAATTTTGCTATTGTCCTTGTGGAAAGGACTAATTTATTGATAAGTGTCAGGGGAAGAAATGTCTTTTAAGATTACCTGCGGGTGATAAAATGAACAGAACGCGAATCCTCTGAAGCTGTGTCGCAGATATGCCACTCTGATTGTTAGAAAAGTTCAAGAAGTGAAATATGGACATCTGCATCATCTGAACATGGAGGGATGAAAAGGTGATGAAAAGACCAGAGGGACTGCAAAACACTGAACATGTCCCGATAGTCTGCAAGCACTCAGTGTTACTAATCGAAGAGCAGCGGATTATGCCAAAGAGGTGCATTTGTATAAACTTGGCAAACAAGCTCTTAAGGATCAATTTGTGCCGACATTACTTAGTACTGAGAAGCGTTTTAGTATGGGCTGAGCTGGGCTCTGCTTTGGGAGCAGCTGGAGCAGCTCAGAGGTTACCAGGTGCAGCTGGAGGTCAGGTAGGCTCTTGTTGCTTTCCACCCGGATTTAATCCAGCAACCTCATTTTGTCTGAAAGCAGATGGGCTCGGGGGCAATGAGATGGCCTTTTCCAACCACTCAGCTGAAGAGGACAAAACAGCACCCAGGGAAGGGGAAGAAATAATGTTTCCCCCTTACTACCAGAAATTAATAAGAAAAGTAGGAACAGTAAAGAACTCCTTAGTCTCGAGCAGAACCAGGGCTGAAAATGCATCAATGCAAAATGATGATGAAACCCCTCCGTTCAGATGTGGCCTCACCCTGAGGTGCCCAGAGCCCACCAACTGCTCCTGCTCCGACTGGGTCTGTCCCAGGCCATTCCCGTCACGGCTGGTGTGTGTGCGGGAGCGTGGCTGGGTGTACCTGCCTGGGTGGGAAGGGGCGGTGACATTTTCACCTTTTGTAAGAGAGCTCCAGGAGTGAGTAACAATGTTCAGCAGGGATGCCGAGGTGTTAATGCCATTCAAACTTGTATAAGGCGCTTGGTGTTTTGTTTTAAAACTCCAGAAGATGGCAAATGCTGTTCTTGCCTCCTTGCTGATGGGTGTTCAAGAATCAAAGGACCAAAAAGAAGTGTGTGATGCAAGAAGCTATCGCATGGCACCCAGCCATGTCTGCGGGAAAGTGAAGTCAAAGACCTTTGTTTGTGGGCACTATCAGCTGAACAAAGCCCAAGGACTGGATTTTATATCCTGGGGGGTTTAAATCGCTGATTGAGATGATTATAAGAGCAAATAAAGTGAAGTACATGAAGGCTATTATGGTTGTCTTTAGTCAGGGGTTATTGAACCTATGTCTGCTAGATTTGTTTGCAGGAATATAAGTATACTATTTCATAAATGAATGAGTTTCTGGTTAAGAACTCAAGAGAGTTACCTGAGCTCTGTGGGAAGTGTGCCTGCACGAAATTTGTCCCATAGCTTCAGGTGAGCTTTTAAGTTTTTGACCCTGTAAGTCTATTGCTAGTTAGGGAAGGAGACGGACCTGATCCTACTCCAGCCCCAAGCGCTGAAATAGCTGGTGCCACTGAAAGAGCTGAATCGACTCTAACTGCGGTGCTGTCAGGAGCCTGTCTGACTTCAAAAAGAAATCCTCTTTGAAAATAGTGATTTGTGCTGTTCTGTTTACTGTAGCTGCTTCATCTGAGGTCTCTTCTCAATAGTCTGGAGTGAACCCAAGCACAGGCTCTTGCAAAGATTCATTGCACAGCACGCTGGAAGGCTTTTGGGGGTAAAATGCAGCGGTTGCTGTGCCTTTAACTTCGACGTGAGCTGAAGGGTTGTGAAGCAGATACATGTGTGATCACAGAGACACTTCTGTACTGTAATGGTTGGTACTATTTTCCTCTTGAACATGAGCAATTTTGAGGGAGAGCTAGAGCCTTTAATGTGGCAGCAGCAAACACTTGAAAGTGATTAAGTCACACAGGGCTGGAAGAAAAACAATCTCCGCTGCCACCAGCTCCTCCGGTGGGGAGGATCTGCAGAGTCTCCTCTCCCCACTCCCCTCCCAGTTTAGCCCCAGTGCTGCTCTCGACCCAGGGCATTGCCGGCAGCGGGGAGCCGGGTTGGGTGCTGCCCTCCCCACGGGAAGTCCAGCCCCACTCCTCTGAGTGTCCCTTCCTGCAGTTGTCCAAATGAATTGGGGCTGGCGATGGCTAAAGCTCTCCAGGGCAGGATGATTCAGTGCAGAAGCTCTCCAATTAGACATTGTGGTCACAAATTAGCTTGAATCAGTGACAAAGGAATTACAAATCTGCAGAAAAGCACTTGTTTATGCCAACAGTCAGAGTCTCAAATGCCAGAAACGGGTTTTGCAATCAGAAATGGCTGGAAACCACTGGTGTAGAGGAGCGGAGTGTCATGGCACTGAGGCTCAGCTCAGTTCCTGCCCTAGCTGTCATCTCCTGGATGGTATACCTTGCCTTCCGATCTCTGAGACACAACCTTCGGTGTTGCAGGACCCAGCGTTGTGTCCCTCCTCCCTCCAGTGGAAATAATGCATCCTTTGGTCTGGCTTCTTGGTATTTGTTTATGCAAAGTGAAGCAACTCAAGGGAAAGGAGAAGTGTCTGTCCTCCAACGTAGCCTGGCATCGGTGCACTGCATTGCACATTTGTCATCCACGGGGACTGGGTAGTGTGATTTTTCACCCATGAAATAGTGGCCAGGTCCCTCATTTTAGTATGAAGATGAACCTGTGGGTTCATATGAAGATGATCCCTTGATGGCTCTGAGGAACACCGGGCAGTCTGTCCAGTTTGGACACTGCATGTGAAGAGAGATGTGGGCTGTCTGGGGAGGATCCAACGGGGAACAGCAGAGATAATCGGAGTTCTACTCAAGCTGTCGTAAGAGAAAAGATGAAAAGAACTGGAAGTGTTTACTCTGGAGAAGTGTGATTCCTGGACACAGGGTAGGAGTCTTTTTTACATCTACAGTAGCTTCACCAAGGAAAGAATAAACTGTTTTCTGTGGTTCTTGCAGACAGAACTAGGAGTGATGAGCCCAAATTATAACAAAGAGCTGAGTCAGATACAGGGGAAGAAATGTTATTTTTCTTTTGTGTATTGAGAGACCTGGAAATCACACTATGACACGTTTTACAGTAATGGATGAACAAAGATCTAGTAAGGACAGCCTAAGTCTGCTTGCTCCTGTGTTGGGGTACAGGTTAGTTGACCACTTGAGATTCCTTTCAACCCTATGTATTATGATTGTTAGATAGTATTAAATGTCTTACTGTATGCTATATAATAACTTTTAAGAGCAGGACTTAAGGGGCAAATGTTAGAACAGAAGAAGAGGTGGAGTCGTCACTTTTTGGAAAACGACCACAGAGAGCTTGTCTGAGCAAAATAGCATCAGATTTTATCAGCTGACTACAAGCCTAGATCATCCAAAAGGAAAACCAATGCATCAAACATTTGTAATTAACGATTCATTAAAATGGTTGTTTTGTCCTATCAGAACTGGCTCAGAGATACTATTTTTCCTTTCCATGTTGAAACTTTCCAGCTGGAAGGCACTAAGCATTGCAGGATGAAGAGGAGCAGTAGGTGAGGGCTAAGGCAGTGTGCCTGGGAGTGCTTGCTGCAGAGAAAAATGTATTTTCATAGGAGTGGGTTTTGTCTCCTCACAGAACTTTGAAACAGACGACCTTAGAAATGCTATTGCAATTCATCATATCATATGCTTCATTGTTTTAGGGCCTTGATTTGCAGTCAGCTTTTAACAGATCATCTCAAAAGTGGCTTAAGGTTTCTTCATGACTTTTCATTACACAAAGAGCAAACAGATGCGTGGGGCTAGAATTGCATTCATTATAGATTAAGGGCAACATTGCCTGAAATAATAAATCTCTGCAAGACAGAACACAGGAATAAAAAGTGTTTGTGTGCTTTGGTTTGTGTTTCAGTGACTGCAGAAGCGTTGGGTTTCTTTTCCACCCATCTCAGGTCAAAAGAGTCTTGAGTCTTCACAGCTGTGCTACCAGACAGAGGATAAAACATTGCCTGCTTCCAACCACCACATTACACAAAAGAAGAGGCTTATGGGTGTCTTAAACAGGTTTGTGTTCAATCTGGTTAACATCAGCTGGAGAACTGATGCTGTCAGCGGCATACAATTATAGACAAAGGGAAGTGCAGATAAAGAGCTTAAACACAGGGCTGATGATTCGCGTTATGTGTTGCTGTATCCTCAGTGAATGGTATTGTGAAGCCTTGAGAGGGGTCCTGGGAGCGTGTACGGTTTGTGCACAAATCACCGGAACACCAGTATCTTAACCACCAGAGATTACAGATAAACTAAATAGCTTTGATTAATGGGCATGAGCCAGGCTGAACAGCTCAGGGCTGCGGGATATGGGCTCATAAGTTATAAAATAAAATCCTTTTAGGACTCTGAATTGATTTAGACTGGTTCTTAGATACAAAAGTCAAGAGCTCTAAAGAAATATCTAGGCTACTGCTTTCAAATGCTTCCTGCTTTTGAAATGAAACTCTCATTGAATTTTCATTTCATTGACACAATACTTTAATGCACTTGTGCGCAAATGTGGGACAAAATGGCAATTTTGAAATGAGTGTTTCTTATGTATGAATTTTTAATGACATATACAATGAATACATGTAAATCTTTTAAAAGTCAAATTGTAAAGTAGCAGATCAGGTAGAATCTAGAAATAAACTCTAGCTCGGATTTTGCTGGGGCTCAATTTCGGACAACCCGTGCCTGGTTTTCAGGCGTGCTATGCATTTCCAATTAGCTGCCCATCAATTCCAGCTGGATTTTCTGAGTCTGGAGCAAACCAATTCAAATGAAGTGCTCCTGCTCCCCTCTCTGAAACAGTGGATGTGCAAAGTGAGTGTTCAGAGTGTGTTTACTAGAATAGCAGTAATCCAGCCCAAAGTACCTATCTCCTGCCACCTTTGGGAGTCCTCAGAGAGGGGCAGAGGGAGGTGGTGGGGCAGGATGGGTTGGAGTCTGCTGCAAGTGGGAGCCACTGCCTTGCCGTGCAACAATGCGGTCCAGGTGGATCAACTTTATCGCTAGGATTTTACAACTTCTCAAGAAATATTTGAAATGGTCTAAGGGTGTGAGACAGCCTGGCCTGTTTGAAGTGGATAAAGAAGTGTTGAAGGCGGTGAAGCTTCTGTAGGAAGCCTTATGCTGTGTTTTGGAAGTGCTTCCTTAGCTCCTGGGGAGGTTTGTTGCACGTGACCATTAATGTTCATCAGCCTGCTCAGGGCAGGGCAGCATCTTAGGGGTGAGTTTTCCATTGCATACGCACGTACACATGGGCAGGCAAAATTTATTCCACTAGTTGCGTGTTTGCTCTTCAATTGAGGAATATTTGTTGATAAGGGAGCTGCTGTCTCAGTTTGTGTTAATCATTTCCCTGGAAACAGACAGGCGACATTAAAGGTACAGATACTTCCAGGAGGCATGTGGCTTTAGAGGTCTAACTCTTCACGGTCATGGACTCCATGGTCTCTCCACTGACTCCTTTGCGGTTTAAATCTGGTGAAGTTGCACAGTCACTGATTTGTTCTCCAGGAGCTGGATTCTGGTTTCCATTTAGTTGGTCCCCTTGCATGTCTTTAACTACAGCCTCTTGTGCAGGATCCCAGGTAGAGGCTGGTATTTTAATTTCTGGAAGCTGATTTTCAAAAACCTCGACTCTAATGAAGTGTCTGTTCCAGGCAGGAGGCTGCAGGGTATGGGCACCTCGCACTTCAGCTTTGCCTAGACTGTCAATCCCAAGACTCTGTGTTGGTTTTATCATGGGTCTGTCATACAGCGCTTCACCTCTGGGGAGCATTTTACAGGCGATAATGACATTTGATGACATTGATGTACCGGCCGCGGTCTGTGGGTGGTATGAAGTGGGCACCATTCAGCTTCATCCCAGCCCTGCCCTCTGTCATTGGGCATCCTTCTCCTCAGTGCTGCAACAGAAATTCAATCCTGGGAAGCAGCGTGGGCTTGCTGACAGTGCCCATCGTACCGGGGGGGGCAGGAGCTGGGGTGGGTTGCAGATCCACTGGTGGAGCTGAGGTGGGTTGTATCCAGGCGCTGGGCTGGTGCTGTGAGCACAGAGACGTCGGCAGGGGAGGGGAGGCTCTGGGGGAATGCAAATGTCCATTTGGCAATGTGTCCTCTGGAAGAGAAAATGCTCTTGTTTATCTCATTTCCAGTTAAATTGGACTAACATCATTGATTTATATTGGCAGTACAATCTAAGCTGCATGTTGTTGCTGCAGAGCTGTATTGTGCAACTGCATTTGCGAAAACACAGGTGACATTTGGGGATTTTCTCACACATAATCACTCTTAGTAGAAAACAGAGCATGAAGCAGAAATTGAAATAGGCTCTTAAAGGACGAAGGTGGTACAACTGACTGACTCAGTTCCCGTGAGTTTCATTGGCACATCCCTAGAAGTGTCAAAACAAAACAAAATGTACAAGCACTGCTCCAGTTGCTCCTCTGACTGACCAGCTGGAAAATTTAAATTGCAAAAGTCAAAGGATTTTACCTGCTGGTCCTTACCTCCATGGAAACTCATGGAGTTTGTTCCTCTGCTCTGCAGAGGGATGGCTGGAAGAATCGCTCAACTGGCACTAACCCACGAGGACCAACGTTCAACGTGGAGGAGCGGGCGAGGAGCTGATGGAGAGCAGTGCCAAGGAACCTGCTTGGAGGCCGGTCCAATGTACGGTCAGGTGGAGTCTGCCATCTGCCCATCCTTGTTCTCGTGTTCCCATCAGCCGTACCGCAGTGTTTGTTCCCTAATCTTTAGGCAATTATGCGTGTTGGACACAGAGGAAAAACATCTGCCATTTCTATTCAGATTAGCTGCTTGTCATGCTGTGCTTTAAATACCTTCAAATGCTATTTTCTCTTTCCATCTTTCCACTCTTGCTAAATTATTGAAAAACCTGTCAAATACTTTCACACATGCATTTGGCGTTAATTAAAGAAAGAAGTTTTTTTTTTGTTTGTTTTTTTGTTTTTTTTTTAATTGATTTTAATATTGTATTACAAGTACAAAGCATTTCCAGCAGCCTGTCACGGGAAGTCTAGCACAAGAGTAGCTGAGGATCTCTGCTTCATTTTCTATTGTTTTCAGCCTTGATCTCTAAGGAAATGGGATGTCTGTGAAAATGCTGTTTGTCCCTAGTTAATAAATGTTAAATCCTCTGGATACTTCAGCCAAAGTTGACAAAGAGGAGAAGGATGAAATGTTGCCTTATGGGAAAGGGTGTGTTGGGAGCTTACCATTAGATATTAGTGCTCCTCTGCTCATAGCATGACTTGATCTTAATTCTTTTCTTTTTCCTTTCTGAGATCCTGTACTGCACAACTCACTGCCAAAATAATGTTTCATAGTTGACTGCTGAAGGCAAAAACTAGCCTTTACTTCAAAAACCCCAGCAACTAAGAATTCAGTGCCAGCCTTTATAAGGCTCAATTTAATGCCCTCAGTCGTGCCCTTTCCCAGCGGCAGACCTACCTGCATGTTGGTTGATTTTTCCAGAAAGTATTTTTCAGTAGACAATTGTTACTTAGAAGTGTTTGGGAACTTTTTCCTGTTTTAACAACCTGATAGCATAGTCAATAAGAAAATACTGAGAGTAGATGCTTGATGTAACGTAAGGTCTTCCAACTGTTATATGTAAAGCTATTTTTTATCTCTCTCTTTTTCTCCCTAGAACAGTGCAGTGGTTTGTAATAATACATTTAGATTTTTTATTATACTTTTTCTTTTTTTCCAGAATAGGTTTCAGCTCCAGATTAAAGCCCTGAGAATAAAATATAACAGAATCATAGAATCGCAGAATGCTTTAGGTTGGAAGGGACCTTTAAAGCTCGTCTAGTCCAACCCCTCTGCAATGAACAGGGACATCTTCAAACTAGATCAGGTTGCTCAGAGCCCCATCCAACCTGGCCTTGAATGTTGGGGAATAAACCCAGTGTGAGGAAAACTGCAACAGTAGATCTAGAAAAGAACAGATTTTTCTCAGTTGCTTGTGTTCATGATTTCAGTAGAGCCCAAATAAGTCTGTATCATGGCCAACGTAAGTCTAGAACAAAACACAGCTGCAGGTTTTGGCTTCCACTTAGAGCACAGCTCAGTAGAAGAAGAAATAGGGGACTGAGAAATATTAAAGGCAGTAATGGACCAAAGCTAGTCTCAGTGAGATCCTCCTGCAGTGAGCAAAGTTATATCAGGGATCAATTTGACCTCGTTAGCTTACGTAGACACTTCTTGTCTCGAACAAAGTTGTGAAGCGGTGTGAACCGAGTGTTCGCTGCTGGCCGGTGCTCCCCCACCGCGTGCAGATTGGATGCAAATACAAGCAGCAGGCGGTCGTCCCATTTCTTCTTGACTGTCGAAGTATTATCTTTGCTTGAGTGAGAAGCACTTTCTTCTTGTCACCGCGCAGCATATTTAGGGCATAGACAGTGGGTGTACAATCAGAAAGGTTTCCTAATGTGTTGCTGTTAGCGAGTCATTAATATTACCAGCAGCATCCCCTCAATCAATGCGGGATGGTGTTTCAAAGGAACCTAAAAATGAATGTGCCCGAGCCCTCCTGACATGGTACGGAGGAAGCAGGTGCTAATGCCCTGGCCCCCTCGAGCCGCTCCAGCCTCACCGAATGGCTGTTCAGACTCACAACAGCTTTCCCACGCACAGAGTTTGCTTGCAGTCTCGGTTTACATCTTTGTGAAAAGTAGTGTAAATAAACTGCTACACTAATAAATACTTGCTGTTCATTTTATTCGAAGAAACCAAATAAATGGATACCCAGAATCAAGGCAAATCGATTTGCTACTGCAATTCTTAAGGACCAAGAGATATTGTTTCAAAAACTTAAAATTCATTGAAATCCCTACAGTACTGGCAAATAATTTGTTTTCTTATTAATGAATATTGTTTACGCTGTTAGTATCAGAGCTCTAAATGAACAAAACCACTTACAAAGAACAGCGTGAAATGCTCATGATTTAAATGCTGATGTTATGAGGTAATGGAAACCTTGTCCCAAGCTTATAGAAAACTAAAGCACCATCTCCCTTGGTTCCCGTAGGCTTTGGATCAGGACCCAGTTGCATAGCTCTTACTGTGGAATTTCATGCCTGATTAACAGGTGTGCATTTACGGGCTCCCACTGTTTCATAGAATATATTGCAGTGTTGTATAGAAGCTGTAATCATGTTATATTGTAATCAACAAATGTTAATCAGGCAATTCTTAGTTTTAGAGGTCCAAAATGAATTCTATGTCTCATAGCATCTTTACCAAAATTGTTGCAATAACCTTTAAATCTTTAATAGCAACCCAAAGAAGGTCTGTGGTATTCAAAGCTTTTCTCCAGTGGCTGACTCATCAACAAAAAAATTCAGAATAAAGCAGAGCTCCCATCCCTCTCCTGATGTGATGATACCATTGCATGGTAAGTCATCTCACGGGGGTCTGACTGCTCTAGTCTTGTGGGACAGCCACGCACTGAGCTCTACCTGAGAACCAGTCTGAAGCACTCGGTGAAGAACTCACGGGCACTCCATGCTGCACCACTGCACCTTCAGTGCTTTGGTCATGAGAAAGGGACACTGGAGCAGAGCAGGATGGCATAAAGGGGACACCAGGTGTTGCGTTCCTTCATCAATGGTTTCTAGACAATCATATGAGTCTCTATGGCATTTTCTGGAAGCTGGGTACGTCCAAGAAAACTCCTCTCGATGGTCTGTCAAAGAATGACTTTCCTCCTACACGGACCAGAGGTGAGGATTCTCATCTCCCGCTGTTATTCCTGTAGCTGATAGTTTTCCATCCTGCTTCTGTGCTGGTGTACGGCTCCTACTGTTGTGATTGTTGTCTTGTGATAATGATTTGGTCCCTGGCGGTTAAGCAGGCTGCGTTTGCTCTGCAGAATTTGATAACAGTAACCTGTCCTGGGCATTCTTCTGCTGTTCCTTCAGTCCAAAACAAAACGGGTTTGTTTGTTTTTTTCCTCCCAATGCTGTATGTTCATTACTCATAGCAACCCAGGCTGCATGCTGTATGAAAACTGAAGCATGGCAATATAGCTCAGGTCTCATTCACACACTGGCTGTAATTGTGCTTTACTTTCACCCTTATCAGAAACCTCAGTGTAAAGGTACAAAGGCAATAATCAGGCAGAGGGATCTAGGCAGATCTAGGCAATATTAATATGTGAACTAATTTGTGCTAAGGTTTAAAGGGTGTCTTTCATCTTGTATGAAGAAGTCATGAGGTCCATCACAAGAAGAGGAACACGATGTGGTAATTGGACTGCAGTAATTGGATTAGGTAACTGCTGCCATGGCCAGCTGGACTCCAGCTCATGCGGATCACACACAAAGGAGCCAAACTGAGTCAAGACAAAAGATCAGCCTTCCACAGTTAATGAGTAAGGAGATATAAAAAGTTCACTTTCCTAAGAGGATCCATTAAAAAAGTTCAAATGAGAGCTGCACAGTTGCATGGAAGTGTAAAAGTATTGTAGAGCTTTTGCATAGACCATGCAGATGGATAGCACTGAGAGCTACAGCTTTTTGGAAAAAAGCTTGGAAGAGTATCCTATGCGAAAGTGTGTTACCTGTACGTGGAAACAAGTTTTGAGAATTCTCTAAGACTGTCAAAAGATCTCCCTTTACTCCAAACATGGCACAATGTTTTGAGTTTAGAAATGACTTTTCATTCAGAGTGACACGATAAGAAAGACGGCACTGTTTCAGCATTGTCAAAATGAAATGTTTTCCTCGATCCCAAACACGTCTTAAATCATTAGGTCATGAAAACACTGGAAAGGTCTAGGTTTGTGGCAGGTTGCAACAAATGGCATATGTGCCTCAAGAAGCAGAATTTTTGTCCTCTGTAACACCGATTATCACGTTTACATCCATGCCACCATCTCTGCTCATATCCATCCCTTTTCCGCATCAACTGTATTGTCAATGGGGAGTTTAGACAAAGAGAGCAAAGGGACTTGCCTGGGATCACCCCGCTCACATCTTCAAGGCTTCCTTTGCAATCGTAACAGCTAGAGCCGAGTTTTTATTTGTCAGCTTGATGTTCAAGGTTGCTTTTTGTTGTTCAAGGTTGCCTTGAGGTTCCATTAGCACAGTTTACGTAGCACCGTCAGCATCAAGTCACATCTGTCTGATGTCAGAGAGATACCATTAAACTAAACAGCCTAGCAGGAAAGGTTGCATGTGTTTAGGAAAGTGAGCAGGTGTGTATAGGGAGCACTCGTTACTTAGTGCAGCTAATTTACCGCCCGATTCAAGTCAAGGAACAAAAAGGTCACATAAATGAGAAAGTGCTCCATCTGTTTTTATTATTCTCCAAGTCCAGTGCTGTGCTTTGTCGTGTTAAATTATATGCAGCAAACCCCTGACAAAGGAGATAAAACAATTCATTTGCCATTTGAGGTAGACTGTTTTTGTTGTAAACAGTTTGATGGGCTGACATTGACGGTTTTCCTGAGTTTAAATCTTACAGGCACCCTGAGGTTTTCTCAACATGACTCAATTACTAAACCTGAATTTTAAGTAGAATCCCTTTATGTGACAGTTGCCATTGAATGGTGTCATGGGGAGGGGCAGAGGCTCCAAAATGTCAAGTTGTCCCTAGGAAAGGCTCTGAAAGACATGGAAAGTGGGACCGCACACGCTTCCCGAGTCAGCCAGGAGCTGCCCGCAGAAGTACATGTGCATGGTGCCGGCTCGTCTTGTCCTCCTCCCCAGATTTTCTCTTTTGGAAAACATTTAAAGTTCATATACTTTATTCTTTTGGCAAAGTCTGACTAACCCCTGACTCAAAGGGATGTAATTGAATCAATACGGTGATAATGTAAGAAAGAGAACAACTCAGATGCGACGGTGTTGTGCAACCTGCAGATATCTCGTTAGGGAATGGCAGACATATAAAGGAAATGATGGCAATGAGTTCTGCAGAACGTGGTACCTGGTCACCTACTGACACTTTGCTCCCTAGCATCTCCTTGCTGCCAGCCCCCAGGCCCTCACCCGTGTCCCTTGGCAGGTTCTGGGCAAGAGACAGCACAAGCCCCAGCTGGTTCACAGAGCCCCAGGTACTGATTAGCTTCCCCGCGTCGTGCTAATCAGCCTTTCGGCAGCTGCCGATCTAAAGAGTGAGTTTTTTCCCTGCTTTTGCCTCCATCTGGGCACCACTTTTGAGCTCTCTCTTCTTCAGTCACCGATTTTCACCAGAAGTGTGTGGACTTTGTACCTTTGATCCTCCTATTGCCCCTTTGTGTTTTGTATGAACGAGTCAAAAGCAGGGGGCTGACAGATGGCAGCGGGGCAAGCTGCACAAGCACGTTAGCCTCATCCCCTCAAAAAGTCTGTAAACAGGAGCAGAACACGCACATCAGGAGATAAAACCTGCTCGGGTGGTGCTGGGACTGTCCCTGCGGGGCAGAGGGACCGCTCAAAGCGGGGAGCAGAGAAGCACCTCCTGAGCGTGTTTGGGGGCAGCTGCCCCAGGCACGTCCTGGCAGAGGGGGAGCACCCAGGGGTGCTGCGTGTGCTCCGTTCTCCCCCCGCCTCAGCCCAGGCTCCCCCAGCTGTGCGCTTCCCTGCCAGATGTGGTGTGCAGCTGTGCTGTGCAGCCCCGCATCTGCCAGGGGCGTTAAACAGGCTCTGCTGCCGGGGAGTCTTTTTTCTTCTCTCTTTCCTCTGATTTCCTCTCTCATTTTTCACTTGTCCTGTGAGCCAAGGGAGTAAAGCACAACATGAAAAAATGAGATAACATCCTTACACAAACTTTTCCAGACTTTGCTACTTAAATGAATGAGCAAATGTTAATAATTTTGTGTCCCGAAACCTAATTTGTTGGTATGAAAAACTTTTATTGAAAAAAGGAGAAACTAGAAAATGTGATCAGATCTGCTGGCTGGCATCCCTCATCATCAATCTTGATCTTTTTCTTTCTTCTTAGCATCCCATTTGCCTTCTGCCTCTCACTCACCTCCAGCTACACCTGTCTCATACTTTCACCAAATGACCATCTGCCCATTGCTCCCTGCTGACTCCCACGCCGTGCCGTGCCCAGGGACTGGGGACACGATCACATCTACTGTGTGAAACACTGGGGCTGGAGCACCGCTGTCTGTGGAGGTCACCTCTGGACCTTGGGGTCTCATGTCCTGGCTTGCAAGCCTATGACTATGCTCTGCATGTCTTGATGAGCATGAAGTCCAGTGGCTGAGCAGGGCCACAGTGTCCTAGTGTGTCTGTGAGAGCCATGGGACAGATTGGCAGATGGATTTGTGAGCCCTTGGCTGTCTCCATTCATGCTTTGCAGGAGGTGACCCTGCAAGTGTTGCAGCTCCAGGAGGAGCTCCACCAGTGACAACACGGCCACATCTGACTGCACTTCCCACTCAGTGCACACGGAGTTAATGGTTTACATCTGAACAGTTACGGTTCCCAGGTAATAATAATATTCTTCTCCTAGAGATGACTTTTCCATCTGGTTTCTCTCCTCGGTCTCCCCAGCCTTGCTGATGGTCTGCCATCCTCTTCTGTGATGGAAATTGTTACCATGACTGTTTGCAATTTTCGATGCGTAAGACTGTGCTGCACCACCCTAACACATAGTTCATCTCTGTTATCTCTGGCTGTGACATATGAGCCTGCTCCCTCTGAGCTCAGAGTGGTGCATTTTAACTAATCTTTATAACCAGTCGTTCAGCCCTACTTATTTTTGAGATCCAGGTGTGTTTCGGTTAAATCCATCATGTCACAGGCATTCTTGGCTGAGCACTCCATCCTTTGTTCACCTCCATACCCATTTCCTTACTGATCCTTTTGGCCTTTAAAATGTGTTTTCCCATGTAGCTTGCCATGAAAGTTTTCCTCTCTGATTGAAGTTTCTGTTCTCCCCTACTGAGGGCTGTTTTATTTTATTGACTCCCATGGAAATCGTTCTGAGTGCTCAGTGGCCACCACAACCACTGCGTTACGTATACCCTTATGTACGGTGTCTATCTCAGGCAGGGGGGTCAGTCTAAGGTGAAGCTATTAACTTTATTTAGGCTGCAAGTGTCGGCTGATTAGAAACTCCAAAGTTTGTCAGTTTTGTCGTGGTGAAAGCAGAGCTTTGAGTCCCACACCTTCCTTCATTTACCAGTCTCGCTGAGCTGGAAAGACCGTTAGCTTTGCTTCACAGAAAGCACATTTCGCTCCCCTCTGGATTTCCCACCATCAGCAGCCAATTCCTCTCTGCTCCCACTTCTCCGAACCTTTACCTAACCTTCTTTCCCAGCTTTTAGTTGCAGTTCCTTCTCCTGTATCAATGCAGCCATTTCTTTCCTGAGTTTAGCAAAGTAGTCTTGGAGAGGGTGGATTTTCATGTTGTATATTCTTATAGGTCTCCATGTAGCAGATTAGCACCTGTCAAGTTTCTCTGCGGGTAACTCTCATTTTAGATAATTGGCAAAGATTTATCTTTAACGTGTCTTGCTACTCATTTGGATGCTTTTTCAATTGAGTTCTCAGATAAGAAGTGATCATCCTACTGGATACTGCTTGGAGAGGAGTCCCAGTGTCTGCTTTCCCAAGGTTAAGTCTGTAACCTTTTGAGTTTTGACCCAGCTACTGTATTTACAGTATGTAACAGTATTGTAAGACTCTATTTTTGTTTTGATCAAAAGAGATAAAAAATGTCCTCAAATAATATTTCAAAATAATAGAATTGATTACAAAAACCTTGAAGCTGGTATATTGGTCTGTGAATATGCATGTACCTCTTTGTCATTGAGTGTGTTGTAAAGTTTAAATAAATGTTATAGCTTCTTATTAGACAGCTTTTGCTTCCTCAGATTAATACCATAGATAACGTAGGTATATATATATATTTAAAACTGACAGGACATTTATTTCTCTTTGCAGTGGCAGAAATCCATTAGAAGTAAACAAATTCTTTACTCTTATCAGGGTGCTTTGTGTTGTCTGCATTTAGAGATAAAGCTGCCCTATTTCATCACGGCGCGCGCGTGCATCGCTGGCAGTGTTAAGGGGAGATCGTGCTGCATAATGAAGTTACAGTTGGCCACAGTGACTGGAAATTCATCTGAAACACATGTTGCATGGTAGGTTATGGTTCGTGTTTTATACTTTTCCTTCACACATTTGTAAAATAGACGCAGTTTTCTGAGAGTTTGAGCTTTTATGACTTTGTCACAAATACCGTGGAGGTCGGAGGGGTTGTGCTCAGCAGCGAGTCATGCGGTGACTGTGCTGTTAATTAGTGAACACTCTGCTGCTGAAGTCCCTGCTGCTGCAGCCCCTTGAAACTGCTCTAGTTATATTTGGGGATAAACCCATTAGACTTCCAACGCTCAGAGATTTCCCCCATAGTCCTGCAGTCAATTTGCTTTCCTTATTTCACCAAGTGAATGTGATCTTCTTTTCAAATCCACTGAGAGATGCTACCCTCTGTTAAATTACTTCCTTCGGTCTCTCAGTTGTAAAGATGTCTTACCATGCGATACAGGGTACAATAAGATGACTTTCAAGATTAAATATTTATTCACAGGCAGGGCGCAGTGGTCATTGGAGAGCAGAAGAAAGAAATGACTTTTGTAGAGGGGAAGAGAACCGGCGCACAGCAAGGACTTTCTCTCTAGCATCCACAAGACCTGCAAATTTATCCAGAGGTCTCATAAATGGTTCGCACAGTAGTTGTACGTTTATTTCCGCTTCGCTTCTGGCATCATCCAGTGTCATCATTCACCAGGGAGTTTATAAGTATCAGTCAATCTTGTCATTTTGTGTTAGGAAAAGAGCTGAACTGTAAAACAACTCTTCATGCGATGCTCAAAAAAAAAAGAAAAGCCCAAACCAAAACTAACTGGTAAGCAAGCTCTGAGAGTACAGGAGTAATCCTGGTGTACAGGAGTGTCACACAAAAAGTTGTGGTGTATGCTCTAAGGTGGACATGTCCAGTGGGTGTGAAATGGTGCAGCATGGGGTGGTCTGTCTTCTGAAGTAAAGGAGAGGTTAGGAGGAAGAGTTTGAGACCTCAGAAACAGGAGGGTATTCCAGCTCGGAGAAGGTGGTACCCAGCTAAGTCAGGAAAGGGAGTGAGCAGGGTGTGTGCAACCAAAGAGCTCAACAGCCATTCAGGATCCATACAGGTTGCAGAGCAGTGAGACGGTGATGTCCTTTGATATCTCTGGTCCTCACCAGTAACAGTTGTCCTCCCCACTGACTGTCTTGGACCAGAAACAGAGACATATATTCTTTTTTTTTTTTCTTTGCTGTTTTTGAATTTACAGATAACTTGTTGATTACGGTTGACATGGATGAGAATTTTTAAACTCTTAATGAATTAGCTAATTTGGAGGTTATTAACAGTTAAAAAATTTCAGTCTGTAGTTGCAAAACCATCGGAAGCCCTGCAGGAAATAGATTCCTCAAAGAATATGAACTGCAGACTTACTGAAAGAAATAATTACACACTAAGCTAATTATTGCCTGTGTTTGAAAAATTATGTCCAGACTATTATATGAAGACAGTGGTGGCTTGCAAGGGCTCACAGTAGAAAATGTCCTAGGTATGAAGCATGCTTTTGGTGTAGGCTGTAGCAGAATAATGCCATGAATCAGCTATTTGGATGATGTACACTGGCATTGGCTACTTTTACTTAGACCGTTGATTTCCACATCTTTCCCTCTCAGAGAGGTTTATTGTCAGCTACCACGATTTCCCAGGTAACTAAACCCCAGAATTCCCAAACCACTTTGAGCTCAGTTATTTGGGATGCAAACAGAGAAGCAGCTAAAACACTGACAGTGAGAGCTGTATCTCCAGGGTATGACAAAATGAGACATTTGTCTTAGGACCATATCACATCTTGGTTCCGTTAGGACAACTACATAGCACCTTCAAGGAGCTTCTGGTATGGTTTGCTCCCAAACAGTTGTGCTCCCTTCTCTGTCTACTTCAGGAACCCCACGGGGCACTTGTCCTCCCTTCATGCAACCCCAAGGTTGTTGTGCATCTCATGTCTACTATCCCTTCCCTGCTTGCCTCTTTACTTCCCGTCTCACTTGCCTCTTCCAGCTCCCTGACTCTTGGACCATCTCCCATAGTCCTTGTTTAGTGTTCTGTACTTACCTGTTAACTTAACCAATTTCTTTTCCCAGGTCTCTGATGCACTCTGTAGACTTGTTCCTCAGTTTCTCTCTTCTTTGGGAGTCACTAGTTTTCTTAATTGTTATCAGTGACCTTTAGTCTGATAGTCCCTGCAGCTTTCCTTTTGATTTCTATCCCCATTCTTTATTCCTTTGCTTTCATACACACATTTCCCCCAGATCTCTTCTTTCCGTTAGGCTCCTGACTGTGCATGAACCTCCAGCCCTTGGGTCTGTGGAGGCAGGAGGAAGGTGGAGCTGTGACTGGCTTGCAGCACCTGGCACCATGGGGTACATGATTTTCCAGTGAACTGAGTTTTTCCATGTTTCTGCTTTGAATTGAATTCTGTAATCTTGGGCCTGTGAAGACTTGGAAGCTTACCTGAAGTTTTTGAATGCAAAACAGAGAAATGGGAAATTATGGTGTTTAGTAGGAGACCTTGCTTCACTTGATCTGCAAGAGTTAGGAAAAGTTCACATGTAAGAAACTGCCTCTTTGTTCAGAAAATAGCCTCAAAGGGGTTTATTCCAAATAACTAGGATCCATAAGTCAATTTTCAATCCCCTTCTTGCAGGTGATGTTCCTGAAGGCATCATGGTATTTGTCTTTTATTTTTAAGAGTATAATAAAAGATTTATGGCATTCATGGACAATAGGAGGAAACGTCAAGGTCATTTAATTTGTCAGAGCACTAAAGAATATCAGCAAAGTCGCAGCATGGGCTCTGGCAATAGCAGGGTCCAAGTGCTTACCCCTGTAATGGAAAAGAACGAATGTTAATGTGTCGGTATCTCAATTCCAAATTATAATTGTAGTTGTACGTAATGTAGCCTAACCGGCAGGTGAGAAATAAAAGCTTTAGAGCTATGTTACTTCATGCATGAAAATTCAAAAAACTGATCTGTGAGAGTTATTGTGAGTTGTCAGGAGCCAGAGCACGTGGAAGAGAAAGTGTGTGAGTGGGCTGGGGCAGACAGCAGCTCTGTCTGAAGAGACGCACCATAATGGAAAATCACAGAATTCCCTCTTAGCCGGTTCAAACAAATACGATCTTGTTTTACACTCCAGTGCCTTCAATTGCCTAAGAGAACAGATATTTTTAAACATCTAATTTGAATCATCTGACCTACCGTTGTGCAGCTTTATGTAGTTTTACTGAGCAAAAAATTAAGTAATCAGTAATGTTTCAAGCTGGTGGTGTGGTATTGCATACGTAAGTTTGGTATGATAATGTTCCTTTTTCCCAATATGTGACTTTCAACTGAATACTTGATAAAGCCTGTTGAGATATTAAATTGATGGAAAGCTTCAATATCTAAAAGCTCTCATCTCCAAGTATCGAGTGTACATCTCTTCAGTCTCCTGTAGTGTGCTATGGGACAAGTGCCCTTGTGTTATTTGACTGCAAAGTCTGAAATATATGTACGTGTTACTCCAACAAATACAAAGAGATAATTTGGTTGGCAGGGGTGTTTCTATCATTGATAAAGGGAAAACAACTCTCATAGTCCATGAAACAGAACAAAAAAATCCATTAAAAGTTCATGAGAAAAGTAAAATATTTTCCATTTCCCACTGCAACTTTTTAAAAGCAGCAGCACTTTTTCATGGGTTTCTTTTCACTGAAAATGTTCTTTAAAAATGTGAGCAGCTGTTGAAATGACATATCACAAGAACGAATTGCTTGTGAAGAAATGTGAGCCTAAAGAGGAGCATGGGAGGTGGGGATAGAAAAAAGGACAAATAAATTGCCCTAGTCATTACTTTTCTCGACACCTTTTTCCACTTCCCATCCTAATTGTAGTCTCTGAAATGCCATTATCCTGTGTCAGCAGCTCTATGCGGAAGCTCTTGAAGGAAGTCTTCACCTCTCCAGGAGAACCATTAGATTCATAGGATAAGCATTTACCTTTTGGGTCCATATTTAACTATGGATATTTGAAACAGAGACCAACAGGTCCTGGTCTTGCAGCAGAAATGCAGGAAATTGCTTTGCTGGTATCTCCATGTAGTAATTTTACTGAAATTGATAAAAAAGATTTGCTGATTCTACCTCCTTCATAGGAGATGTGGGAAAAAGACACAAAATCTCTCACTGGACTAATGATACAGAGACTCTAAAATAAGCATCCTCCGTTTCTAAGTTTGATCATTGTATATAGGTTGGAAAAAAAAAACAACAAAACCAAAACCAAACAAAAAACCCCAAACAAAAAACCCCCCAAAACAGCTCAGTTGCACATGAAGTCATGGGAAAGGCGAGCTCCTAAACAGGCTTTGGGAACCTCAGCAAGTTCATGAATTTGGCTTTGGTTTCTAATACATTTAGGTGAAAGCAGTCAGCCCATCTGGTCCCAGTGCTAAACCAGCAGGCTCAGAGTGAGAATTTGAGGATGTGCCTTACCTGATTTGTTCATGAAGAGCTTGTTCATGCTGGTAAAGAAATTGCAGCTACGCTGACCTGGCAGTCCTCAGGGTTACCTTCTTCAGCTGCTGAAGGTTGCCTCGTCGCTTCATTTGGAAGTGCTGGTAACCCCTCTCCTGGGCTGTCCCATCACCTCGGCGTGGGCTGGGGTCTGCACCCAACGTCTGTCCCCCAGCCCTGCCCACGAGTGGTCTGGAGACAGCTCAGGTGCCGACCCAGGCACGCATGGACCAGTTCTTGCACGTGTGTTTTGGTGGTGGTCAGTGTTTCTCATGTAGGCAATACCTACAGGGACTGTAATAGTCAGGTTTGCAAATGTGTGAAAGCACATCGTATTTCGGATGTAAAAGTAGCAGTTGGCAGCGCTATGCTTCCACTTAGGCATGTGCCCAGCGTCTTCCGTGCAAGAAAATCTCTCTCACCAGTGTACAGTACGAGCCATTAACAAAATCACCCCAAAACTGGGCAGTGACGTTACGTGTTTAATAAGTTTCTAATATTCTGTATAAGATTTTCTTCTGGTCCGTGTTACCGCTGATGAGGAAAATGTCCTGCAGTGCATCGTTATATTCCTGCTGCCAGTCTGATTTTCCAGGGCGAAGAGCTCCTTTTGCTGACCTTCTTTTCACAGGGATTTCAGCAGAAAGCATGGTGATTCCGAACTGAAACGATATAACCTAGGTGTGTAGCACACTACAGTGCTGCAGAATTTCTCCCCGTGGGGTTGAACTGAGTGCCAACAATACATTTAAGTTTGGTCTTGAAACGAATTTTGGCCCATGCGGTATCGCTGTGTTTCTGGGATGGGGAGCAGGACATGAAAGACACTAATTGCAGCCTGGCTGCTCAGATGGGAGTGCCCAAGAGAACGTGCGTTCCTTGTTCAAGGCTTTCTGGTTTATGAAGTAGGACAGCGGAGCTGGATTTGTCACATAATCGTGGTATTATTTTGGTCCAGGTACCAGGTCTGCGTGAATGGTGGCTGATTCATTCTGGCAAAGATTTGCAGCCGGTCCTTTTAATGAATAAAAAAAATGCAAAGCAAAAGCCACCCTCAACTTCTGAGCTCTGCCTTTGTTCATTCTGACACAGTGTAAAGCAGCAGGTTTTTCTTGTGTCTTTTGTGCAAAACTCTAGATCCCATGTATTTAGGCTGCTCTGCAGTCACCTCTTAAGAGTAGTATCTGATTAGCCCGCGTTGTCTTGAAAGGTTTATTTATATTAACAAAGCGCCTAGCAAATACAGTCTGACATTTACTTTGTAACCATGATAATTTCCAGTGATTTAACATTGTGATTTTGGCTTCCTATTGTTTTGTTCAATACCCCCTTCATCAAGAGGCTGTGAGTTCTGCCAGAGACCCCCCGGCAGTCACTAGGACCAGAATTACACGTTACGGGGAAAATCTCTCTTTATGGCAGCTGGTGATCAGTGTTGCCCTGAAATGTGACTGATGACTGATGGTAGGAGAACTGGAAATTATATACGAGTGGGCTGGAAATTACCCATTCCTTAAAAAAACAAACCAAAAGAGCATCTACACTGCGATGACCTGGGGTGGCAGCAATTTCATGTACTGCGTGAAGCAACCGTTCCTGTTACATATCCTGAATTTACTGACATTCTGTTTTACCAAAAGGTCCTCTGTTTTGTACCAAGGTACAGGATTAAAAGGAGACACGTCTGTGTTCAGGAAAGGGGTAATGAGTGCACTAATTATCTTGATCCTGAGCTGCCGAGAAGAGGTCAGCTCCTTTCCTGTTCATCGTTTCTCCTCACCCTGACTGCAACATGTTTGGTAATGACACCGAGAGTGACGGACTTACAAGACTTCAGCCCCATTCATGTGCAGCTCCTGTTGGCCTGTGAATCCCACTCCCTTTAGGAGACATTTCTTCTTGGTGGGACCCATCTAAGGTCCTCACTTGAGTACTTCAATGCGGCACTCTGCTGCAGTAATGGTTCTGCCTTCATTTACAACGAAGTAACTCAGTGAAACCACTGGCATTGCCAAAAGCTGAGAATAAGGTTAGAAGATACTGATGAAGTGCCCTGTAGTCACCAGGCAGCTCATGGTGTGGAGCAGGGACGGATGGTCATGGTGGAGACCACCAGTGCCGTGGCTGCAGCCAGGCTGGCTGTGCCGGGGCTGCTCTGCCAAGCTTCAGCTGTGCTCCTGCAGCTACCGCACCCGAGCTGGCCACGCTCAGCTCCCTTTCCCCGGGAAGGATGCAGGGGATGCCTTTTGAGCATGGTTCATCTGAGCAGATGGAGATGCCTGCTTGAAGATGAAGTGAATCATACCCTGGGGCGGATGTCACCCTCAGCTAGACTTCTCCTGACCATAAGGAGACTTTATCCCATAGGACCACTAGGGTCCTTCCTAATCACTGGAGAGGAATGGGCATTTTAGGGATGCAGTTCTCCTCCTGCAGTGAAAGTCTCATATAGGTCATCTGAATTTTGCACTTTTCAGGGGCCTCAGGTAACCAGCTGGATGTGACTGTCTATGCACGGGTTTACACCAGGCGTGAGGGATGCCACCGTTATGTATACAGCGTTACGTATGGATACAGCAGTTATTTAGGAACACGCAATGTCTGACATATAGCCGCATCCGACACCGGCAAGAACAGAAGCAGCCTGGCTGAAAGTGCTGCGTTCCTCTACGTCCCAGCAAGAGGGACAGACAGCTATGCTGATAGTTCTGCACCCTGCTGCATCATGCCTTGGGGGGACACCCCCTGTTTTAGGTGAGTAATGGCAAATTAGACCAGAACCGTGATGGCACAGGGACATGAGAGAAGTCACCAGGACCGGGTACTTTGGTCTCAGCTGAGACTTCTGAGCAGTTCTGTAAAATAACTTCTGCTAAGGTGAGGGAGCTGGAATACAGCTGGAACCGAGGAGCGTGTTATGCTTTTGGCAGGGCAGTTAGAGGGAAAAACAGAACGGCTGCTGAGACAAAGGCAAGCCCTAGGGTAAAAGTGAGACAAAATGAATACTTGGAAAAGTCAGTCTGATGAGCAAAAAAATTAGAATTGTCCCTTCTGAATTTAGATATCTGGTCATTTTAACTTGAGTAATCTTTTGCTTGAGCATTTAATCATGCTAATGCTACATGAGTTGTTATCTATTATTGAACATCCTCGAGCTTTTAAGCAGCAGGCAGAGAGAAAGCTCGGCAAAGTCACAAATGGGTCCATGAGAAGCGTTGCTGGACAAATACTGGGAAAACCATCTGTGCTATGGCGAAAGCTGCATTGCACCCATGGAATAAATGCCTTACAATATTTACAAATGAGAGAGAACCTCTAAAAAGCATATGTCTCTGCTAAATGTCTCCCATTAGAAATGCAGGAATTCTCATTAGTCCCGAGAAAAACAATTCCATTTCAGTTGTGAAGTCAATATTGCAAAGTGCTGAGTTGTAATGGTGTTAATTGTATTGCTCAAGAACTTTTAAACCACATTAGTCTCATTTAATTCAACTTAAAGGAACACAAAGAGAATTGAGCTCTCCAAATGTGGTTGGGTCTATTTTCCAAAATGCCCTTTTGAGTACAATTAATGTTACACAGTAGATGACAACAGCAAGAGGAAATTTCCCTTAAGTAGATGTAGGAAGCAGGCAAACCCAGACGAGATTTCTGTTGATGTTCATCTGGAGTGTCAGAGTGTCTCTGTTCTTGAGGAGTTTAACAGAATGTAGTTAAACTTCATTTGTAAGCTTCCTGGGCATTTTCTGGGAGGTTTAACTGTCAGAGTGGGCTGGTTCCCCCAAGGGCAGGTAAACTTCTGCTGCCATTTTCCCATACACTTTATAGGGTCTGTTGTGGTTTTGCTGCAAAAGGACAATAAACCCACCAGTTAGATACCGAGGGAATGTGTATAACCATGTATAACCCCTGCAGGGACCCCTTGGTAGAGATTCACTCAAGAATAGTCAGGCCATGGATGTACAGGATGCTCAGGACTATATTCAGATGCTGGCTGTCTTTGAAAGATTTTTGCTGAGAGATGGGAGAATGGTTTGGAAATGTATTACTTATAAACACCTGCCTTGCCCGTAAGTATCCTTTTTTGGACACTTTTTTGTTTTGGTTTGGTTTGGGTTTGGGGTTTTTTTTGTAGGAAGAGCCATAAGTATTACGAAGGGACTGGAGCCTCTTGCTTACAGGGAGAGGCTGTGAGAGCTGAGACTGCTCAGCCTGGAGGAGACCCAAGGAGGTCTTATCCATGTGGATAAATACGTGGTTGGAGGGAATGGTGAAGGTGGAGCCAGCTTCTCTCAGTGGTGCCCACTCACAGGACAAGAGGCAATGGGCACATATTAAAACCATGACATTCCATCTGAACACAGGCAAACACTTTTTTCCTCTATCAAACACGGGCGCAGGTTGCCCAGAGAGGTTGTGGAATCTCCATCGTTGGAGATACTCGAAACCCAACCAGACGTGGTCCTGAGCAACCTGCTCTAAGTGCCTTGCTGGAGCTTGAAGGGTGGACTAGATCACCTCCAGAGTCCCCTGCCAACCTCAGCCATTCTGTGAAGGGCTGAATTGGTACATCTTGGCAAGCACATCACGCTTTCCAGTTGAACTTGGTAGTGATATTTGCAGCTATTCTTGTGCCAAGACAATGAAGAATTAGTTTTCCGTTTAAAAAAACCTCAGTTTTTCTTTTATTTAAAGCTAAAAAAGATTTATAGCAAGAAACCTAACAAGAAAATTTCCCAGACATGCAAAACATATCAACAGCTAATTTTCTTTTTGTAACCTTTTAATTTTCTTTCCACCATATGGCTTAAATTGTGTGTGAATTAATATTATTCATAAATGCAGTACAAATAGGAATAAGACCAATTACAGCAAAATATTCACCATCTTTTTAATCTCTAAGGTTATGGGAAAGGCTGTTCTCTTGCAAATTTAATATCTTAACAAAAATCACATGGTATGCAATGTTTGACTTTTGCCCCGTGGTGCTTGTCAAGTTTGCAATATTTTGCCAACAAATTAACAAGGGGAATATTTCAGTGAATTTTTATAAACCAGAGGGAATTTGCCATTTGGCTTCAAAGTGTTTGCAACATGCTACATGAGTAATTTGGATCTGGCAGGATTCAGTTCAGAGTTCCTGGTATCTCGGCTGGCACAGTCCTTTCTGGCTTCTATTTCGGGAAGCTGGTAATTGCTTTGGGCTGGCTGCGGTGCTGCGCTCTCGAGTCCCGGGGGGTTCTCTTCTAGAGTCAAATGTACAGTTTGGATCTTGCTGTAGAGCAAATTACACCGGATTTTTGAGGCCTATTTAGAAATTAATAGCTACAGAATGGTTGCTTGGCAATGATTCAATAGCGTATCTGTTAAAAATTTGTGCATGGTGGTCATCAGAGCCTGAGATCACTTGTATTTGCATCTGATTCCAACTCCTTCTCTCCCGGCATCCTCATTCCAGCAGTGTCTTAGAGAAGGAGAGACACAGACAAATTTAGAGTAATATTTCCACTAATCTGGCTTGCTGACGGACATATGCAGCTGTAGAGTTTCGTAAGTAAAAACTCTTATCTGCATTTTTTAAATTTAATTTTCCTTGATTGACCATCTTTCATAAACTCATGTAGTCTGTAAGAGGATGATGACACTTGCAATAGTTGGTATGCTTATTTGAATTCTGTACTTAAGCACAGAACAGGAGGAACTTGTTCACCAACGATGGAAGCCATAGTCCTACAAGTTTTCCCATAAGCTGGGTCTAGGCATCAAGTCCAGTATCAGCAGAGCTTGTTGCCGTGATGAGCTAGGCTGGACTCGCTGCGGCAGTTAGGGCGAGACACTTTATGGTATAGACAATGCTTTTGGTGCCACTAAGACCTCGCTAAACCTGTGTCTGTCCCAGGGTCCTGCTGGTTGGCACCAGCTTCTTCAGAACCTGAATCAAAGTTTGGACTGAGTCCTTGGCAAGCTGCAGTGAGGAAACCCTCAGCCAGTTCCTGCCCCACCTGGTGGAAAGGTCCCGAGAAGATCCTGGAGGGAGACATTTGCTGATGAGAAATTGCAATGTACCCTTTGCTTACCTCAGTTAAAATGTAACCTTTTTTAAATTAAATTTATCTGAGATTAAATATGGTGAAAAAAGAGTTAATTGACAGCTTTTTGCTGCCAAAACTTCAGACCATTTTTCGTACAATTTTTCACCAAGATGACTATGCATCTCTTCACTAATCCCTCTTGGTATTTACAGTTTAGTTCAATAAGACCATTCATTTCCTTTCTCAACGTTGGTATCCTCACTGTGTTATCCTGTTGCATCTGCAACCCAAAAATGTCTTCTGAAGCTGAAACCTCAGTTGCAAAACTCTCCTGCAATAGCATGCGTGTTATCAGCACAGTCCATGTTATCATCAGCGCAGTCCACTTCGGGGTACCGCCTCCTGGGCTCGGGTACTTGCTGACTGGTTCATCTCTGACACTCAGCCTATTTGCTCTTCTCACGTGTTTGAAGTTTGCGGTTCGTGTAGTTTGAAGATGAGCAGACCCTGATCTTCTCACAAATATGCCTGTATGAGGGTGACAGCCCCGCTCAGCTGGTGGAGGCCTTCCCTGGCTCAGTGTTGAACCTGTAAACCAAGTCAGAGGATGCAGCCCAGGAAAAGGCAGTGGAAAAATGCCCTTTTTTTTTTCCCCCTTTGAGTGATGGACAAGCTCCCTTTGCTAAGGAAAATAAGTTTTCTGTAGAACCTGAGACAGATTGTCAGCAACCATAGTCCTGCCTAACGCCGTTCAAGATCGCGTTGGAGATGCAGCCCCATGACTCTGTTTAGTCGTCAAATCGAAGTCTCTGAATCTAAGAGTTCCTTGTGGTGGGCCGTTATGTCCAGAGACCAGATTTTAATACACAGAGCTGATTTAATGAAGTGAACTTGACTGAAGTTTTGAGGGGCATCAACAAAGTCTTTCTAGAAAAGAAAACAGGTTTCCAATAAATTAGTGCCATCTGGTGCTATGTATGTCAGACGGACTCACTGCATCTGTTACAGCCACAGGAGAGGAGACGTAAAAGAGAAGAATGAGAAGAAAAACAAATAATATGTCGCTTCTGAATTGTACTAAAGCCTAGTCTCTAAGTGGCCTTTTTTTCTATTTTTGAGCATAGTGAGAAATAAACAGAGATGCTTGAAAGCGTATCACCAATTTTCCATAAAGCAGCCTTTCTTTATTTTGTTGTTCTTTTACTTTTTTTCCTCCCCCTTTTATTCAGAACCTAGAGGATCACGTACAAGCTTTGAGGTAGTTTGGCTTTAAATGGGTTGCACTCAAAATATCCGTGTCTGCTTCGATAAATTGTAGTGAAATCCTCGTGGAGAGCACGGGGTTGAATAGAAGCTTTCATCTCTCCTCCCTCTCCAGCTCCGGTTCTTTGCAGCTGGAGTTTTCATCTGAAATCCTGTACCCTCCCAGCCATTTGGATCTTTTTGCCTTTGAGTCTGGCTAAATGTACGGGGCTTGGTTAGTAAATGCTCAGCCACCTTGGTGCTGACCTGCAGCACAGCACTGTTGTAGGGGTGTGGAGGAGATACCCGCTAAACCCCTCCCTGAATCACCTCCCCCGGTGACAGCTATTGAGTGCATTGGTCAGTTATGGGAGAGCAAGGTGAGACTGTAGTCTAAAATTGATACTCATGCTTTAGGTTAGATTCTCACTGCTAATTATTTGATTTCCTTTCACAGCGTTGATATTTGGTACATAAATCCTCAAATTTGTATCCCTGTATTCAGAGCGTAAGTCTTCCAGCTGACAATAACAAGGCGTTATTAATCTCACGTTTACCTCCTTTCTTGCAATGCTGTGGATGCTTTGTGTGCAAATCCTGTGCCCGGCTTCAGGCGTTTGCTGGCAGGTGAATTCATGGGCTGTCTGCAGGGTCGGAGCGGGACGAGCCGGGGGTGGTGGTTGTGCTTCATCCTTCAGGGTCAGACGGTGGAAATTGAAAGAGAGGCATCTGTTTTTCAGAGGTGATGTCTGAAAGATTTTCCCGTGTTTCTCAGAATCGGCACTTTCCACCTGCCTTTCCCAATTCCAGCGATTTAGTCGCAGCTCTGGTTCTCCGTTACCTTGTGTCCCCACTCTCAGCGGTGCGGTTTCGCCCCATCGTGTTGGCTGGTCCCAGCAGCCTGTTGTCTGTGTGGGGAAGGGAGGAAATGCATCAAGAGAAAATGCAATACGGCTCCTGTTTTATTTCCATCCCTCACATTTCATTTTGGCTGACAGGCGCCTGTCCTCTGTCATGCGGATCGGGCAGCTTGCTGATGAGCCCCCGCTCCCGCTGCTGATGGATGGGAAACCGCGCTGGTTATCTCCGAGTCCTTCAGACATAAGTGGCTCATCCCCATTTTGCCAGGCAGAGAAAAGGGAACTGTACTGGTGACAAAGATGCTGATTTCTAAGTGTGTTAGTTCTCCAGAAAACCTCTTCTGCCGTCTCAGGTCTGCGGTCACCCCGCTGCTGACAAGGTGTGATGCGAAATGGCTCCCAGCCCTGGACCACGCGCCCTCCCGGTGGGGTGGTCTTTGTGCCACCTTGCTCCCGCTGTGAGCGGGCTGCAGCCTTTCACGGGCAGCGGGTTATCAGCTTCTTCGTGCATCTTTTAAAGGCTTCATTTTAGCTTTAGTTCTATTTAATCCTAGACAAGTCTGACACGCGCAGCATTTCTGGTGTACATTTAATTGCACCAAAGTAATTAATATTATTAAAACAAATTATTTTAATATTTACATTCCCCCTCTCTCTTTTATATATGTACAACATGTCCTAATTATTTTCATAAATAGTTTAAGCTGTGTAGCTTATTTTATTTCTACTTTGCACCTAAAATGACTTTCCAGAATGTTAGCAGAAGATCCGTGTCTTTCTCTAACCCCAGATCTTTGCATCTAACGCACTCTCGGGCGTAGAAATGCAGTGGCAGTCACACACTAAGAAATTCCCATCTCCTTTGTCCATTTTTATTTTCTCTTATGCACTGACATTTGCACTTAATTATAAATACTGCATAGAGCATGTCATCTGTCATTCAGCGGACTAGAGGGTTTTTTTTGTTTGGGGAATTGGAATTGTATCCACTTTGGAAATCGTGAACCAAATGAGGTTTTTAATGATTTTCCCCAAAGTCTTCAGAGTTTCAGAAAAAGTTTACGACAGGGAATATCTAGCAAGTACTTCCAGGACTATCCAGAGGATCATTTACCATAGCTGCCTCCATAGCACATTTAATACTGTGAAAGTTCAGTATAATCCTTATTTAAAATTACGTACGGAGAGGAGCATGTGCATTTCAAGCGTTCATTAGGGAACAGAGCAGCATTAATGGTTTGATGGATAGCTTCACTATCAGCTCTTGAAATAATTATGTTTTGTAAATGGAATGCATAAAGAACTCATCAGCGATGCCGGGCTACGGTAATGCGTGAAGCCGAGCGCACGCCGTCGAGCTGCTGAATGGCAAAGTTATTTTTTTCACTGCGGATCGTAATGGGGCAGCTTGTGCTCTGAAGCAAAGCTGCTAATGCCAAGGGTAGACACGGGATGGGTTTTTTCGGATCTGGTCTCCCAGGACCTCTGAGTTTGCATTTCAGAGCCACGCTTTTCCAGTGAAAGCAGAAATTTATAGTACAGGGGGATTGTTATGGAGCCCAGCAATTTCATATCAAAGGCAGCTTTCTAAAAGTGGGCTTTGCAGAGGAGGCAGGCTCTCAGGGCTGCTCCTGAGCAACTGCGGTCTCTGCAAAACGTACCACCGCTTCCACAAAAAATCCTACGCTGTCGGAAAACCCTGTATGCCTAAAGTGCCATTGCAAATGTGGGTGGGGGGAATTTGAGAATAGTTTTCCCACTTTTTTTCCTCTCACCTGGAAACTATAAATAAATAACATCAATTCAGCTCAGCAATATCACCTGAAAGAAGGGAGATCAAGAGTTTTGCTATTATAATTCTGATTGCGGGCCAGGAAGATGCTAAATTTGCACAGCATGATTGTGGAAGCACGTTACCCATCTTCTCGCTGAATCACTAGGACCATAGCACAAACCCATTCCTTAATTAGTGTTCAAGCATTGCTTTGTTTGTTTATTTGTTTTTATCTACCTATTCTAGCAGATAAGTGTTTCTGGGAAGAAGACGCTGTTACTCGTGGCACTGCATTTAGAGAAGTCCCAGATCTCTGTTCACAGGAGCAGCCCAGCAGCAGCCAGAGGGGATGGTGCCGGACGGTGCCATGCCCTGGTCCCAGAGGTCCCAAACCTCTGGAGCTGTGGGACAAGGTGCCACTGGCATAGCTGCTTTGCAATGGAGTGCCTGCAGGCAGCAGGCGTGGATTTGGAGGGAGAGCTGTCCAGGGGTCAAACATATCCATCCACTTCTAGAAAGCTTTAGTTAATGGCCCAGATTGGGTTTTCCTTCCCAGAGTGTGGGGGACGAGTTGCTCCTGGCTGCCAGGCTGGAGATGTTGCTGGGGAAGCCCCTGGAAGCCCCCAGCCTCCTGCTACCCTTGGGCTTTCCTCGAGTGCGGGAGGTGCGATGCTGGAGAGGGTGCTGGCTGTGGACCACGGCACCATCGCTGCTGTTTTCTGAAGGCAACTACCCAAAGCAGCATTTTGGGAGCCCTGGTCTCGGTTTGTGTCTAGGCATCCCGAGTTCCACGCAAGGAGCAGTGTTATTTCATGGCTCAGCCTTTCCAGCGTGCGGTGACTGGGGCATGCTGAGAATGAAGTCGTGTTGGAAGCATCCGTGTGATCCCAAAACGCTTTGGGATGCGGTGCGAATAACTGAAGCAGGGATCTCCCTCATCTTAGCCTCATCGGCATGCAACCGGGACTTTCTCCGACCCCAGCTCAGTATTTCACCTCCCCCAGGGCGTGCACCTCTCCGAGAGGCTGCGGTTCAGCCAGGAGCAGCGGCACTAGCTCTCTTCTTGCTTCATTTGCTCAGCAGCATGTTACAATCAAGGAGGATATTAGGAATTTTCTGTGAAGTGCTGTTTTGATGACACTACCTATCTGAAGAGGCAAATTCTGGATTCATATATACATTATCAGCATGGATGTATTCATTATAGCATTAGTGCTGAGGAGCTAATGCATTCTGCTTATAAAACATTACAATTCTGAACCAGTGTGTAACAGATACGCATCAGAGTCAAAGTATTGTTATTCGTCTGTGCTCTGCAGCCCTGCCTGAATGTACGCACTTTTCTTTTGCAGACGGAACAGTTATCATGCTGTTTCTCCTCTCATTCAGGTTTTAACCCGCCATAATTTTATTAAGTGGCGCCACTCAGTACTTGCCGAATCGCAAGCAGGAAAAGAATCACTGTTTTTTACAAAAAAATTACATTGTTTGCAATGGCCAGGAGAAAAACAACAAAGGAAGAATAACTGTGGTTTGGGTAAGAGTTGATTCTGGATTTTTAGTGATCTCTTTCAAAATACAAAATCTATCACAGCCAATGAGGACAACCAGACATTTTTCTGTGAAAAATGAAAGCAAAAAATCTCTTTGGTCACGGGAGACAGTGGCTGAGAAGTGAACTGGGATTTTACTGAAATGACTCCTTGCAACATGTCCAGTCCCCAGCCGCCTGGAGCCCTGGGTATTTATTTTGCGGTGGCTTCTCTGTGGAAGGGGACATTGCGGTTCCCCAGAGCACTGAGGCTGGTGGCAGGTAGGAGACAGCAGTGACCCTGCGGCCAGCCCCGTTCCTCCAGCTCGGGGAAGAGCAGGCTTCAGACCTGTCTCTGAGGGGGAAAGCAAACAGCAGTTGCTGAAGAGCTCTCATGTGTTGAAAAGATCTGCAAAGCCAAAAGGCAATGTTTGTTTATTCCTTCCTTTCCCCACGGAGCTGCATCATGCCCAAGGCCACCTCTGCAGCAAGGTTTGCAGAAGGTCTGGAGAGCTGCAGGGTGAGTGCTCTGCCATGGCCAGAGTGCTCGGGGACACCAGCTGTGCTGGGGTCAGTCATGGTGAAGGTCATCTGCTGCCACTGATCGAGGTTTGGTTGGGGGTCTTTGATGGTCAGGTTGGTTTTTGAGCAATTAGTGGGGACGGTGTGTGGGTGTGCACTGCCCCTGCCTGCTTTCCAGGCCGTGAACACACTGAGACCTTTAAAAGTTGGGATAACCATTTCAAAGCAGCCTCTGAAATCCGCTCAAGTGGCAGTGATCTGGTGCGGCTCTGGTGCTGGAGCCTCCATCTCTGCCAACCCCATCCTTCTGCAGCACCGCTCTCTTGGGTCCATTGCGCTCTGCATCTTTCTGCTATTTATGTTCCTTCTCTTTTAAATGTGTGTCCTTTTTGCTCTCTCTTTTCTCATCCGGGCTGGATTAGAAATGCTCTGTTTGCTGTGCAATTAAAGTGGCCTCGCAGACACTGCAAAGTTCAAATAGTTTCAGTTTTTGCCTTAAATATATACTTCTGGATTTAATGGGCTTTGCGGGCTATAGTTTCAAAGAGGTTATTAATGGGATTTGTACGTGGAACTCTTGCTTTTTGCTCTTAAAAATAATACAAGAAATCTTTCCATTGGAATTTGATTTCATCAATTCAGGCATGTCAAGAGCTGTCTGTTGGGTGTCACATTAAGACTTGTGCTGTATATGATGGGTCTGCAAAGTGGGGGCTGCAGTATACCTGGCAAATTCAGCAATAGCCTGTTAATTAACTAAAATTACTGTCTTTCGCTTTTTTAAATGCTATTACTATTATTATTATTATTATTATTATTATTATTATTATTCCCTGGAGAATGTCTGCACTGCAAGGCTCCAGTAAGAAATAAAAGTTGATAACAGAATCGGCAGCCAGGCTTAATTCGTCCCCACTGTCTGACGGTGACGCCCTGGTGGTAATACCCTTCCCAATCTGCCCGGGCTTCACTCTTTGTTTCAAAGATCTCTCAAGGACTGGAAGATTCACATTCCATCAATTTGGGGTGGGATTACAAATCCTGTCTGAGGCGAGGTGACAGAGGGGCCCCGCCAGCGTCACCCCCAGCCCACGGCCCCTGCCCGCACTGCCCTGCAGCATCCTCCGGTGAAATAGAAATGTGGCTTAAAGCCGGCTGCTCAGCTACCCGTCCCGATAGCACCGCAGCTCGTGACTGTGCAACGAGTGCTTTGTGCTGAAGGGTGTTAAGGCATATTTATTAAAATTCACTCAAGTCTGTTGTGCTTTTTGGTGTTTAAAGGCAAGAAGCACGAGGCATGTGCTGGGCTGTGCAGATGCAAGGCCATTTCTTTCTCAACCCTGGCTGCAGCCATTGCGCCGGGTTGCCCTGCGCTTCGTGGCTGCAGCTGGTGAGCGAGCCTCTGCTGCTCGGAACGAGAAAAGGACACGGCAGAATGTCAAAGGGCTGGGAACCTCCAAAAAAGGCTGAGGTGAATTGGAAGCAGAGGTCCCAAGTGCTTTTTATTTTCTCCGAACCAGCCTTTGCCACGGAGGATGTCGAGAGGACAGCGACAGCGGGCACGTTTCCGTTGGACGTTGGTGTGTTATGGTGGTGACGTGTGAAACGAAGTTTTCACTCCTGTTTGGGCTATTTTGTCACGCTCTCTTCCCACCCTCTCTTTCCGCCCACCCGTGGCTGTGACCCCCCCTAACCCACCTCCACCGGGCGTTTCCTTCTGGAACCAATCTGGCCCTCTGAGGAGGATGGGACCCGGATGGGTTTTAACCCAACTGCTGTGGGAGCATCCCTGGATCACCATGACCTCCTGGGAGCACCGACCATGCGCTTGTGCCTCCCATTGCACATGTTGCTGTGCTCTGCACCGCTCATCCTCGGTGCTCAGCGCTTCACAGCAAGTGCCATAACTGGCTCTTTAATTAAGCAGATAGGAAAATATTGCAGCTGTAATCTCAAGCAGCTACACGGTTTCTGTCCCTTGCAGGAAGCAATGCTTTCCTTCCCTCTGTGCACTCTGTAAAAGCCAAGGACTTGGGTGGGGTTTGGGTGATGCTGACTCCCACCACCGTGTCCCCAGCCCGTGGCTGTGCTTTGAAAGCAGAACTGGTGAGGGTGGTGGGACGGCCGTCCCTCACCGGCACCTGCGTGTCATGGCAATGCCACGGGGCATTGCGCACGGGGACCTGAAGCACAGAGAGCCGTACGCAATGGGCCAGAGACCCACGTCAGCGTGTGACAGGAAAACCTCAAGAAGCCTTTTCTAAAGGAGACCTCAGCCTGGGGGGTCTGCACACATCCCAGAGTGCTGCTGTTTTGCTGCTGTCTCAAGCGAAGAGTGCCTGGTGGAATTTCCTTTGGAGAAGAAGAGCATCCCCAGGGTTTCTCAGGACCCATTTAAAAACAGACAGATAACTTGGTGTTTGGGGATATTCTGTTTTGAGGTGAGGCATGGCCAAGTTACCACCCAGGGGCACGTGCCCGCCAGCGATGTTGTGTGGCCTGTGTGTCTGTAGGACACTTGCACTCTTCCCACTTGCCACAGTGGAGGTGATGAGGTGTGCCACAAACCTTTCTCGCTGTTGCCCAGACCTTGTCAGATCATCTCCAAAAGAAACATCCTGCAGGCCGGGCAGTTCCACCAGCCCAGAGAGCCGAGTGAGTGCCGTGTGCCGGTGTGCGTGCTGCAACGCAGACGGATGCTGTGCTGGTGGTGAGCCCAAACCAGTCATTGCGTTTGAAAACCTGAGCTCACATGTCTCTGAAACGGTCTATGGAATCACGGGGAGATAATGAAGGTAATCACGGAAAGCAGAACGATATCTCTGGGTTTCCTAAATACATATCCAGTGAGCCCAATCTACTTGGTCTCTATTAAAAAAATGGGGTGCTGTTAACATGCAGATGTCCTCTTATTAATGAAGAAAAAGCAGTGACATGCTCTTAAATGAGGGGAAAGCAATTATCATTTACTCAGATGAATCGGCTGGCGTTCTTCTCTGTAGCTAATGAAAATGTAATGCATGTTGAAGTCATCAGCAACAAATTTTTGAATTGCACATTGTACTGAGTGCAGCTTTAATAGCATCTTCCTGTGAAATGACAGGCAGAAATAAATGTCCTTCAGAATGATTTATACTCTGGATTAGGTGCAGGTTGTAAAAATACACCAAGTTTAAATCACTGTCAACCTTGAAACAACAGCAGAGAAGGTGATGACCCCAGTTAAAAAGTAAACAAAACAACTGTGTTCCTCAATAGATTGGACTGCAAGCTGTCTTTAAAAATAAAATCTGTGACTTTAATGGTGTCTGCTTTTAAATTAAATGGAAAATGGGGGTGGTGTGTGCATTTCACAATTACGGTTCAAAACAGCTGGGTGGGAAACCATAAGCCACAACAAAGACTTGAAGCTAAGTTGCATTAGTAACCTGCGTTAAACTGCTGTTAACGGGGAAATACAGGTAAGCCAGGAAACTAAAACAGTGTGAGGAAGATTGTTTTGGAAGGAAGAATAAAAAATGTGTTTTCACCCACTTGCAATCTGAAGAATTTTTTTGTCTTTGCTAAAAGCCACTCATGAATCCGAATATCTCCTCATTCCTCTGAAAGCAGCGGAAAGCCCTTTGCTGTCAGTCCGTGCAGCCCTGCCTGGGCTCCTGTCTGCCGCGCTGGGGGCTGGAGAAGCACCGACCCCTCTGGGCTGTGCCCGGGCCAGGCATGCCGCGGTGCTGTGCAGCCTCACCTCCAGTGGCAGCCGACAGACAGGTGCTCCCCGAAATGGGGCTGGTTGTCTCTAGGTGAACGCTGAAAGCCTGAGTCATGCGTAATTATTGGATTCTGGAAATGTGCCTGCTTTCCCAAGCTAATATTGCAAAAACAAATCAGAGCTGCAAACAAATCTGTGTCTCAGCACCGTAATGCTGCACTTTGTCTCTGAGTAGCTGTAGGTATTTCAGTGACGTATGTTAATATCTTTCTATCTGTACCTGCGAATTGCCATCAGGACCTTGCTTTGCTGCCTGGAAAGCCTCTTCTCCTGGTGTCACACAGCTCTAATCCGCAGCTCGGCATGGAGCGGCGCTGCTGGCTTCCCAGGGCTGGTCCAGGTGGAGCGCAGAGTCCAGTTGCCATGGCAATGCAGTGGCCCTCCATCATCAGGGCAAAGCTTAATTAAACTGTTCCTTCTTTAGGTGCCTGGGCCCAATGAGGGGGTCATTCCTAGCTTACCTTCAGTTTATTATTATTTTGCAAATGTCATTAATTTGTGTTCAGCTGAAAGAGAATGGCTTGAACATGCAGCTCTGCCATGTAGAATTTTCCTGTTGTTTTGTCTTCTTTCGGGAAAACAAAAATATCAAAAATCCAAACGCCACAATTCATGCACTAATTAACACACTGCAGATGACGGCAGTGCTGGCTGGAGCATGGCAGCCCATTTGGCATACAGGGGTGTGTGTGGCTTTAGTGGTGTGCAAGGCTTGGAGGTCCCCACTGGGATTGCGGAGGTGGGACACGGATGTCCTCCGAGAGTCCCGTGTGGTTCCAGAGCAGGATCTGCCTCCTGCCCTGCACTGCTGTGCACGCACATGCCGTGCCTGGTGAAGCGCGTGTTCACCCTTGCCATGCACAATCCATGGGTATCCCATGGTCTCCTTGTTTTATTGTCTTTCCGAGAACAGGTCCACAAGAACGTCTGGTAAAAGGAGGTGGCAGTAGTAAAAAGTACGTACATTTTTATGCATAAACCTGCCCAGTGCATTTTCCGAAACTAACTCAGCATACCTGAAGAAGAGATAATCAAGCACTTTGCTGTTGTGTGAACAGTTGGGGAAGAATTATTGAGCCCTGAAGCACCAAGGTGAGCTACTGCAGCAGAGCCCTGGCAGTACTGCTGCAGCCAACGGCCCCCTGGGACAGAAAACCTTCCTGGTTGTTCTCCTGAGGGCTCGGTATTCCCAGGCTGTGACCTCCCCGGGGAACGGCGATCCCCTCATATGGACAGTCTGGAGGTGACCCTGGCCAGGAGGATGCTCAGCGAACAGAAATGGCCGTGGCACAGGTGGGTGCTGGGGTGGGAGAGCAGCTCCAGGACACACACACGGCACTGGTGGGGCTTCTCGTGCCCAGGACAGCCACCGTGTCCTCCCTGTGCTCAGGCGGGCAGTGAAGGGAGGTGCTGAGTGCTTCTGGGGCAGGTTTTGATCTGCGTGGCACGTGACAAAGCTGCCAGGGGACACAAACCGGGCTGAGCTGGAGGGTGCCCCGGAGCAGCCGCCCACCAGCAGCGGTGTGCACAGCTGGGAGATGGCTGGCATCCCACCAGTAACACCAGGGAGGGTCCCTGCACCGAAATCCCTGCTGCTCCAGCAACTGGAAATCTCGACCATTTAACCCCTGGTGGCAAGGTCAGCAGTGAAGTCTCAGCAACATTTCTTTCTCTCAGAACATTTTTTTTCCCTGCTGAGCAATAAAAGCAGGAGTAAGACATCCAGGAGGAGCTGTGGATGTGGAAGGAGTGGTATAAATTCAGCACATGTTGTTCTTGGGGCCAGGATGTATTTCTGACTGGCTCATCCTTCTTCTTTTGTTTTTCCCCCAGCTGCTCCGTGGGGACAGTTCAATTCCACCAGGAAGACGGAGGAACACAGGGTGTCACCGCAGCAACATGACTCACACCAGCCCAACCGTATTTTGGCTTGCTGCCTGTCCTCACCTGGTGATGGAGAGGAATCTCCCCATCACATATCTCGCCGGCGTATCTTCTGTTAAATGCCATCGGTCCCTGCTCGGAACAGGCAGAGCATCCGAGGAGGATGGCTGGGACACAAGAGCCAGCCGTGTGCCGAGCATGGGCAGCAGGGTCCGGAGGTGCCCAGACGTGGAATCATCCTCCCATTTTTTGGCATGGATGGGCTGAGGACAGGCCAGTGGGGAGAGGTACAGGCAGGGCAGGCAGAGTTAGGGCAGGGTTCAGGCTACTTGGGAGAGCTGCTGCAGTGTGGGGTCAGAAGCAAAGGGAAGAAAAAAGGCAAACGAGGGGAAATCACAGAATCATTTAGGTTGGAAAAGAAGATTAAGATCTTCGAGTCCCACCATTAACCTAACACTGCCAAGTGCACCACTAAACCGTGCCCCTCAGCGCCACGCTGAAATGAAGAGGGTCTCTCTGGGCAGAGCTGGAGGGGAGGAATGGGCCTTTTTTGGGGGATGATGTATTCCCATCTGCTGAACCTGGCCCAGGAGAGCCCTCCAGGGATGTCCAGTACGTGGCTGTTTCGAACATAGGCGGGCGGCACCTGATTGCATCACAGCTGCTGTGAATATTAATGTGGCCGTTCGATGATTTGCCTTTTCCCATGGCACTTCCAGGAATTGTTTTAAATTAATTTTAAAAATTACTGCTCCTGGTTGCCTTTTAGCAGTTTTTGTGCAGCATTAAGTTGGTTAACCCTGATGGGTTAATGCCTTTGTGAATGCTAATGCGTAACTAATCTCAAGAATGCAAAATTAAATACGGTCTCTGTTATTATTATGATAACAATTTGATTAAACAAGTTCTCACTGTTCAGTCCAGAGAAATGGGTGATTCCACATTGTGTTTGCTTACACGTGGTGTTGCTCTCTGCTGCTGGAACTGGGATTGATTATGGGGCTATTCTTTTCATAAAAGTGCATTATTTTTCCAGTCCCTTCAGACACAGGGAACATATTTTGCCCGTGGAGCTCTCGGCAGCATCGCAAAGACTCCGTATATCGGTGTGCAATAGGAACCAACTGGAAGCAGCAGACCAAAAGAAGAGGCAACATTTTGACACAGAGATGGAGCTGCAATGCAGCAGAGAAGCATCTCCAGGATGGCAAGACATAGCACAGCCCAACTCCTCATGTGGATCAGAATATTTTGCTTTTTCTTTTCCATCTTTTGGGGCAGAACAGGAATGGCTGTATATGCAAACAAAGCTCTTTCCAACAAACATCCCATTTTTGCTCACAAGGTAGAACTTTGGGCTGTTATCAAAACTTTTTTATCACAATTTTTATGTGGGAAGGCTGCCGAAGTGTAAATGAGTCAATACTACAGTGGAGAGTCACAAATGAAGTTACTATAGAAGATGATTAGCTAATTGCAGTTAATTACTTGAAAACATAGCACCCAGACCAAACAGAAAATATCATAAAGAAATTATTTTTTATCACTTCATGTCTGACAGGGAAATAAGACCCCAACTACTTTCCTACAACTAATTCTTTGTTTGCTTTACAGGCTGATACCTGCTGATAAGATACTTCACCTTCAAGTGATAAATTATCTTAATTAACTTTAATTGTTTGCAGACAATTTTATGCAAATTGAGACATTTAAGGGACAGAAGCAGAGATTTAGCTCTGGCCTGGGAAATGGCTAAGGAGCACTAAACTTTTATCAGTGGGCCTTTTATTCTTAAAAACAAGACTGTGCATCCTGGGGTGTGATGCAAATGCAATTACAGATTTTTTTCTCAGCCTTTCTCCAAAGAATTCCGTGGCTTCTCACCACTGGCCAGGACACGCGCTGGAGTTTTATTCCAACCCTTCCTTACGAACAGGAGGCACTGTGAGTGTGGGTTATCTTCCTTGTACCTCTATTTCCCCAACTGCTAAATTGCTATAGCTTGTTTTTATTGGGGATTTTCTCTTTGAGTATGACTCAGGCCATGCCTCTTGCTGGGAATTCTGGTGACTGACAAGGATTTTCACCCTAAAAAGGGAAATGTGTACCAAGAGTCCATGTAGAACAAAAACACCCTTAAAGTAGGTGTATTCAAGACTAATAAAATATTTTGAGCTATTTACCAGCAAACTGGATGAGCTAGACATCCCATGTGAGGTCCCAAGTTCCAGGAGGGTGCTGAGCACCCCATAGCACCCAGCCCAGCAGTCCCCAAGGGTGCTCAGCTGAGGCTGCCCGGCAGCAGCAAGCTCTGGAGCAATTTCCGATGATGGTATTGAAATTCTGCTTGAAAGTTAAAACTGGGTGTTTTCTGTTTTCATCAAGGAAACTAAATAATCCGGGTGTGGGGCTGGGCTGGTGCTGTGAAGCAGAGGAGTGGGGTGGGAGAGCTGTGGGTGCTCTGAGGACAGCCCTGTCCTGATGGAGCTGGGAAGTGCTGTGTTGTGTATCTTTTATTTTTTTTTTTTTTCCTGGTTGAGTTTTCTACTGCTTTTTCTCTAGCATTTCAACTTTCCCCATGTGTTTATGTGCTAGGGAAGAATGAATAGTCGGATTTAATGAGGGGAGGCTGAGCTGCCCCCAGAACTTGCTTCTTGCTGTTGTGGGTATTATGTGTTGATGTTTTTAGTGCTGGATTAAATGCCATTTGGGTACGGCTGTCTTTTTCTGGAATTAAAGAAAGGCACCTAGGAACACTATACTTAGTGCTTTCTTTTTTTTAATGTAGGATCTCAAAATGTTAAACAGATGAGTCTGTAGCGTACAGCAGCCCTGGGACTGGCTGCTCTCTTCATGAGATAAGTCTCCTTCTAATAATAACTTCAGCAGAGTGAAAATGTGTTTTCATTTAATAATTCAGGAGCAAAACACAGTGTTAAGATGGGGGAAGATGTCTTTTTCTAGAAGAAATGACACAGAGTGTTTTGAAGGAATGGCATTGTCATCTTCCTGTGGTTAATTGGCTCGAGCTTGCTGTTTGTGAGGTTTGCTCTTTGGTGCTGTGGAGAAGGCAATGAGCAGGTCACCTGCTTGTGCACTTGAGCTTGGAGTGGTAATTTTGTACTTATAAATATAACTTAAGGGAGTCTGGTCTTACTGCAAATCAACCTGCAGCAGGTGAGATGCATTTTGACCTAAATGAGGACAGCAGTTGTTTTGCTTTTCCTTTGGGGAGTAATTTGCCATAGCAGATCCAGAAAAACCCCCTTTGTGGTGCCAGCAGCACAACAGAGAGCAGGTCTGTAACCTAAAAAGTTAGGAACTCCGAAGTAAAACCCTGCTCTTGCAGGCAGGAGTTCAGATGCCTGGTTCTTGGTGGCCTTGCAGGCGATGTGGTGAGTGCTGAAAGCACGAGACCCCAAATTGTTTCTAAACGGGCACGGTTGGGCTGCATTGGGTACCGGGGTGGGGGGTTACTGGACGTTAGGCAGAGCTGACCCCCCTGCTTGCTGGCCTCTTTCATCATGAACATGTTCTTGTGTCTCCTGCTCACCTGGGGATTGTGTGTTGCTCTGACCTGACCCCGTCCTCCCGCGAGTGAGGAGGTGGCAGTCACCTGCAGACCTCTGAGCCAGATCCTCAGCACCCACCTGCCTGGTGCCAGCCCAGGGAAGGAAGAAAATCAAACGTATCTATTCCCTGTCTTCCCTACCCTTCAGGTGCCTAGTTATCCCTAAAAATCAGAGGGAGTCTGGGCAACTGGCTCGCAGTTGGGTGCCAAACTCTGTATCGCTGTGGTCGTGTTGGACTGCAGTGGTCTTCATGCCTTCCTCGAGCCGTGCTCAGCCCTGTGCCTTTTGTGAAACGGCTTGTGGTCAACACCAAAACCACTTTAAACAAACTAAAATGAGCTGTAACCTTTGTCAGTAAGTTTTAAGTTTTGCTTTTATGGTTTCAAAATGTTATTTTTCCAAAAATACAAAAGCAAGCGTGCTTTCCTTGGTTCTCCTGTGCAGCTGTTCCGTCGTACTTGGGTGACATCTGGGTGGTGATTACTGTCTTCCATGTTGGGGAAAAATGATGGAGGATGAACTGACCAAACTCCTTGTTCTAAAGGATGAACAGGACTACTTTTTTTAGTTCTAGATTCACAGTGGGTTTGAAAATCAAAGAATTGTAGAATATCCCAGATTGGAAGAGACATCAAAAAAGATTATCTGGCCCAACCTTTCATGGGAAAGAGCAGCTATGAGATTATCTAGGTGTATCTTTATCTTGCTACTACTTGGATGTGTAACCTAGTAGCAAAAAAAAAAAAGCTTTGCAGAAATGAATGTAGTTACTCTTGATAGGATTTTTGTTTAATAATACCAGCCACTATTAATATATTTTATTCTCCAACTTACTGAGGAAAATATTAGATTGTCATTGAACTAAATTACATCTCATGAAAAATATAAGTGAAAATGAAAACCATTGACATTAAAAACAATGTCTTATTCTGGTCAGTACTCAGAACCTGAACATTCATTTTTCTCAAAAGTTTTCACTTGCTGCAACCATGGGCTTTTGCTTGTCAGTATGTTCAGGGTTTCCTTCAGTACTTTCCTTTTAGTCAAAAGCTGTTTAACAACCCAGCTTCACAGATGAGCATCAGGTGTTTTTGAACTTGAAATCCTCACACTGCAAGCGTGTTTTGTTTTCCTGTACACTGGCTTTACCTTGTGCGCTCCTGCCACCAGGTACGTACGACAGCATCCAAAGATACTGAAGAAAACGAGACTGAGCTCTGTCTGTGCATCTCTGGCACTGCTTTTCACAGCACAGGAGACCTTACTGGTCCCCCCCAAACAGCATTGGCTCCTACACAACTGAATGAGACCTCTAAAGGTTGGAAGGTAGTTTTCACAACTTTTCATATATATATATGTATAAAATGTGTGAATTTGAGATGAAATTAAATGTATGCTCTGAATTCCTACCATTGTCAAATTTTTTCCTTAATATTTCAAGCAAAAACCCAACTCTTTGACCTGTGATCTTATCTTGCAGCAATTACCTTTGTGACGCTTTCTTGTCACATTTTCAAGATTGAAAACAATAATAGTTTCTCAGTCTTTGTAGCTTGTAATCTCTACTTATGATTCAGAAAGCAGAAACCATGAACTATGATTTATTTGCTGAGCAGTTACAGCGTGCCAGTGATGCTTATTTAGACTATTCTCTCTCCTTTTTCTGACCCAGTGTCTAACAAAGTCTGTTACCCAGCCGCAGCCATCTGGCTCTGCAAAAGAGCTCATTGGCATGTTACACGGCTCTCTTGACTGAGAGGAGGCATATACAATCCCCTTTTACTTAAACTGGGATGTGCTTTTAAAAAAGTTAGATGTATGAGCAAAGACCGAAATTGAGAGAACTCTATTCTCTTTGAGTTTTTGTTTGGATAGAATAAAAAGCATTATTTGTCCCAGTTGGGACAGCTGAGTGTGTGATTTGCAGTCCAGGTCCTTGTATATCATTAGCACCTCACATGCTTTAAAAGGTATTTGTAGCAGGTTAAGAAGCATCCTCTGATCTGCAGAGGAAGCTTCTGGAATCATGTTTCTTTCCATTTCCTGAATCATCACTGGTATACAAGGTACTGCTTGAAAACAGGTATTTTATTTCTTCTTTTAATTTTCTCACTTAAAATTCTTGCAATGCCCTTGCTTTCCTAGGTTTAATTAAACTTCAGTTAAGTGTGAATCTGGGGTCAATGAGAGAAAAGGTGTTTAACGGAGTAAATCCAAAGAGACGTCGCACACGTGGCTGCGTGCAGAGCGCCGCTGGTGCTGTGCGGCAGGAGCTGGCTCAGGACAGCCCTCAGCCCCTCTCTTCCATCAGCCAGTATTGCTGGTCAGATGAGTTTACTGCTATAGGTATGTGCTCTGCAGGTCTAAAAGCCGCCATCCTTCACTGCTGCGGTCCATGTGTCCCCCGTGCATGGTTGGGGCTGGTTAGCTGTTAATTCGGTGGAAATTCCTGATGTGCTGCTTTAGCTGTCACCCAGGTGACTTTGCTGTAGGTGTGTCAGCACCTTATAAAAGTGAGAAATGAATGAAGTGTAGCAGAATGAAGAGGAGTCAATAAAGAATGAGATTTTTAAAACTGCCCTGTTTAACGAGATGTGTAATTTTCCATCAGCCAGTACAGTTTAGGAAAATCAATGGGCGATGGAGATTGATGTGTTCTTGGGCGCAGGGTGGAGAGCGAGCTCTATGCGTGGGAATAGCAATGACTGCGTTGTGGTAACTGGAAGGGACCAACATGCAAACAGCCAGATATCCCTGCTGGGTGTCTACTTGTACTTGGTGAAATGCCCATCTGGAGCAGAGCACAAAGGCAGTGTCTGGTGGGAACCCAGTGTGCAGTGTTACCTACGTAAAGCATTGAACTGCGATTCGCTTCCTTCCGTCGAATTTCCTCTGGCAACAGATGGGAGTTGAGCAAAGTCTTCGACAGCCGCTGTGCCAGGCACTGCCTGTGTGCTCACGGGCGCATTACCCCATCACCGTAACTCAACCTGTACTTCTGCTTCCCGTGCAACAAATGGAAGAGAACTGACACCCCTGGTAATTGCTATTCCAGTTCTGTTTTGGTGTTCTTGCGTGTTTTCTTCCAAAAATGCTGATGGGAAGTGGGTAGAAATTGAAGGCAAAGCCATGGGCAGTTTCTAAGGATCAGAAAAGAAAGTGCCGCTGAAGTGCAGCGGGCAGGGATGTGATGGTCCCGTTTTGTGTATAAAGTGATGGAAAGGCAAAGCACTTGTACTGCATTTCATCTGCACGTGGCAGCTGCAGACGTGTTTTAGCATCAGCAGCTCCATGCTTGAGGTAACCATAAATTCAATTCGGAGTTATAAAGAGGCCCTGAAGGTTCCTTGGCAGATTTTTCACTCCTGTGACCCAGCTGCGTTGGGAGCTTTGACTCTCCATGAGCCGAAGGAAAGGGGGGAGGAAGCACTTTTGGGGTTGGGCTGAGCCATCCTGTGCAGAGGTTGGTCCCTCCGCAGCCATGGGGAGAGGGGGCTGAACCTGAGCTCTTGGCAAAGGTGCTCCAGTGGGGTCTCTGAATTTAGGGATGGCAGTGACTACTGGGGCAAGGCGTGCTTTTCTGCGTCAATCTGGAGCTTAGGCTGGTGTCACCAGCATCCCTCTGCTCACTGCTGAGGCTGCCGTGCTGACGAGTTGGAGATAGACGGCTCGTTTGGGCTGGGGCAGAATGGACCACAGTGGGATCACGCTGGAGGTGATTAGTGAAACCATAACATAGACTTTAGTAATTTTTAGTAAGTTTTCAGAGAAGTACTATTATTAGCACACACCTGCTGCTTTGAGACCAGCAGATCACATGCTTGTCTGTGCTTGCTCCTTGCTTCGTCCAGAAAGAGGCATGATCCTGGCACTTTCTTCCCGGTAAATGACACAGAACAGCCGAGGAACCCTTTCTCTGGGCTGTGAACATACATCTATTGCCTCAGGTTCAGCTGTGGATTCTCATGTCCAAATTATCTTAAAAGATGACAGATGAATATATTTTATTATGGGTTTTGATTGTTTAAAAGCAGCATCCTCAACTCAATGACTTCCCCCTGCTCTAGCAGGCAATCTCATCAAGGTGGATGTTTTCCAGAGCCTTCAAGGGAAGCAGGGAGAAATCTCCATGGAAAACCCGTACAGGGATTTCTTGAAACAATCTAATTACTCTTCTAAGTTCTGTAGTGTGAATGTATGTTCCTCTTCTGCACATGTAGATAGTTTATATCTAAACAAAAACTTCCTAATAATTTCCCTGTGCCAAGATGGTTTTTGTAGTCATTTGGAATCAAAGGACCTTAACATAATTGCTTATTCAAATAAGAACCCAGTTGCATATAAAATATTTACATTAATTGGGGAATTAATTGCTTATCTGGCAATGCTAAAATAAGTTTCATGAATCTCAAAGATGAGAACGACCTCTCTAAGGACTGCTAAATTGAAGAGACCACATCATCTGTAAGGTTTTGCTTAAGTTTAAAGACTCTATTTAAGAAAAAAACAAAAATTACTGTAACACAAAAAAACCTTTCATGCAGGAAACAGGAGTATTTGAACAGAAATTCAGCTGTTAAAACCTCATGGAACTTGAGGAAAACTTCGGAAGAATAAAGTGCATTAAGAGTGTTTGAGTCCTAATTGCAGAGGTTCTCTGGGGACATCTTGCAACACAACACAAAAGCAGGATGACTGCAAAGCTACAGAATTGTAACTTCTGTGTTCGCATTGTGGGTGCGCAAACAGCATTATTTGCAGGCTGATAATGTTACCAAGGCTACGAGTGGTGACAGCAGCTACCATCCTGCTCTTAGAAACTCTTAAGATAAGGTTTCTTTGCTACCTTCAGGGAGACGACACAAGAAAACTATACATATATTTCTAAATCATTGGTTTGGCGCTGCATTTTCGATATACTTCTCTTGCACGTTGGTGTCCGGTACAGCCGCCCGTGCAGCCAGAGGAGTGCAGGGCTTGGTGCAGCGGCACTTCCCGACCCGCGCTGCTTCTGCAACCCAGTGATGGGTCCCCAGCGCTGCCGATCTCTGCAGCGATGCTGCTGAGGCATCGAGTACGGGCTGTTCTGACAAGGGTATGGAAATGCTGTTGGCTCTTTAGGTACGGCGTGCCCAGCGCTGGCTCCGTACCGACCAACGCTCATGACTCAGCAGGGCAGTGCTGGCTGGGATACAGATGTGCCCCAGCTAAATTTCGATAAATGGAAAGACTTGCTTTGAATTTCAGAGGAGAAGTGTATTGACTTATTTCCTCCCCCTTCAAGACCATTCCATACAATGAGGTGCTTTGTTTTATTTAAGGCTTTGCTGGGTAATGTCTAGCTTGTAAATGACTTCTTTAAAAGCAATATTTACCAGAGGTACTTTTATCTTTATTGGTTAAGATCACTTTTAGTCTAGCCATCTAGATGCTGTGCAGTATGCTTATGGCAAACCAGACAGGATTAATAAAACAAAGTTCTTGGCAGGTTTAGCAGTTGGTTATAAACTGAGAGGAATTGCTGGCCTTCTAGGGATAATGGGGTGAAAGTAAATATCAAGGAACTTAATGTATTTATTCCTGGAGAGTCTGGTCATATCCTCTCCAAATTTCTGAAGGAACTTGCACATCAGTAATAAGCTCAATAGTTTTTTGTTTGTTTGTGTTTTTTTTTTTATTTATTTTTTTGTTTGGTTGGTTTTTTCTGTTTCTTTGGTTATTTTCACAGGGGTATAGACATGGAGCTGTGAGACTGGAGGGCTGTAAATATGGTATCTTCATTTAAGAAGGAGCAAGTAAAGGCATTGTTACAACAACAGGCTTTTCAGTTGGTATTGTTAAGCAAGACTTTATACTGGTCTTTTCAGAAAGTGTAGTGATAGATAGATAGATAGAAAGAAAACCGAATTTTGCCTGGACTTATCCAAACCAGCCTGTGTCAGATTGCCATCCCGACCTGGCTGCCTGGCCACAGGTGCTCACTGATGCTCCTTCTTGGGCTTGCAATCCTCTGACAGCAGCTCCTGCCTGTTTGCTGAGCCAGGCACAAATTGAAACGTGTGCTTCTCCCCCAGCTAACCCACTGAAATCCACTGCTTCCCTGTTCCCCTCCAGTACCAAGGGAAGAGACAGTACCTGCAGAGCCTGCAACATGTGTGCTGTCTCAGATGCTTTTTTGCATAATGTATGTGTTTCCATCAGTGGTACATATCTCTGTCAGTGCTCTGACGACAGCGGATTTAATTAAGGAAGTACATCAATCACTCTTGTATAACTACTTCTTTCCCTGTTTGCTGGCAGTAAAAATGTGCTTCAAAGTGAGGACCATTAACATTGTCGTCTTTCCTTATGGGAAATATCTTGCTCATGAATTTAACCAAAAATAATAATGAAACTGGGATGAGTTTTAAGAGCAAGAATAAAGAAAAGGAAAACCTGGTTATCATGGCAATTGTAGAAGTATGTCACATTATGACAGAAGTGTGTCCTTGGACTGCAGGAAGCAGGAGGAAAATGGATAGATTTATAGAGAAATAAACTAAAAGGCTTTTTTTTTTTTTTCCCTTCAGTGACAGCAATGGAAATGACTTGTGGGTGGCACATCAGCTTTTCAGATTGGAGCCTTGTCATTTTGGGTAGTCTTGATGTTTTGTCTATAACGATTTTTCTGGTAAAATAAGAATATGGCTGCAAGGCTTCTGTTAGCCAGGGAGGGCAGGGAAGCAATGTATTGTGTTTGAACTAGAAAAGCAGGGAGTGTCCTTGGCAGCTGGAGTGGGTGATGTCCATAGTGTCCAAATCGGACTGTTGGACGTTGTTCCTTGGTGAGCCCTAACTACAGTGTGGCAGGAGCCCAGGCGAAGCTGGGAACTTCCCTGCAGACAGGATATCTGCTTCCTTGCCCACCACTCTCCTTCAGAAACACAGGGTTCACTTCCTGGCAAAATTCATTAAATAAGAGGGTACATGGCTTGAGCACAGTTAAGCCTTTAGTGTGGCCATAGATGGTGTTCACAGTGTTGGGCACCTCTGCAGGGATGATGACAGGGAGGACCTGTCACCCTGGATGTTACATTGATGGATGCCTTGAGCTTTGGGGTAGGTGATCACAGGAGGAGAGAGAAGGGAAAGGTGCTGTTCTTGGGGACCTGGGAGGAAAGCATTTGAGGGGACTCGTGTATCCATTAGCCTTTTCTCTTTTGGCTTTTTGTAGTCTTACTGCACAGACTTGGATGCAAACCCATCTACCTGCTTGTGGTGGGTCCATCACTCATGGTACGCTCCAGCTAGGAAAGGCTGTTCCTCACGGTGCCTCTAACTCACTAGGAATGGATGAGTCTGTCAGGGAGAGAGCAATCTGCATTTGTCATCTTCTACCTGCTGGGCCTGCGTTTAGCCAAGTCTGACATGGATCTCTGTGTGCTGAAAGGGTCAAGGACCAGGCAGGGGTGACTCCTCCAGCAGCACGTGACTCACACTGGAATCATTGACGTGATCATGGTTATTTTGGTGTCAGAAGTAGAAATTTTGCTAATTTTTTTCCCCTCTGTCAGTGCTTGCTATAAAAGTATGGGGTCAAGGGTAATATTAAGGTGTTATAGTAAGACTATACAGTGTTGTCTGGTGGGCATCAGCTCAGCGTGGTTGGCAGGATTAATACAATTCATCTTGTACATTCAATTGCTAGTGCTCGTCATGGAGGCTCTGGCACTCATTCCTCTCTCATGGTAGCAAACTGTGGTGCTGGATAAAGCCGGGAAGAACTAAAGCAGATCCAGAGCAAAATGAACTTGGTATGTATGGATCTTGCATCATCGAAATGCAGCATGCTTCAGCAACCAGTAGTACATCAGCAATTTACCCCTTTTAATAGTATGATTGATTAAGCATGTACCTAAATGCAAGTGATGTCCACAAAACTGCTTTGCAAAGAAGAGCTGATTTCTCAAATGTGGTATGTTGTCTCCTGGAAGCTTCATTCCACAGGGAGGTGCCCTGTCTGATTCACAGCAGGGGTTTCAGCAGGCTGGGCTTGCTGTCTGAAGGAAGAGGGTAAGAGAAATGTCTTCTCCCAAAAGTGGGACTCGATGAGAATGGAGTTTTTTATAGCTTTGTTTGGTGCCAGTATTTATATATTTTTTTTTATTCCTGGGCGCAGCATTCTTTCCCTGAAATACCAGGAATCTGATATGAACTTAAACTTGGGTTAAACTGGTATTAAAGAAACCCAGACTTCAGAGTTGACAAATATTTGGGGTAAAGAAAAAAAAAAGGGCAGAAGAAGGTGTTGGAAAGGGCAGCAGTGCTGCAGGACCTTGTGGGTCAGGAGCTCTGTCTGGAGTCTGCAGTGAGCTCTTGGGGCAGGTGAGGTTCCCCCATGTCCCCCCAAACCGGGTTGCCCCAGCCAGGGTGCAGGTCTGAGAAGGCATCCTTCCCCTCGAGGCAAGGTTTGAGGCCATGGCCGGAGCCCCGTGTCTGGCTGTGGGCCTTGGTACAAAAGAGACAAGGATGTGCTGGGTCTTATAATAAGGCATCTTCTTGCTGCCAGCAAGAACCTGGTGGGGATGTGTTGGTGAGAGATCTGGGCTCATCTTGGACTGACACAGGGATAGGAGGAGAGGCAACAGCACAAGTCACAGCAGGGAAAAAATCTGATTAAATGTTAGGAAACACTCTATCCTCATGAAGGCAATGAAACACTGACGTGGATGGCGGAGAAGGCTTTGGTAACTCAGTCGCTGGTGACATTCAAAACTTGCTGGGGCAAAGCCACTGGTGCTGTAGCATTTGCTGTCTTCTGATCACACCTGTTCGGTCTGAAGTGTTTTAAGTGCAACTATTCAAGGTGATCAAATAGTTATAACCATGTGAATAAACTCAACAGCAGCAGTGTTACTAATCTGCATGTAATAAAGCCAATTTTTTCTTTTATTCCCCCACCCCCTTTTGCATTGGGAAACCAGAGGAGAGAAGAGAGGATTACAATGAAGACTTTTCTTTTTGTTTATCTTTATCTGAGTCAAACCTGACAGCTTGAAAAATGCCATTCTGTAAACACGGAGAAGAAATGGAGACATTCATTTAATACTTGACTAACTAGGTAACACTTAAAAACTTCATAAAAGTGCATTATCAACTTTAAAATGTTCCTCTGAGAACATACCTTCCGCTGTTTCCCAATACTGAAGCCAAGCATAAAAATGAGATCCATTTAGAGGCGTTTTAGTGAAGAAATGTCTCGTTTGGAGTACTTAGTGATGCTGATTTGATTGAGGTCTCTTACATGACAGAGGACCCGGTGTAGAAAGTGCTCTCCTCCAACACAGCACGTTCCTGGCTGCTTGCACTTCTGTCAGAGCAGGACGCATCTCCTTTGGGTTCTCCACTACGTATAGATCCCATAGCTTGGGGTGACCGAGGAGTCACTTGTTTAGTGCTCTGGAAAGGAACAGATGGGCATTTCTATGGACTACTGAGAAGGATGGCCCAAACCATGGAGATGTCTCTGCATGGAAAGACCTGGTAAAAATTTTCAGCCTGGTAAAAGACATGAGAGGGGTATGAGAGAGATCTATAGGTCAGGGATCTATGGCAGGGGACTGGGTAGCCATTGTCAATTGTCTCGCTGATATAAGACTATCAAAATTGTTTATTTGGGGGATAGAATGACCATAATCTACAACAATTGAAGGGAAATTATAGCTTTTCCCACCTTCTTCAGCAGCAAACAATTCTTGAACAACTGATGCAAGCTTATTTTATTATCAAAGAAAAGAGAAATCACTTGGTTATGGCTGGAAGCCTGTGTAATTCTGAGAAATGTGAAAAACTTTGTAAACAAGCAGGAAACCAAAGTCAAAATTAATTTCAGCCAAAAGCTGCCATAAAAAGGAATAGTCAAGAAATCACTGATGCATTTTAATAAGTGCTAAAAGGAAGAGGATAAATACGATATTAATTTTATGACTTATTTTTTCATGGTCCAGTGAACATAAATTTTTGTAATTGTATTTACTGGGCTTGGCTGTGTTGAAAGATAAGGGATAATTACATTCTTGCCTGATGGGAAGGAGCCTACAAAATTATACCTTTTTAAAATATGTTAACAATACTGTAATATTAGGGAATTCAATCTGATATTAATTACAAGAGGAAACCATTATCAATGAGTAAGTTCTACGAACTTGATCTGTGTTCTGAGCACCGAGAGTATTTTTGTATTTCCACTGTAATAACAATTCTGTTGGTCAGACCTGACAACTCCAAGCCCTATAGCTGGGTTGCTGTTGCTTGCATGACCATACTCTGCACAGCTGGGACTGAATATTTTACTGCCCTTTCCAGTTTTGTTTGGGTTTCCAACTGTTTTATTGGCTTCTCTCAATGTTGTACCTCGGGAATTTCTAAGATGTGTTGGTAAATTATCTCACAGTGCTGGTTGGACTGGAAAATTGCATGGGAATTCTAGTTTTTATGACTCTGTAGTGAAGAGATCCAATGTAGGTCTACACTTTTTCTGTCCAGAAACTATGTGAAATGCCTCCACGTAACCCAAGCCTGGAGCCTGTGGCTTGTCATACCTACAAGCAGCAGAACTTAAGAGGAAGTGAGGGGCTGCCTGAGCAGGGGGAGGTACCTGCATCGGGCCTTTGGCCTTGGTGAGAAAAGACAAAATATTATCTATCTTTGAAACCCTAAACCTGTGTGTGAGGTATGCTGATTTGCAAAGCAGAAGGTTACGGTAAAGGGCTGCTGAAACAGCACAAAGAAATAATCACAAAGCTTCTGTAGAGCTTCAAATGGTTAATGGTTGTCAGTGCAATGGAGAAGTAATGCTCTACTGGTGCTAACAGCCTAGTAATAGGAAAGTCCAAATTTTCTATAGTTCTTGATGTAATGCAGTACATTCTTAACACAAAAAAGAAGGGTTTCAGGTGTGACAAAGATGACAGGGATGCTCACAGCCCTTGCTGGCTCCTTGTCCATTGCCTCAGCCGTAGCTGGTACCCCCGTGCCCCCATACTTGGGAATTACAGTCCCCTGCGGTGCGTGGGGACCAGGCAGAGCAGAAGGGGATTGTCTGGCTGCTGTCTCCTCTGCACCCACTGTGGGGTGGGACTGAGCATCCAGAGAGTGTCCTGGTTTTCCTGTAGCTTATCACAGCCTTACCTCCAAGGTGGGATGTACCTGCCACGGTCTGGTGCCTAAGCAGCTCCATCTCCTCTGCACATCTGCACTCTTCTGTGTTTTCCTCACTTCTCTCTCACCTGTTTACCATTTTGCACCCACTGTAAAGTTAACGTGTTTACACCTTCACTCAGGTGGAGTTTACTGATCTTACAGGAAAACCTCAGTATTAAATGCTTGGTTTGAACAGCTGTAGTTCCTGCTGGATTTCATAATCTGCTTTCAAAACCAGCTCTGCTGTCTCTGGTGTGCTTGCATGTCTGTAAACACACACAAAACTCCAAATTATCTGTTGATCTCTCGTGGGACTTTACATGATACTTAAATTTATCTCCCCTTATTTTAGCAAGTATTGGAACCAGCTTCTCTGGCTTGTAATTCCTCTCCTCTTTTTTGAAGACTGCATTACTAAGTGTTCTTAACAGATAAATGCATATGCCTCTTCTAAGTGTTTAGAAACAGGAAGTAAGGATCTTCCTAATAGATTACCAATGCCTTAATTGCCAGGAGAAGCAACTCGTTCAAATATATTGGTTACCCACATCTATTACCTGCTCTGTGAAAACAGACCACGTGTGGGAAGGTGTCCAGCCCTCCTAGAAGCCTTTGGTTCTAGACTGAGACAGTCCAGGATCAGGAAGGGAAATAACTTCAAAAAGTAGCTGTAAGGTCAGGGGGACTTGTGGCAAGGTGGGAGCAGGAGGAGGCATGAAGGGAGACAGCTTTACTGTCCCTATTTGTGCAGGAGAAATTTTGCTTTGTATTACTTTGCAGGGTTTGAGGGTGAGTGACTCTCAGTCGATGTACCAAGTATCAAGAGAAGGGTTTGGAAGAGTTGGAGTGGCTCTGGGTCTTCCCCACCTGGTGACAGGTGGCTGCTCTCCCTTTCTGTCATCAACGGCATGACCATGCCAGGTGAACTGCAATAGTTACTGGAAAAGATAACCTGTTTCAACCTCCGTAAGTTTGCTTGATGTCCCCCATAATTTAAACAATAGAAAGAAATAATGTTAGAAATTGTGTTGGACTAATTGCAGCGTTCTCTTGGGGGATGGCAGGGATTGGAGGGTAATGAAGGAGAGACAAAGGGTAGCAAGAGATAATGGTCTCTGGGAAGATGCTGAGGTGCTCTGCCAGGAAATCACCTAAAGGATTGCTTCTGATCTTTAGACCTGAGTAGTCTCCATTGAATTGGAACTCAATCTTCCTGTCCCAAAGATGTAAAACCTCTCCCTGAGTTTGCTCTTTATTATGGTGTAGTGTTGCCAAGCTCAGGCCTGCAACATCACATTGGCATGCAGCAGGGACTTGGGACTAAATCATGCCCATAAACACTTCCTCAAGACTAATTGTCATGGACACATGTCGCGTGGTCCCTTGCTCCTGCCTGAGAATGAAAGGAATGACTGAGGCTTTCAGTGTCTTTTCCTTTCCTTGAGGGGACAGCACAAAAATATCCCAATTAAAGCTTTGTGGTACTGTGAGGAGGGTGGCTCCTGCCCTAAATGGCTCTGATCTAACTGTGAAATTAGAGATAATATGGCATGCAACCAGAAGATGGGGTGTTAAAAACTTGACAATTAAATATACTGAATGGGATTGTCTCTGCTGCTGTGTTATGATGCAGAGGTAGGCTCTTGCACTGGCATTTGTACCTGTGATGCTCCAGTAGTTTGAAAGTGGGTCCTTCTTGGGTGAAGGAAAATGATGCACATAAACTGTTAAAAGATGTGGAATGGCCTCTGTGTGAGTCCTGACTCTCCTGTCTGGTTCCTCCTTGACTTTGGGTGGATCTTTTATCATGTGTAATCACACATCTGCATAGAGGGGATTACACTTCTGCTTGCTCTCAGGTGAAGGCATGCTCCGAAGTGTAGGTTGTTTAGCTCGGGTAGGCTGCTGAGGTGCACAAGCAGCAGTAGTGCTCATTGCCTATGGGTCCATAGAGTTGTGAGGGTTGGTGAGAGCTGTGGTCTTCAGGGCCTTGGGGGAAGCTGTGATGGCTCCTTGTCACACCGATCTCATAACGTGTCACTCTGGGAGCAAATTCTGAACTCTGCCACCAACAGGTAAAGCCAAAGTGATCTTGCGTGAGCTGGTCCTGTACCCTGGAGCCACCATGTAGCCATGAGCACCTTCCAGAGTGGGGAGGCATAAAGCTCACAGGATACAAGCATTTGGAAGGTAAGAGCTACAATGAAATGCACTTGGGAAAGGACAGTCTCTTCAAACTTAGTGTTCTTGAGTGCAATAATCACCTTGACTGCTCGTCAGGGTTCAGGAGAGGGTTGGTTTAACTCTCTTTAAGCTGAGTAGAAGTTACTTGATTAATTTTCCATAAAACTCTGCAAATTCACCTTTTAAAGTTTAAATATCTTAAAAGAGGGATTGTTCCCAGTTTGTATCCTCTGGAGAAGGCAGGTAGCATCACAGTGTGGCTGCTGGGAAAGCTTGAACAGGTGAGGATTGGACAAACATTTTTCTATGGCTCCCACTGAAACTATTAAAACGTTCAGAATATAAAGCCTGGTTTGTCTTTTTTCTGACTTGCTGTGCTATTCTTCCTTTGCTGCTGCATGGGAAAGCAGAAGCCAGGGGATTTGCCTGCATGTAAAACAATCCTGTGGGGTGGTTTGTGTTTGTTTTTTTTCTTTTCCTTAAAAGACCTTTTCCAGGTTGGGACAAACTCAAAGTTTGCAATGGGAACCGATAGCAGGGCATTGCTGAGAGGTGTTTCTGGGAGAGGGAGGAGAAAATAAAAGGATAAGTTAGCTGTAATTTGGTGAAATAAAAAAGGCAGAGGATCATTGAATGCAAGAAAATCAGTATTGACATTAGCTAAGAACCTTCCATTTTATGTCAGGAAGTCAATAATAAAGTATAAAGAGCAGGAAGCTTCAGCAAACTCCTGCCTCCTTTTGCTCTTTCGAAAAGGTAGTGAACTTTATTCAACTTCTTCACAAAGTGCCGAGGTAGCCTTCTTCCCTAGCCTGGCTGAGCAGAAGGTTGTGATGGCTGTCCAAAAATCAACAATCTCTCCAGGCTTGACCTTTTAAAATCCAAGCTTTATTCTCCCTTATCTTCAAATTCATTTATATGTGAAAGAGCATTTGGAGTTAATCTTCTGCTTCCCATCCTCAGGTTTATATCTAGCTATATAGGTTGCATAGGTAATTATTAATCAATAGTGCTCATGAGAGCTATGTTGCTTAAAGAAAAAGAGCCACAAAAAAAAGAAAAAAAAATAAAGTATTCAGTACAATACTGTTGGATCAACTAGATGCTGTTAGATCATTACCAGTGTAAAACAGGAAAGCTATTGCATAAGCCATATGGGTGTTCTGTCTTTACAAATGAATGAAGCTTACTCTGAAAGTCATGTTGCATCAAAGAGTTTATTTGTGTTTTTTAGCTAAAATGAAAAGAAACAATGAAAAAAAAGAGTAACTATTGCCTTTCCAGAATCTGTATGCTGCATGTTCCCAGGAGAATATAGGATCATTATCTATGCTAATTACATTTGCATCAGTCATTTTGTAAATTTGACTTAATGATAACTGTGTAGCAGTACATCCCAGCAATGTGGTGTTTGACCACGTGACATATTCATGTTCTATGACCCTGTGACAATTTATTAGAGTCGCAGTGGCTCTGGAGCAGAAAGGAGTCCTATATCCAGAAATAAGCAGAGCAAAGGGGTCACAGCTGCCCCTCCAAAACCTCCTAGTGCTGGAGACCACTTGGTTCCAGCTCTTCATCCACCAGCTCCATGCTGGTACAGCAGACACAGGCCCACAGTACCAAGGTCACGGTTGGTCTCTTCACCATGCTCTTATGCAGATGAGAGGGAGCTGCTGCTGCTGCCATATGTCCTGGTAATCAAGACCTGTTATGTGGTTATCTTCCCCACCCCCCCCAATCAGGTCTTTCATTGATTCAAAGTCCTCTACAAGCACCAACTGGCTAACCAACAATTACAAGACCTCATGTGGGCAAAGTGAGGCAGGGTGTGGGTTCCCTCCTCTTTCTCTTTTGTGTCCTTTCAAAGTAATGCTGGTTCAACTCTGTTAATTAAGCTTGTGATGTGCATGTTTTGTGCCTTCTGGGGTGTGTAACTCTTCCAAGAAGAGAGATGACTATTGAGCAGGCAGTGCACAGACTCAGCAGAGCGCTTCAGGGAAACTGAAGTATATACTTCAGTCGATAAGATTTTTAAGTATATGTGGAGCTGCTTCACTGAATCATGACAATCACTGGTAATGTAACAAAATCAAAGCTCTAAATAGGGTAGTTGTTGTTTATTGGGCTTTTTTTTTTTTAACTAGAGAACTGTTCCAGGTTGACTCATGTCAGGGCCTCTCAGTCCAATGTCCAGCGGGCAGGTGTTAATTTCACAAAGATAGTCGCTGATAGCGGCATTAATTGTGCTCTCTGGGATATTGTGCATCACCCTGCCCTACCTTACACATGGTCCTTCCCAGGCATGCTACAGAGTAAGGTCCCACGGTCTGTGGGGACTGTCCTTGACTGTGGCAGGGATAACTACTCGTGTCCTCTGAAGGACTGTTATACTTGCATCTCTTCAAGACGTCTCACTGTAGTCTCAGATACTGATCTAATCTCATAAAGGGTTATTATGTCTGCTCCGGTACATAACTAATCCTGAGATACCAGCCTCTTATTTGCTAAAATAGAGAGTACTTCGTTTCTGTTGCCTCAAACACCAGGATCTGGGGTACTTGGACCACTGTCAAACCTCACATTTCCAGACACCATGGTCCCATGAAATTCATCCAACTTCTTCCTGAAGATGTCTTGGCTGGACACTGTTCTGTAGAGCACAGTTCAGAGGCAGCTGGTGAGACTGGGATGCTCCCTTTGCTCATTCACGGAGCAGCAAATGGCAGCTACATGTGTATCTTATGCCTACTCATGTATTTATGTAGTCTAATTTTCCTGGTAGTGAGACTGTTTTTAGCCTTTTTTAGGCAACAGTTTTGTATAATTTCCAAGCTCTGTGTATGCTTCCTGCAGTCCATCTTCCTTCCCAGTACCATGCCCTTGCACTGTGTCACTGGATTCTTCCAAGATGTCTAAGCCAGGTGGCCTGAGGAGCTTCCCATCTCCTGTCTAGTATTTCAGCTCCACATCACAGCCTGTACTGTCTGACTTTGACAGAAAGAAACTCAGTGCAATAGCCTGTCATGGCCCAAAGAGCTCCAGATGATCCAAGATGATCGATGTGCAAGGGCATATCTGTAGAACTGTTTAGATGCACCCTCAGTCTTCCTAGGTTTGTGTGGGTCTTGGTCTTTTTCTTGAATGTTTAGGAATAGTCATCTTGATTTCTGTCGGTACCAGGGACTAACTGCAGTTCAAGAAAAGATCTTCCCGGGATAGCAGAGAAAGGATGGTGTCCTCCTGATGTGCTCTCCTTGGAGAAGAGATGAGCTCTATTAACAACAGGCTATGATTTGAAAATAATTCCTTACACGTACTAGCTTCTTGTTCAGGAGGATCAGGTCTGGTCACCACGAAGAAATGACCATCAGCAAGATCTCCAAGAGGATGGCAGCAACCAGCACAGTTCCTGCCAGCAGAAAACTGATCTCAGAAGATCCTCTGGCTGCAGCTGTAACCCTTACAGCCTCCATCTCTTAAAGCTGCTTCATGCCCCTACCATGGGTTGGGCTTAGGGAACTCCAGCCCTTGTTGTCAGGCTTGTCTGGCTCTGGAAAGAAGTTTCTGATGGTTGAAATCCCAGTCCTTGAGCTGACAAGTGAGCAATGTGGAGATGGTGCTGCAGTAACGAGGAGGATGGGATGCTCCAGCCAGCACTGGGAAGGAGCTCTGAAACAAAATCAAAATGCTTCGTGATGGGGTCTGTGGACCTGGGTACTCGTAACCTGCAGAAATCAAATTGCAAGTCACCCAGCCTAAGTTCGCCCTGCGTCCTTGTCTGCTTCAGTAGCTGTGAGGTCCTTGTTTATGTCCTGATGAAACACTGTGCTGGGGGCAAAGGTCTCATGCCCATCTAGCTCGGCTCAACTGCTACTCCTCAAACCTCTTAGGATGTAGTTTTGTTTTGTACCAGGTGTGTTGTAGTTAAATGCTTTTGGGGAGGGAAAAATGTTTTGGGAGTAACTGACCAATTTTATATTATTATTATTTTTAAAAAATTAAGGCTTAGCTAGAAGTGGTAGTGAAACCTTCTCACCTTGAAAGACTTGCATTATTAAACTTAAAAAAATCAAAATGATTTTTCCTATACACTTGCAGCAAGTTAAAGAATAAAATACAGATCTATTTTGTTTTTATTACTATTTTTATGGCCTATTGTAGTAAATTATATTCTCGTGTGTCAGTATGAATTCAAAATAAAATTAAAGGTTCTATAAAGAAAAAAAATTGAGATTTTATTGCAGTTCTGTGACTCCTCCTTTCTCTTATCAAAAATACTCATGAACTTTCCCTCTCAAATTAATTGAGTTTCAAAATCCCTTTAATTTCACTGTGAATTACAATGTGTAATTACATTTTTCATTTTGAAGGGTTTTTTGGGCAATGATTTCCTTCATAGTTTGAGAGGAAAGTAACAAAACAGAGTACCCTTTAAAAATATTTCTCTTTTAATCTCCAAAAGTTCAATTACTAATGAACCTGAAAGTTCAGTATAAATAGCAAACATTGATTTATTAATTCACATTTAGAGATGGATTTTCTTTGCTTAGAAATTGATACATTTTTCTTGAGGCTATCTCTGTACCTTTTTTTTTGTTACTACTACTTATATTAATATGTAACTTAAAGGAAAACAAAAATTTTAAAAACATATTGTTATTATGCTTTCATATTTAAGGTCCTTAACGTAGAAAGATCTGTAAAAGATTAGGAAATGCAGTGGTATTGTTGTGCAGCAGTTTTTAGTTTAAAGATCTGAATGAGGTTGAAAATGACAAAGAACTGTAGTGCTGGATCGCTTGGTTCAGTGTTCCGTAGCGCTGGTATGAATTCTTGCTAGTGGGACTCTTCTAGTGCAAGCAGAAGTGGATGTGCATGACTGAATAGGTTGCATTATGGTGAGTTTTTTTTTTTTAAAAAAAAAAACACTTGTATTTGTGAGCATTTGCATTTGGGAGCAGTATGTAATGCAGTTTTCTCAGGATGATGCTCTTAGTGGAGAGATTTGTTGGTGTTTGAGCCCCACGTTTCTTCTGCAGCCTTGCTGCCTGACTTTTGTGTTTTGTTTTGTTTTTTTTTTTAGATGAGGTTTACAAGTGTATAGTCCCTCTATTGATCATAAATGTACATGTGGACTTAGAAGACTAAGCTTTTGCTATTCTTAAGTTTCATGCACATCTTAAATGTAGTCCATGAATGAAGGACACAGTTTTGCTGGAATTCAAAGTAACTGCCACATATCTTGAAAGTTATGTCATCTTGTACTTTTTTTATCCTGATTGTCTATATCACAAGTCTTTATCAACTAATGGACCAAATCTATCTGATATGTGCTAAAATAGGAAAGGAAGGAAAGAGCTAACAGGAGATGGAAGGATGCAGAAGGTAGCTGCCATGCCAGGTTCTCAAGCTGTCACTGAGGACGTGCAAGTCAATTAGGCCATTTCTGACCTTCAAAAATTAATTTCCAATCTTCCAAATCCTCAAGTTCTCCAAAAGTACAATATTACTGTGAAATATTTTTCATTTTGTAACTTCTTATTAGGAAGTAGAAAGCAAAGGATGGACCCCGGTTGCCCTGATCCTTAGACAATCAGCCCTCTAAGGCTCTGATAGTCTAGTCCCTCAGTATGTGTTTTAGTCTTTTAAAATGGGCTCAATGGGACGTACAAATTACTGCATGAAAAACTTGGGTTTGGTGTTGCTCAGACCATTTACTGGAACAATGCCATGTATTTTTCTAAGGCCCGCCTCAATGGCCTTTATAAGCTTGTTGTGCTCAGTCTCAATGAAATGCATCATATAAACATAAAGAAAAAAATATTAGTAGAATTGAAATCTTAACAGCTTAATGCAAGAATTGGTAGTAGTTCAGATATGTTTATTACAAAGAGAAATATCTGTGCAGAAAAAGTTTCCATAGTAACACAGTTAAAATTGTTAAGCACGCTTAGTTTCTACTCCCTTTTTTTGTTGTGTTTTACTCCCAGCTCCTCTTTGGTTGGGGTTTCACCTTAGGGCTGGCTCTGGGGGTGTCATGGCAAGTGAAGATTAAAAATTTTCCATTCAATGCAAATAATAAATGATGGCTTTGGTATGTGAGTCGCAGCAGCTGAAGGGACACTGCCATGTCATGTAAAATTAAATTTTGCTCACTGGCTTGAGCGCACTTTTCTGTGGATGGTAACTCCACTGCCTTTGGGATTACAGCAAGCAATGCAGTTGCCTTCTCTGTGGTGGGAATGCAGTATGGGAGGAATACGGGAGCAGGTTGAACAAAGGGACCTTAGGAGATGTGTTAATGAACGTGAACTCTATCATTAGACTAAACTAAAGTTATAGTTGCTGCAGCTGAGAGTGCTGACATGTCTTGTTCATGTTAGACATGAAGATTGATTTGAAGAATAAACCAACTGTTCACATTAAACAGTGTTATTTATCGCCCACTGATTTCACCCCAGCCAGTAGTCAGCCTTTTGGCACGGTGGCGTTGGGGAAGAGAGGGAAGCTGTGTTTTGCAAAGCTGTTCTAGTTTTTAGTTTGTTTTTCTTTCAACAAATTGCATACGGTGATGCTACAGTTGGTTTATGGAAAATGCTTTAGAAGAAAATTGCTGTAATGATAGAAAACCATTAGGGAATGGCTCTTTTAATAGCTTTCCATGGGAATTTACAGGTATATTTAAAGTCTGCTGGGTTCTGGGTAGTTTAAAAGCTTTCCAACTGGGGAGCCTTGCAGTCATTAATTTAGTGGTTAGACTCTGGGCTGAGCCTGCAGTGATCCCATTTGTAATTCAAGAATTTTAATAGTGTTGGATACCTGTGTCAGAGGTGTCCTTCAGTAGATGGTCAAGAAGGCAAGAGAGATGGAGTCTGTAGAAAATCGGCACTTTGTCAAAGCAGGAAAGAAAGGAAAAGATTGTGGGCAAGTTTGTTCTTGTCATAAATATAGTAAAAGTTGACCTGAGGCTGGGAATAGTTGATTCTGGGGACATGGTTCAAAGTTGCAATAAACCTGGCTGTAGTGTTTATATGGCTTGATGTAAAGGACCTCAGCTGTGTGGGGATAAGCAGTGGCACTGTATAAATTCACTGCCACATTGAATATTTTGTCTAAATCTTTGACTTCAGGCCAACATGCATAGAATCAGGTATTGCCTCTCCTCCTTGTGGCCGTTTTTAGAGTCAGCATGAAAGCATAAACCTTGAAAAAAAATCTGTGTTTTTGTGTTCTGGCTAATTCTGCAGAATTATGACCATATGTTCACACCTGAGACAAGTTGAGTTTCTATCAATAGGTGATCTAGAATAAATCTTAATGGTTACAGGACCACAGCCTTAGAAGAACATAGTTCTGTTGACATATGAACAAAATAAGGGAGGAACACAGTAAAAGATGACGTGCCATTACTATTTTTTCCTTACATCCCACTTTTTGAAAGTTACTTGTATTCCTGTGAAGGCTAATATCATACAATGATCACAGAACTGTTTGGGTGGGAAGGGACCTCACAGCCCATCCAGTCCCACCCCTGCCATGGGGGCCAGCAGTAGTGGGGATTTTACCCCTCTACTCCACTCTAGCGAGACTCCCTCTTCCCCTCCAGCTCTGGGTTCCCCAGGACAAGGAGGACAGGGAGCTGTTGGAGCAAGTCCAGAGGAGGCCATGGAGATGATGAGAGGGCTGGAGCACCTCTGCTCTGGAGACAGACTGAGAGAGTTGGGGTGGTACAGCCTGGAGAAGAGAAGGCTCCAGGGAGACCTTATTACAGCTTCTCAATACTTAAAGGGGGCCTACAGGAAAGAAGGGGAGGGACTCTATCCCAGAGTGTAGTAACCAGATGAGAGCTAATGGTTTTAAACTGAAAGAAGGTAGACTTTGAGTAGATCTGAGGCAGCAATCCTTCCCTGTGAGGGTGCTGAGGCCCTGGCCCAGGGTGCCCAGAGAAGCTGTGGCTGCCCCTGGCTCCCTGGCAGTGTTCAAGGCCAGGTTGGATGGGGCTTTGGGCAACCTGGGCTAGTGGAGGGTGTCCCTGCCCATGGCAGGGGTGGGGCTGGGGGGGCTGGGAGGTCCCTTCCCACCCAAACCATTGTATGATTCTATGAAATGCATTTACCATTACAGTAGAGAGGTCCTTCAGTCTGTGTTCATTAATTATTCTGCTTGCTATGGTCAGGGTGGGTACAGACCTTACTACCATACTCCTCCCAGAGGATACAGCAGCCTTGTATGTTGCCTGCCACCTTCCTGTCCTCTTGTAATAAAACCAAGGAAGCCAAAGGGCCTATAACGTATACCTGTTTAAAGAAATTTCTGATATTTTTTTTTTATTTCTGTCATAACTTTTATCCAGGTACTGCAGAAACTATTACTAGCCAACTGAGCATATTATAAGTTTATATATACACCAAGGTGAAAGTCATCTAGCATAATGCTAGTTAAAGTTAATTTCCTTGCTATAGCTACTACAGCAAAGGAGATGATAGTAATTAGAACAGTCTTAAAAAAGCAATTTAAACTTGTAAGTGTTCTTTAATCAGCCATAATGAGGTTAGGGAGGAAAAAACCCAGCCCTTACTATGTGTTCT
>VXBL01004601.1:297732-498404 GCA_013400195.1 Aramus guarauna
AACCGGGGGGGGGGGGGGGGGGGGGGGGGGGGGGGAACTGCTCCTTAACCTGTCCGTCGTTGCTGTAATGCAATGATCACGTCAGTGCAAAGGCACAGAGAATGGGACTGAGTCCTTGCCCCTCATTTGAACAGAAGAAAGCATCTCTGTTGTGGAGGCTGCACTTCTATCTGGGAAACGTGAACGGTGCAGGCTCTGTATGCTGGGAAATAGGCAGCTGCCCAGGAAAACGCTGCTCAGACACTGCTGCAGAGAATAAGAGTGAAGGAAGCCCATGTGTGGCTTGCCTTCTGCAGAAGGGGAAGGGGAGACACCAGGAACGAGCAAGAACTTTGCAGCTCTTGGAGAAAAGAACGCTTGAGAGAAAGCAGTTATCTATGCTGGACCTTCTAGAGGAAAGCCAGGGAAGCGTGGCAGAAGACTGGACTGGGATGGAATAGCAACACTAATAGTGTTTGTATTAGTCATTTATATTGGCTGATGGCATGCGCTGCGTACGTACGTGGGCTAGATTTCAGTAAGTTAAGGTTCTCAGCAGGGAGCTCAAGCTCTGCTAGGTCTGTGTTTCAGTGCAGATATGTAGGTACCTGTGGGCAGTGAAGAAGAATATTGGAGCTTCTGGAAGGTGGCAAGGAGAGGAGCTCTGGCTCGGCTCCCCCCCAGTCATGTGGAAAATCGCAACATCCCAGAACTGAAGCTGGGAATGATCAGCTCTGCTGGGTTGGTCAGAGCTGTGGGACAGTAACCTCTGTGCCACGGGTGCTGTTGTAAACCAGGGACAAAGAACATCTCATGTTTGGGGTGTCCTTAAAATATATGTTAGAATTGGACCTCTTTCAAGCACCAAGTTAGTTTCAAGTTCTTGTGAAAATTAAGCACCTAAGAAGGCAGAAATGGAGGAAAAACATTGCAGTGTTTTTTAGTGAGGGTTTTTTAAAAAATATATATATATTTAGGTGAGTTTAGTTTTTACTTAAACTTCCAAAATACATGTCTGGACTTTCAAAAGAAGTTAGTGGCTTGAATGCTCCTGAATATCTAGTTCTAACTCCTCCTTGGATAAGGTAGAATGTCAGTTTTCTGTGTATTTTTTTTTTTTTAGTGTCCTTATGGGTAATTAAAGTGTTTTTACAAGCTTCAGTTATTTTGAATACTCTGGGTACTAGAACATTCTTAAAAGTTTCAGCATGTTTCTCCCTGGGATTGCTGGGCTGTTCCTTTGAATCAGATTCAAAATTCTCGGGCTTTTTATGGGATTTGGTTTGACCTGAAAACTTTGTTCTTAAGAGGTGGTACTTTTTTTTTAAGCCATGTTTGGGGTGTTTTGTTGTTGTTTTTTCCAGTTTTATATCTTTACACAAAAGAAGTAGTTTGCTATTTGGGATATGGATAGTTTTAGCTCAGTTTTAGTACTGTAGGTTGTATTTCAATATCCTATCAAGCACAGTAGTAAAATACTTGAAATCATTGTCATAACTTCATTTCTCTAGCCTTACATAAGCACTAAAGTAAAGCTGCTTCTGTGCTGAACTCAGCATCTTCTTCACGTGTTATTTTATGAAGATGAAAAAGTACTTAGGGTTGGGTGAAATTTTGAACTCAACTGTTCAGTCCAATACACTGAAGAGGATAAGGAACCACAAGACAGATGGTCTTTATGCTTTGCTTGCCAAGTTCACCCAGCCATCAGGAGACACAGGATTAGGTATCTTTTGCCAAAAAACATTTTTTTTTTTTTGTTTTATATAGGCTTATAAAAAACAAAGAGTTTGGAACACTATCATGTGGTGATTATGTATCTATTAATGAGGAAGAAAATGAAAAACAAGAGTGCTCCTGAGATCCTGTAAAATGCTTCGTGATGAAATATAAGACAAAGCCAGCCTAGTCATGGTAATAAAAACAATAAAAGATACGTGGAAATGAGGACAGTAAAAAGTTTAAATGAATTTAATTTTGCAAATCATTGTACTGTTAAGACAAAAATGTAAATGAGAAATGAATGGCTGTATAATAAGAGAACATAAGGGAAAATGAGAAAGGGAACTCGGAGGTTGGATGATAAACTCACTTCATATTAATGATGGCAACAAATGCCTAACTGTCTTTCAAAGCCTATGATGTGCCATTACAGCAATCAAGCATGAACAATATTTAGCATCCAGCAACTGTTGTCAATTTTTCATATTCCTGGGTATTTCTGACAATCATTTTGCCAGAGGCAGGAAATTGTTCATTGGCAAACGTTAATCAGGAATGTGTAGTGGAAGCTGAACTATCATGTTGGGGTTTGGAGGGTAGGATGTGTTGACTGTGCTGCTAACAAGCTGTTTGATTGCTGAGGATGTGGGCTGAAGGCTATTTCAGTTCTTGGACCCTGGTGACATTTGACATGAGTTGACTCATTTTTTCCTAAAATGGCTTGAGAGGAGCCATATGTTCGTGGACATATGGATCAAAATGTTTGGACCCCAAGCAAGATTCAGGGTCAGGACTTTAAACTTGCTTTTATATTTTAACACTGTAATTCTCTAGTTTGTGATGTAAGACGACATGACAGTACACAATGCTCTAACCCTGTTTCATCTGTTCTTCTTGATGTACCAGCTGCTATGACACCTGGTGCCTACCTCCTGCCACTAATGACTTCCTGAAGTTCATCAGGGTTCATCCTTGACCACACTACTTTTAAGCAGGTGGCAAAAGCTCATTGCACTCGGTATCTTATTCCTGGTGTCCTCCTTGCTCTATATGGTCTTGCTGTCTGGTCTCATTGGAGGGAAGTAGTTAGTTAATGTCTTCAAAATGAAGAAACTGTCACTCTAATAGTATTTTACAACATTATATTTTCTTGTAAACAAGATGTGCTTGGGTTGTTTCGTATTGACCATCTGGAAAATAGAGTTCTGCTTCTCCCTCAATTTCTCTGCCTTACCCGAGCTGGGACTGTGCAGTGTGTGCAGCTGTATGCAGCATTGGAGACCACACAGCAGCTCATCTTGCCTGTGATGCTGCTTGTATAGTCAATGTGGTCAGCTGTGCTGTTCATGCCATAGCTGTTGCTTGCTGAAGCAACACAAAGAGCGAAGTCTGCCAGAGAAACACCCTCAGACTTGCAGGAAGCAGGGCTAGTCTTGGCTGGGTGGGATTCAGAAACACTTGTTATCTAGTTGTGCTTTTGTAGACTTTACATCCTCCTCCTCCCCAGCCGCAGAGCCCTGATCTTGCTAGGTTCTCCCCAGCCAGGGGCTGCTGAGTGCCTCTCGCCATCACTGCTGTCCATGTCTGGACATCTCTCCTCCAACCTCCCTGGGCCGTGGAGGAGACTGGTGAGCAGCTTTCAGGCCCCAAGCACACCGTGGGTTTCTTCAGTGGATGCATAATGAATTTACTCCCTGTCCTTTCCCATCTTCCCGCAGAGCAGTTGGGGTGTGCAGCAGTGTGAGCTGGAGCAGGGGTCCCCGGTCCGAGCCCCGTGCCAGCACGGGACAAAGCACGGACCCTCGCTGCCCGCTCGCAGCCCAGCTTCCCTGTGGGTCCAGCCTTTAGCTGCACCGCCTGCCTCAGTTTCCAGCTATAAACTAGGTAAACGTCTCCTATATTTGTGTCTCGTACCTGAATCCTTCCCTTTGTGTATAAACTGGATATCAACAAAGTTACTTAAAGATGGGCTCATGAGAAATGGTCCAGAATGTTCCAAAATGCAGCCTCCAAACCTATTGCTAATTAGGCACTGGAGCCACTAATCTAATTTTAGCCAGTGACTGAATTTATTCCTGGCGGAATAAAATGCACTTTAAATCTCATTTAAAAGCCAGTGAGATACTCTTGACAAATTAAAATATGAAATTAAAAATATATTTAGTTTGTTTCTGCATCATTAAAATAATCCTCAGCGCCGATGAATCAAACCCCGTGCCTTTCCATTTTTGTTTTGAAGGCTGTGTTTACTGCTCAAATTATGAGCTAAGCCCTGTCACCCTCTCCACATCTTGTAAAATCAAGTGCTGTGCACTCATGGATGCTGCAGCTGCCTGGATGTGGTACGTGGGAACGCAAGACCAGGAAGAGCGGAGCTGTCGGATAGATGTAGGGGGGCTAATATATTTTGGTCAGAGAGCAGGATTTAAATGAATAGACATAAAACAGTGCAGAAACAAGCAACACAAAATGGCAATCTTAATGCTAACTAAGCTTGTAATAGAAGAAAGCTGTAAGTAAAAGGAAAATAAATATTCCTATCAACTATAAGCTTGATTGGTTCTTCTTGGTAATAACTTACTTCTGGCTAAAGTAACCTTCTTTGCATACGTTGGAACAGCACAGATGAAATAAGTGATACGATTTTTATCTGGCAAGCAGAGCTGTTTAAAGCGTTCTGTAAGGTAGAGCGGGTTGGCATCGTGTGCTGAAGTACCGCAGCGGCTGCAGCTAGATGGCACAGTCATCTCGCCGTGCCGAGATCGGCCACAGACCCTGTGCAGCACCAGCCCGTCCCAGCATCTTGGGGGGCTCTGCCCCAGCCTGGAGCTGCACCGATAGCTGAAGGTGTAATTCGGCCGCTGGTAAAGCCAGTAGGAGTCTGAAGAGCCGTAAGCCTTCCCTGGGATGGAAGTTGGTGCTGTGTCCTGGTCTTAAACTGTTATCAAGCTCTTGGCTTAAAGTGGCATTTTGATAAATACGACAATTATAACAATTGCAGGTTAAAAAGTTAGGATAAGCAGAGTGTTCATCTCACGTGATTGCAGGATTTATGTCCCAAGAAAACCGGGGAAATTGTTGATGAATTGCTTTCGTTGTGGAAGGAAAGCCCAGGCTGGCCAGTCAGACACTGGTGCTTTGCTTGGTGAGTCGCCCTTACCGCAGGCGATGGGGCCAGGGCTGCTCCCTCCAGCTTCTCACGCTCCGCGCGGCTGTGAGCGTGTCCAACCCTGATGCAGAGCTTTGCTCCTCCACCCTTCCTTGGACAGGGAGATCCCGCCGACCCTGGGTGGGGTGGATTCTGGTATTGATATTATTATAACGTCTGTAGGGGAAAATTTGCATCTATTCTTTTTGTTAGAAGTGCTTGAAGTCCAGAGAGCCCCTTCTGCATGAGGCTCGTGAGGGGGCTGCAGGTGGAAGTGCACCCAGCACCGGGCAGAAAATGGCCTCTTCCAGCACGCTGTGTCTAGCAACCACTGTGAGCACACATTCTGCTCAACACATTTTTATAGGAATTGAAGCAGAGACTGGAGTGAGTTGTTTGGGTTGGTTTTTTTTTTTAACTGGATTTTAAAAAGCAAAAAGCCCAACCTCTGAATTCCCGCAAAAAGCTGAGCTCTGAAAGCCTATGTAACGACTGCATATGCTTTTAACTTCCTGACATTTCAGCACTAGCGATGATAAGCCACAGTGCACTCGGAGCGGATCTGTTTAATGCATCCTTATCGTGAAAGGAAGAGCTGGAGGGGGGGGGGCAGCATCCGAAAGGTCAGATGGCATCTGGGGTGGGAGAGAGGAGGAGGCCAGGCTGGGGGGACAGAAACCATTCAGTATCATGGGGGGAAAAAAAATTAACAAAAAAAAGGTAGAGGCATCTGGGAGTCAAAAAGTACTGCTGGATGGATCCTGTCTGCTGTTCTCTTTTGTTACCCACGGAAGAAGTGGGTGGCAGATGATCTCAGCTAGACAGCGATGGCAGTCTTCCACTAGAAGAAATTTATTAAAACTTCTACCAAAAACTATTTCTAAAATATTTTGCTTTCCCCAGAACTGGAGGAACAGCAGATTAGCCTTCCTGGTAAATAAAAGTGCTAAATAGAAACACAAAATATTGTTTTATGTCTACTTAAGGAAATTGTATAAACAACCGGACTGTAAGGTATGTTTCTTGTGAGTCAGGTTTCTTGGGAAGGGGGATTATTTATATACTTATTTAAAACTGACTCAGGGGAAATATTTTTGTTCAAGGTCTTTACTAAAATTCAACATCATTTAATTTGTGGTACAAAGATCTTCCATGGAAAAAAAAAAAATCTTGTCATTAATGTATCTAAAAAATATATTCTTTGCAAGTTAGCACACCTGTGAAGTAGAGCATGTTTCAATGCAATTTTGGAGGGGAAAAAAACCAAACTAAACAAACAAACCCCCCCAAAAAAACCCAAACCAACCATCAATTTGTTTAGATACTTTCTTCCCGCTGATATTAAAGGTTGGCTGAAATTGCAGGCAGTGGAAACTGGAAAAGTTAGACTTTTACATGTTTCACTATCTGGATTTTCCAGTAGATATGCAATGTAAATAAAACAGAAAACTTGCAGCAAATAAGTGAGTTTAAATGTCAAAAGCTTTCCCAGCGATGTTTTGCAAGCGCGTACTATTTTTCAGGCTTGCAACGTTCTTTGAAGAGCTGCTGAGAGGTCTGTACATCAGAGCGTGGCTGACTGGAGCCAGAGTAGACTTATTCCTGCAAGTACAACTTGGCCTACAGCCCGATGCCTTGGGAGGAAAGGGATCTCACCGCTGACGTGTGCTTATTTAAGGACAGGAATAAAATGGAGCTGCTCGAGGCAGAGGCTCCTCAGAGGAGGACTCGAATGGCTGCCAAGGGACTCTTCTTCATGAGTGTGACATTAGAGACCCGGGGCGTTTTTCTGCTAATCTTAGATTATTTTTTTTTTTAATTTTTCTTTTTTTTTCCTCTGAGTGGACAAAATATCCCATGTGTCCAAGACAAGAGTTTATCTGACAGCCTGCTGTGGTGCCTGACGCATCCCTGGGCAAAAGAAAAAGAGAAAGTGGAGGGGGAAGAGGGTGGCCATGAGGATGTTTTGTGTTGGTGCTTAGGGCCTTGCTGGGTCTGGAAGAGCCCAGATTTGTGTCTCAAATGTTAGCGCGTTTGCTTTTGAAGGTGCTGGGTGGTGGTGGGTTTTGGAGGTTATCAGTAAGGCTTGGCAAGGGTAGCGGTGGCAAAGCCGGGTTGCTTGGGTTGGGGGTACCCAGCCTTGGTCTTGAGGAACACCCCCAGCAAAGTACCTGTGGGAACGTGTATCTCCTTCCTTAATTACATTCCAGTGCTCACATGTGAATACGTGATGCTTGGAAAAGGTGCCGCTGCCGGGATTTTCTCTCCCAAATTCTAACTCTGGTTTACTACAACTCTGGTGCAAATCCTATCGATGTTAATTAACGTTTCCCAGTGTGGAAGTGATTAAGTCCCTTATGTGAGAGACGTGAACACCGATGAACTGTAAGTTCATTCTGGCTTTAGCTGTATGACTCGAAATGCTAATTATATCTTTTTTAACTTGCTGAGCTGTTTGCAGGAAATGAGGTATAAACTGTGTTTCATTAAAGGAAGAAACCTCATAAAATTACTTAGGATACCAGCAAAATCCCTGTCCTGTCAGCTGTAATCTGAGAAGTGTTTTATGTGATGCTGAAGCTGCTCACAGAGCAAGTGGGCAGTTGCAAAATCTCACTGCCGTGCAAGTGCTCTGCAGAGTAAGTCTGTCTGGGAGCAGGAAAAGCGGCTGTGTTGCCTCTCCACAGATACGAGCACAGAGCAAATGTGTAATTACCAAACACCAGCCTATTAGTTTGGATAAATTACAGGGCAATGTAAGCATCTATTGATGCTCAAAAGAATTTTGAGGACCTGAGCTTTTTTTAATTTTGATTTCTCCACAGCTACATTAAAAAAAAAAAAANAAAAAAAACAAACACAAAACCAACCTCAAGTCAAATATAAAAATCCATGAAACTGCCTTAAATTGTGAAATGCTAATAACTTCAAGTTCTGTTTTTATTTGCTTTCTGTGTCGCAAGCCTCCTCGCTGTGCTCGATGGGTGTTTTTAAGCTGTTTGCAGCGGCAGGTGCCAAGGCAGGTGGAGGCAGCGCTGGGCTCGTCTGCTCCAGCTCCGAGCTGGCCGGTCCTCCCGGGGGGCCGCTAGCTCTTTGGCCTTTGCAGTACGCTTTTAGTGGTACCACTGAAGAACATCCCTGCCGATGGCTTAGGGAGAGTACGCTAGATGTGAAGACTTGGGGTATGTTTTAGACCTCAAATTCTTGGGAGAGGATGAGTGTGTCTTTTACCAATACTCATTTGGATATGAGATGCTGTTAGAATAACTTTCTGTTCTAACAGCTTGGGAGTGGAAGACTCCCAAATTATGTCCCTCAGCAGTCTTAGGCCCTTCTCTGATGGAGATCTGCACATGAACAATTTAATGTTTTTTATCAACCATAAGAGTGAAGTCCCAGAACAGCTTCTCAGCGAGAGCAGTGGGGTAAGAAGATGAAGCCAATAGTGGTTGTAAGATGGAGCAGAATGAGCTTGCAAATGGGATTTAATGGCATAGTGTCCTTTGATAAGAAAAGATTGGATTTAATTACCTAAATGACCCATGTATGCCTAGAAGAAACTAATTAAGGGATTTCTAGTGAAGTGTGATAGACATAAGGTGGCAATTGCAAATTTATTGATTTTGATTGCTCAAGTGTGGAGAAGACGATGTTCTGCGAACATGTAGAGCAATGTTGTCTCACAGCATCCTTGGGGGGGAACCCTGTGGGGATCGTTATGCGTTGGAGTTCAGTAACTGAACAGTTTAATCCCAGCTCACGCAGTGGCACACAGCTGAGTGCCCCTTCTCCAGGCTGCCGTGTAATTTAGAGACATCTGAACCTTAGGTTAGCAGGAACAGACCGGCTTCAGCTACACCAACTTTGACAAGGTGGAGGAACCCAACCCCAAATTGTGTACTGACCCTAACAGGCACTTTGTACTGCCCAAACGAGATTTTTAAAAATTCATTCCAGTTTGCAGTGTGTGTGTTCACATTCTTTTCTCAAATGTGCACGACTTCTCTCGTGCTCTGTTAGTGCTCCAGGTACTTCATTTAAAGCTACTGCAAGTATCACTGGACTCTGTTGTTAACCTAATATCTAGATTTATCACAGATAGAAGCTCAGGAGAAGCACATGCATTGATTAATTTACCAGACATCTGCTAGCAAAGTCTCTGGCACAATCAGTGTGATGTCCCAGCTGCCACCTGGCCGGAGGAGTGAAGCCGTGCAGCATGCTGAGTCTGTCCTGCAAGCCCCTGGGTTTTTTCATTTTTGATGGTATTTATTGTTACCACCAGGATGCTGGAGTGAGCAGAGCATTCCCAGTGCTCTTTCTGAGAGCACTTCTGCATTGTGGTTGATTTGCAGATAGTTGTGACTTTTGATGAAAAACACTTTTGGTGAGAATTTAAAAATTCCTAGAAAACAAACATATTGTGTAGTTATACTTTGCGTTGCAAATAGGAACAGCTGTGTTACATGTGTTCTCCCCTATTCTGTTCCAGATAACTGTTTTTCAGACTGGATGATACTAACAACATATTTAATTCTTGGCATGGTTTTCTACTCACACTCTCGCATCGTGCTGAATAGAGGTAGACCATCCTGTAGAAACACGTACAAACCTCTTTACAAAGCTTTTCTTTCTTGCTTGAGCTCTTCTGATTCTTGCGCACTCTGTGCTGTTAAATTTGTGACACTGGCTGTTGGCACATTTGCCTTTTTCCTTGGAGGTGGTGGACGTGTACTCCTTTTGCTGAGGTTTATCAGCAGTTCAAGATCTGGATGGCTTAATCAGCAGAGGCCTCTGGTCCAGTCCAAATACATATTAAAAGTCAAAGAAAGATAACCAGGCTATATTATTGCATATGTAGATGCCTTTCCTCTTGTTCTTTGGTCTTTTAGGACCAAAGGCCAGACTGCTCTGTTAAATGCTTGCCAAGGACTTCTGCTGACTGATCACCAAGAGTCTCTGGTCATCTCAGCTGTTGGGTAGCCAAGGCTTGTTGCCCCTCAGCAAGGAGTTCCAGGAGGAGTTCTGTACAGTTTTGCTTTTCTAACCCAAATTTACGATCTTCACTGTCATCAGCTTCAGATTAGTACTGACTGTACATAGTTATGCTTTGCTTACTTCATTGGAGATCAGTATCAGTGCAATGAGCCACACTTTGTGGATTAATAATTTGTTGAGATGGTTCTAGTTAGAGAAAAGAAAGTTGTTAACCTATCATGAGATTTCTTGGGAATATTTTACATTAGTTCTGTAGGCTCATGTGTGTTCAATACCTCTTTAAGTTTTTCATCCGGTGTAATGGGGTTACAGTACTTCATATCGAAATGCACAGGAATTAAGTTGTCATGGGATGTTATTGAAGGCTTGTCACTGACAGCAAATCTCATTCATCTGTGTTGATAATAAGCACGCTACCTGCTGATGTATGCTTCTAGCAGGTGAAGATCCACCTCACTTATATACAGTTATGGATGAGAAATTCTTCATTCAGTTTCTGGGAAATTCTTATTGTCTTGTTTATGAATTTACATTTGGATATGAAAGAATATCTTCTTATTTCTAACCTTGGCTCTTCTAGTCCTAGTAGGCATCTGTATCAGAATATTAATAACGATGCACCTCCTACCCTTAACAAATGATGCTTCTGCTACCATTCTCTCATTCTCTCCACTTCCCTTCTCTTTCTCTTCAATGAGCAAATTTTCCTAATAGCTCGATTAAGCATTAATGCAATCATGTCATTAATTCCACATCATATGGTAAGTCTGAATAATTCCTTTCCTTAATTTAATTTCAAGATATTTTGAAATTCTGATCCATGTCTTTTCTGTGTCCTTCTCTTGGTTGATAATACAGAGCTTTTTGCTCAGTATTCACAATTCATTCTTTTCAATTGCAGTGCAGGTAGCAATGAAATGTAGGATGATGCACTGGCTCTAGTACCCAAGTTAAGAATAACCAAAAGAAAGCTAATAAGAGCAACAGAAATGATTGAAAAATTTTAATGAAAGAATTTTAAAACCCATCTTTTTTTAAGAGAGTCCACAGCTGGATTTATTTGGTAAAGCAGAGTGTTTAAGAGGGAATGTGTTCATGATCTGATTCTCCCTGTATGGGAATCAAGCCTGGACAGCCAGGTAGTTGTATAGCTTCATCTTCCATATGTTTTCAACTAGAACAGCTTTGAACTTGAAGGGTAGCACCTGACTTTTCCCAGGTTGATGGAATCATGCAGCACAGTCAACTCAATGACAGGAATGCTAGAAGATAAGGGGAAAAACTAAGAACAAAAAATGACACTGCCAGATTTTTCTTTCTGAAGTTTAATGTAGTTTTCTTTGTTTACATCTCATCATTTAAAGCAGGATATGTCACTCTAGTTCTGTCCATGAGTGCCTTAAAAAAATTTAGCTATGGTAGAGATAAGAGGTAACTTATTGGGTGAGCTTTTCTTGGATTAAACCCTGAGTTCCACATGGTTTTGAGGGACTGTTTCTGCATTCAGTGCTGAATCATTTGAAAATTCAAAAATATATGTATTCTTCATTCCTAATCTGATTATTTTCGATTTTCATAGCCTGGAAGCTCATCCTAGTACTCCAATGGCCACCGATGTCCTCATGCATAACAGAAGCCTGGTGCTCATTAGCAGCTCAAGCAGGAGAAACTGTGCAATTTTTCTTTTCCAATCTACGTGTCAGGGTTGTACAGCTATAAATCATTGTGACTGTGGAGGACAGTCTTTTAATTAAATGACAGCTATAAGTCACTCTTCCTGTAGCTCGTGCACCGGATTAATGCTTTCCAAAGATCCTTCTGATTTCAGCCGTAATGTTTAAAATCTAGGAACACATTCCCTGTAACACTCAATTTTGTAGAAAGTTTTCTTCTGTTTCTTCTTTTTGCTGTAAAGTGCTTCCTGTAACGTTTCAGAAGCCAGCCTTTAAGCACACTTTTATAATTTTTATGCAGTCAAACATTTTAAGAATGCTCAACATGCTAATAAATATGTGCACACTTTCAGCAACCGCTATGTAAACATTCATGGCCAAGGTATTTTAACGCATGGATTATAAAATGTCTTATAATCCATTTCATTGGATTAGCCATGACATTATTATTATTATACATAGTCACCAACTTTTTTTTTAAATCCATGTGATGGAAAATGGGCTCAGCTGCTCTGGAAGATGATATCCACCAGGGAGTAGAGGACAGCTGTGGGTAATCAGCTGCCTTACGGCTGAGCAGCTAAGGGCTGACAAGCAACAGGGCCGAGCACTCCTCATAAACTTGAAGGTGGTTTGCAGTCGTCGCTGCTTTAATCCAGTGTATTTTTCTATTGTGACGATTGTAGCAGTCAGAACAGCACAGATACTTTCCTTCTATATTAATCTGAGTCTCCAGAAAAGCCTAGGGTTCAGCTCTGCTCTCCTGGTGTATAGTCTCCAGCCGGGTTTGGATTTTACTTAGCCTGCAAACAGTCTCTGCCTCCAGGCAGTACCTTGTCTTGATTGTGATAGCTTAGGAATGGTGCTAATGGGAGGCAATTATTGAAACATCAGACTACTAGGAAGCTTCTGGGGATTTATTGTCTGAGCACTTATTAAATATTATCTTCCTTTGGGGGTGAGAGTCTGACACAAAGTGCCTCTCTTTATTGCCACGTTAGCACAGTGGAATCCCCAAAGTTGTGTCTTGATATTTGCTGAAATACTTGTGCAGTTGGAAATGTCAGTAAACTTTGGATATGGTTAATAGATTTCTTGACTCTCCCAAAATGCTCTCTGTGGCTTTCTCACAGAGCTTGTTATAAGCAGGAAAGAAATAGCTTGGATGCTGAGGAAAAGATAAGTTCTTTCTAAAGTATTTATTATTGCAAAAGATGACCCCAGATTTTGCATTATTAGGTGGCAATGTAGCCACAGTGTCTCCTGGACCTGCACTCATCTTGGCTTCCTTGATTACTACCTTGGGGTCATAATTTATGGTATTCTTCTGCATGCTCTCAGTTCACCAATGACAATTATCTCAAAATGTGTTTGAACTATGTGCTATAATCCTATCAGTCTTTCCATAAACTGAAAGGTCACTGATATAAAATCCCACTCCTTCCAGAGGGTGGGTTGTGTTGCGTTGCCAAGAGAGGAAACAAAAGACATTTCTTCTCACTGGCATTTTAAAAGCTGCGCTTTGGGTCTGCTGGTGAGGAGCAGATTGCACCACCTACTGCAAAACAGGAAACTGGGAAGCCAGATTTCCCAGCGTGAAGGAACTCTCCCCTTCCTCAATGCTTCATAGGGGCTAATTAGGTTTATGCAGATATAGGCATCACCTTTCTTTACATCCACACGTACCCTGGAGGCACCACCATGTCACGCTTGAAGCATATTCTGCTGCTATATTCTTTCTAGCTTCTCCAGTTCCTCTCTTGCATTGGAAATGAGAGTAATTAGACTGTGCTGAACACTTGTGACGAATTCTTCACCAGCTCTGCTCATGCACAGTTATACCTCCTCCACAAGGGACATCGAATCATCAAACACCTAGGATTTTGATTTATTCTTTTGACTTCTGCATGGCAACATGCTTGAAAGGAGAGATGTTCTGACCATTGGAGGTCTTCTGGCTACTTCATGCAATTCGGACATTCCGATTAGTCATGATTGGTTCTGTGGAAAACAGGATATTTGGCTAGAAAAAGTAAAATTTTCATAGATATGCATAAAGCACATGGAAGAAAAAAGCAATTACTTTGGCTTTAAAAGCTAGAAACAGTTTAGCAGAACAGATGGGTTGCATAAATCTGGCAAAAATGAGGGCAAGAGGGATTTGTGTGTGTGTCATGCAGCAGAGGATAAGACCAGTGTTCGCGTGATAAAGAATTTATTGTAGCTTGGAAATTGTCCATTTTCCTACCCTTTCAGAGTAAAAGTAGTGGCTGGGATGACTAGACAAGGGATACACCTCAGCAGTGTGTGGAATTATTTGCGGAAGTCCCATCACCAACCAGTTGTTCTCTAGCACTGTAAATCCCTCTTCATTTTCAGAACTTTCCTGCTACTCTCTGCTTCCCAGCCTATCTCCCAGTAACGTTATGAGAAATTTTCCTATCTCGGTCATAGTCAGGTCATATCGATATGGACAGTGTTGGAAATTCTGGTAACTTGGTGGTATCATAACACTTTCCTAGCGTGCTGATTTATTTTTTTAATTGTGGTGGTTTGTTTTGGGTTCCCCCCCCCCCCCACTTCTGTATTATGAACAAGACCTGTTGATCAATTTGTATGGAAAAAGCATGTTCTAAACTCACTGAGATGATGTGGGCTTTTGAATACCAAATGTTAGGCAGAAACCTCTGTAGACTCCCTCTGAGAGACAAGTGAGAATACTTTTGACGTGATCAGTATGTGCCATCTTGTGCTCCTCTGGCAGAAATGTGCTTACAGTAACTGTAAGGATGGCTAAATTGTACTCATGAAGTCTGCAGTGGTAGCCTGTCCCAAATTCTCAAATTCTGAAGGAGGGAGAGGGCCGTCTCTGATCAGAAGTTAAACCTCTTGGTTTTGGTGCTTATCTAAGGGGTGCTTTCATGCCATCTTGATCACAAGGCCTCAGGAGAGACTCAACCCATCTTGTCTGTAAGAAAATCAGCGTGTGATATGTATAAATACGCTCCAGAGACATTGGCACAAAATAGCCTGGTTTTCCTATGCTTCTAGCCTCCTTGATCAAAGACAGATGATACAGCACTGGATCGTCCATGTCTGAACATGTTTTCTGGAACATATGCAGACCACGTTGGTCAAATCTAACTGTTGCTTGGATGTCATCCCAAAGGCGGTTTTATGAATTGGTTTGCATTTTTATTGCCATGCATCTTTCCCAGGTCAACTGTAAAATCCCTTGAAGGATTGCTCCATCATTTAGGTGCTTTACAAATAAATGTGACCTTTCTTGTAATTGTCAGCAGCCAATTTCAGAGCTGTCTTACCTGGCAGAAACAGCTTGTTTTGTGTCAATCTGCAGCTGTATTTGGGGAGCTGCAGTACAGATTATTATGGTTATGCATTAATTTTTTTTTTTTACAGCTTTGCAATTTTTGTTCACTTTTTTACCCATTTGATTATTCATTGGGTTGAAGTATAAGCATATAGTTTGAGGGCTCTTTAAACTTAATTTTATACATAATAATTTGTGCTAAATAAGTTCAAATCCATAGCTAGCAAGTGCATGTTCTTTACACATGAAGCAGGCTTTATAAGCACCGAGTCTGTCTGCATTAAAAAAATCTAATTCTGTTACTAACAAGCAAATAGTTGGGTTTTGTGTCCTATTGATCTCAGAATTACCTGACTGATGCCAAAAATCAATCAAAGACCTCTTCTGAGCAGTCACAAAACAGGATCCTTTTTATTAAGCCTGTCCATGATTTATAGTTTTGCCATTAGTGTTAATGTAGACTTAAAATATCAATACTTCATTCTAACACCTTCAAAGTAACATTGATTCTTCCTTATCTAAGCTCCTTCTTTTGCATGGACACTACCTAGAAATCTTTTTTTTGTGGTCACGTGGATACATTTGCTGGACTCAAGCTATAAATGTATTAAAGCAGTTAGTTTGTATCCAAATTATAATGACGGGCAGCATCTTCTGTAGCTGTAAGAACAAAAAGATGGACCCTCTCTGTTTACTAGGTGATTTCTTGATGGGAATGGTGAACACAGCTCTCTCAAAGCAGCAGGGCTGTACTATTGTACTACCTTTGTCAGCGTGGGCTAACGTGGAAGGAATTACACAGGACTGCCATGCCAAGCCCAAGGAAACAGAAACGCTATTAATGCAATTATTGTGTTGATACTACTCCCCTTTTACTGATGGATTTATGCCATTGCAAAGTTTTGGGAAAAGGCAGGAAAATTAGTTTTCATCTTGAAAGTCTGAGTTTTGTCTCACTTCAGAATTGAACTGACACATCTGTAAATCATGGCAGGCCAGATGTAACGAGGAAATTAAGATGGTTAGAAGAGAGAATGCAAAGAGCACCCTTCAAGGGATGCTCAGGCTGGTTGGAGAAGTGGGAAGCCATCAAGGGACTCAGTGGGACCATTTGATGACAGAAGTGTACGAGAGGCACTTGGGGATGACAAGACCCACCGACATGTCTGAAAGGGATTAGATAACAGAAAAGAATTTGAGAACAAGCTGTGTCTGACAGCATGTCCATTGCTATCGCTGGAGACCAGACTGAGCTGCACGGACTCTGTTTTTGACTTTCTGTTTTTTCATCCTCATGGAGCATTTGTCCCTCTCTGGAGAAAGTGAGGATAAGTTGTGCCAGACCAAGCACTGGTGCTGTGCTGACCCTTTGCTTGTTGGCTGAATCTTGAGGGTTTGTTCCTGGAAAAGCCCCTGGTACTGAGCCCAATGCGTAGTCTGTATTCTGTCCACTGGGAGGGTGAATTACTCATTTTAGTCACGATTTACAGCATGCAGCAATTATCCCACAATCTGCGTATGTTTTAAAAGTTAATGGAGAAGAAACACTGATTTTAAAAACCAATTTGAAAGCTTTCCAGTGGCTCTAACTGCTTCAGCTGGTCACAAAGGGCAAAGCCACCAACCTTGCTGTTTGACTTGCATTAAGAATGAAATCTCTGCATTGGTAAGTAAATGCCAGACTGCTATATGGTCCTGGCATCTTATGGTTTCTCTGGATGAGATTCTCAGACACACCTTATAGGAAAGCCCACAAAGAGGTGTATAAGCCTTTTCTGCATTTCTTTTTGCATACCCCTTTGGCTAATTTGCTGCCTGTAATTCACACCGTCTGCTCTTGCCTGTGTTTACCCAGTCTGTCCTTTACATTGCAGTGGTGACTTGCAGAAGCTCACAGCCCTGTCTCCTGGGCTTCTTGTAGATGGGGTACTGGGGTACTCCCCTGCATCTGGAGACATTTCACTATTCAGCAGATATTTTTTCATCTGTGTCTTTCCTCACTCCCCTCATGCCATGTCTGATGGTTGTAAGCAGGATGCTTTTGGGGAAGAAGTGGTGTTTTACACTTGCCTGCTGTGCCCAGGTCAGTGGTCACGTTTTATCTTTTGTAAATGTTCAATAACTATTTTTCTAAACTCTGCCTGATTCCTGTAAAAATGGATTTCTTGCCAAAGACCCTTTCTCTTGTAAAAATGAATCCTTGGGTTTGTTTATTTTTTTTCCTAGTCTGTAGGCACATCTGCTGCTTTTTCCTCTTGATTTTCATTTCCAGCACTCGGTTTTTGTTCAGATTTCACTACTGAGAGGCACAGAAAGATGGCTGGCTGCACCACTGCTGTTGTGTGGACTGACCTAAAATCCTGTCCCCAGTGCCTGTGCCGTGTCTTGTGCTTTTCAGACACTTTTCACACAACTCTGACCCACTTAGTTATTGCCGGGGGGAAGGCATTAGCATGAAGATCTCACTTCTTGGAGGAGCAAAGAGCTCTGCTTGAAGTGCCTCAGTCTGGAAGATGAGTTTCTGGGAATGGCAGGAGGCAACCTAAGATGAGCTGGGCTTTTCCTGCAAACAGTTGCAATAACCTCTGATGCTCACTTGTGTATCAGAGATGAAACCCTGGATAGGAAAGCCTGTTTTGTGGTACTGTCAGATACACTGTGATGGTCTGGCGGCTGGGATGAAGCAAGATGTGCACCTTCTTGTAAATGAGTGGCCCCATCATGTGGATGTGGGAATGGAGGAACAGCACGTTGTGTAATAACAGGCTCTACATCTGCAGACAACCAATGCAGCTGGTGCCACCTCTTAGGAACAGGCTTCATCCTCCCTTCCAACTCTCATGTGGTCTGAGAAGGTCTAACCATGGTTTGTGATCAGTCAGTAATGGCTGGTAAGGGAAAATACTGAAAACTGGGATAATAACCTCCTTCTTAGTGTGGTCTCTAGTGGAAGCAAAGCTGGAAATCAGATTGCTTTGAGGGGATCAGGTTTAAGCAGACAAACTGGCGCGGTGAGAAAAAAAAAATCAGGCAAGCTGGCAAGCCAGATCCTCAGACCTGGAACAAAGGCACAAAGAGACAGGCAGCTATGTAGCCTATGAAACCCAGAGGTGCTGGAGCCAAGGGGGGCAGTTATATGGTGTTGCCTCAGCAGTGATCCTGCTCAGGTAAAAGGTCTCCATACCAGGTACCAGAAGTTTCACATGGTGAAAAAGTCATGGTGAGGGGTGGGATCAAGGGAGAGGCTTGATAGCTGTTTCAACTGGGAAAAGCCTAAATAAGAGCTTGTACCTTTTTCAGTGTTAAAGTCAAGTGAAAGCAAAGCCTGCAGGAAACCAGGCTCCATGCTCATCAACCCAGACTTTCACGGGTTCATTTCTGAGCATTTGTGTAAATGATAGTTGATGAAACTCTCATCACAAGAGATGAAGGCAGTCTGGAAAATATACAGCTACCCTTAATGCAAATGGAAAAACATACCTGTTACATTGCCCACGGGCATGTTTTCCTGCTGCAGTTTGATTATGCTCTCTGTGGAGTGTGCCTTGACTGGGTGTCTTTGTGCAAAGGAGACCAGCTTTATGCAAAATGTAATGCAAAACATATGATTAGCTTTAGAAACTCAAGTACAAATATTCTTTTTATATTTGATAGGCTAGTCACTGGAAGCAATTAAAATTTATGCACTCAACAAATGTGATATACTCATTTATAGTCCATTCAAACTGGAAACTCTAAACAACAGTTTATATTTATCTTTAATGCTACTTGTTGCCATATATCAGCAGATTTGCTTTAGAGCTTTCAAAGGCTCAGTTTAAGGGCACAGCTAATGGAGAAATGCTGCAGTAATTAAAATAAAAACAATGAGGAAGATCTTCCAATTTGGTGGGGAGCCTGAGCTTTGTCATTAACATGGAGCGGTTCCTGATTTGAGTGGGAGGCATCACCACTTCAAATACAATTTCCCCGTTATACGCTGCCTCTTCTTCCTCTTGGTAACTTTCAGGACTTCATGGATTTGTACAGGTTTTTTTTCTTGATTACCTTCTCTTCTGCCAAACTGCTTTAAGTCAGCTGGCCGGGGAGCTGACGTGGGAGCAGGGAGGAATTCGGAGAGCAGACAAGGGCCAAAGGTGCTGTTAGCCTTTGGGGCTGTGACATACAACATGAGCACATGATACAATGGTGTAAAAACAACGCCTTTTTATTAATTACCAAGATGAACTATTGCAGGCTGAGGAGGGAATCTGAGGGAACAAGTTTAAAAACAGAGTATCTCCTCCATAGTAACTGAGGGAAAGAAATAGAGACTGGCCAAAAGGCATTTCAATGTAAAGTCATATACAGCAAGCAATGTTTGAAGGTTTTATAGGGGAAGGAGGGATGGATGGAGCTCCAGGGAAAACATTGAGCTTGGAGCGTGAGAAACAGGATGGGAGCAACTGTGGCTCTGAAACAGTGATGAAAGCAGGGAAAGAAATAAGGCATGTTGGCATGACTTTGAAGTGGAGAAAATCCACCTGATCTCAGGAGTGATGCAGCTATGAAGCTGATGGAAGAGCTAAGCTGGTTGGTGGTATCTCTGATTCCTTGTGATGCAAAGCATGTGTCACATCAGGTGGTGATAACAAGGACAGGCATCCCTGTTTGCTCCAGAGAGAGAGAGATGGCAGATCTGCAGCTGGTTTGCAGATAGGATGTTCCCTGCATAGGAAGCCTTTCTTACCAGGGCTGGCAAGATGCAAAATGTAAGGCATCTCATCAAGAAAGGCCGAATTTCTGGGGTTGACTGGATGCTTCTCTGTAAGCATCATCTCTTTTCTGGCTGAGATCTCCTCAGATCAGCAACTTTTAGATAGGTTTTTCTTCTCTCCCCCCCCCACCCCCAACTTCAGAGATAGAATTTCACCTTCTGACAGAGCCGCAGAGGCCTCTCTGGTGCTTGGGAGCTAGAAACAGCATTTTCTGGTTTAGAGCAGAGTTAGGGATCTTAGAATCATATTTCCAGTCAATGTCAATTGGAGAAATGGGGTAATGGAGTCTCCATGCCCCATTTTATGATGTTTCCTGGGCTGTGTTTCACTGGGACTGGCACAGCTCCTGGGACCTGCTATGGACGCTTGTGTGGTGGGTGAATGGCTGAGGTGGGTCTGGAGCTCAGCGGTCACTGGTGCTCCTCAGCTTATCAAAAGCAAATCCAGTCAATAGACATCTCTCCCCTGGTTTTGTGGTTTTGAGGTTAACCTCTTCTGCTATAAACTCTTCAGGGTAGAAGAGATTTTTGTCTTGGTGCTTGTGTGAAGCTGGGCAAAGAGGGGCTTTGAACTTGAAGGCTATCTCTTCTCTAATGTGCACCTTGCTCACTGTTATCAGCCTTGGTTGGGGTCTCAGAGTCATAAGCAGAAAAAAATATAACCTGTGTGCTGTGATCCTCTGAGCTGGTCCTGAGCCCACTAACAGTTGGGAAGAAAGTTGTTAAAATCCCCTCTGTTGTTCCTGCTGCCTTTCATTACGTGTTGAAATTTATACAAGAACAAAAAAAAGGCAGGCAGAAGTCCCTCGCTCCGGGGCTGTGGTCACACTTTGGCTCTGTGCTGCAAGCTGTGGCCCTTGGAGGCTCTGTGGCCAAGCCAAACTTCTTTTAAATAAAACCCAAAGGAGGAGGGACAGTAGGTGTCCTCAGGCTTTGCTGTGCCAAGGTGTTAGTAGGGACCTGCTGTGCAAAGAAGTCTGTGTCAGCTTATTTCAATATCCAGAATTTCAGTACAAAGCCACATACAGCAACAAACCCAGGCTGTTTGTATATTGGATAATGGGGTACTGTACGCCACTGGGTAGGGGAGGAAATTCTCGTCTAAGAGCCATTAATTGGAAAATGTAAGAGGTATCATTGATGTTGCTTAATGATGCACATGAGTCTTAAAATACTTAGAATCTGTTCAGTAAAAGTAAGTAAAATCAGATTATTTTTTACCCATGCAATTTTACATCTAGTGTTTCAGGCATAAAAAGTATTTCATGCGTCATTTATTTACAATAAATTAGGAATCTCTATTAAGTATTACATGACTGGAAAAATTCTGTTATGAATATAAAATTATTTTTATTGCTACTATGACGTGTGGCCATTCCTGCTGCATACCATGCTTGGGCACTAAATGATTAAGATCAAAACTGGTTTGGCATGGCGTACTCAAATATTTTCCTTTAGAAGTATTTACAGTGGGTTAAAATCAACTGTACTAATTAGCTGTGTTCTGCCACGGCACTTAAAATTAGTGTCTGGGCAGCAGGCAGTGATGTAGCTGATTCATTCTCCATTTGGTACAAGGTACAGTGGAGATATGAAAAAAGTGCTGCAGATGAAAGCAAGAAGGAGTGAAGAGAGAAATAAGAGGGTATCTAAGCTGTGGCTTGCTGATCTCCTAGAAATGCAGATCAATTACTGTGATAATGGAAATGAAAGCTAAGAATAATATTTATAGTCTGTAAATGCTCAAGGCTTGCTTTGCACAGGAGGTTTTACAGTCATGGTGGCTGGGTAGAATAGAGCTAATGTGAATTATCGCTATAGCTGTGCGACTTGTGGCTCAACAAATTCTAAACAAATGGAGCCATAGAACAGTGGAGGATTGGCGAAGCCTTTGATGTACTAGAGGTTGTGATGGATTTAGATGCTCTCTGGTCACTGACTTTGAAAGCGCCTGTCCATTGCTTACATTTAATTTCTATAGGAGATGAACTTGGACCTTCTACATTAGAGCAATGGACGATCGTTACCAGTTGCACTACTATGCGGTTGCTCTTAATTAATGAGGAGTGTCATCTTTCAAGCTTATGAAGCCCATATGAAAATGGGTTCATTTGCTACTGTAGGCTCTTTACAGCAACAGTTGACTTAAAGCTTTCTGTGAGAATGGAAATGTGCTTTATGAAAGTACATTTGAAGTGGTAGTTTATAGTGTGAGCTTTTGCATCTCATGTATTTCGTTTTCCAGAGACTCAGAAAACTGCTGGATTTCATACATATTCTTAGGATTTTAGTCAATCATTATTTTAATGGAAATGACTGAGAGGTCATTGACTATTTCTAATTTCATATATACTATAAGTAATGTAAACAATGTTCATTCTGCTATAAATTCTACACATATTTGGATGCGCTCCTATTTTCCTCTCAAAGATGATCTTTCTTACAGAAGAAAATAACAAACTTTAAATTGGTCTGCTTCAAGCATCTTCCCTATTCGACCATTTTGTTTTCAGCAGTAGGCAATCACTAGTACTTAAGAAATTCATAAAGAATAAGAATGGAGCGATCTTTCTCCTGGTCCTACACTGGTAAGGTAGGGTTGGGTGGCCCCTGTATGGCAGTCGAGGGTGAGACACATATCTGCCTGGGGTTAGGTGATGCTGATGGACCGTGTCCATCCTTAGGGAGCAGGAGCTGGAAGCCAGACAGGGTACCTTAAGGCATCTCAAATACACATTGGTGTCAAGTGTCATTGTACCGAATCAGAACTAAGCTACTGATAATTAGCAGTTTTGGGATTTTCAGATTTGAGCCTTGCATTTAAGATGGTCTATAAACTTTAACTGATCTGTCCTGCAAGAATTTTTTTTTTTTTTCTGACCATCACTGTATGAACGGTTCCATAATATTAATGAACCTCTGTGATATCTAAACAATAATTCATTTTAATAATAATATTTTAATAATTCATTTTAATACCAATTTTAAAACTAACTGATAATTTCAGTGTGTGTGCTCAGTTGCTGTGTTTGGAAGAACAAGGAATAATTGTTCTTTATTCAATCTCTGCACAGCTATTAAGTTTGTAATGTTCTTTGCCATATCATCTCTGTTGGTCTTTTTGCTCAAGCAAAGGAATCTAGTCTGACATCACGCAGTTCTCGGCATCCTTCACTCTACCTGATCTAGGTGTATTGTTCTATTGTAAAGGGTTTGGCTGCCCCTGAATGAAGTGCTCGGGATGTGGGGGCATAATTTTTTTAAAATGTATTTTTGTTGTTTGCTCTTTGATCCTTTCTTTGATATTCTAGTTGTCTTTTTGTCTACTGCTGGGTTTTGAGCTGATGTGTTTGAACAACTTTCTACAATGCCTCTGTAGTCTCTTTCCTGGAGTCATGGCTAATGTAATAGCTATTCTAGTGTACAAAAGGTACAGACTTTTATTTCTTCTGTGCATTATTTTATAATGACAGATTCTGAATTTCATCCACCATTTTATTGCCCTTCAAATCTTCACAAGCAGGAGTAATATGATTATCTTGACTAAATTCCCTGCAACCTTGTCAGGTCACTGTCTGTCCCCTCTTCCAGATCTTCTCTGATGATATCTAATGTCATTTGCAGTACCTCATTTAATGGGTTAGTAAATGCCAATATGCCATGCTCCACTTGCTGGAAATTCAAATGGAAATGTGGGCACTGTCTTTTGTCTGTGTATGGTACAAACAGCATGTCGTCTTCTCCTCCCCGCCTCTTTGTAGTCATATATGCTCACTGTGTTTGGAGTGTACAAAATAAAGTCCTTAGCAGAAGAAAAAAAACCAAAACAATCAAAACAGCAACAAAAAAATTGAAGATGTGTAAATGTTATGAAAAACAACTGATGAATTTCAAAGATAAGGGTTGTATTAGAAAAACAAAAGCTATTTTAAACTGAAGTTATGACTGCCTAAATATATAATGTAATATCTTAGAATAACTCAGAAATTTATGAGACTATAATGGTATAGAATAAGGGTGAAATTATTAATACTGGTAATGATGGAGAAAAAATGCTAAAAGCTAAGCATAAATAGGTAATGAGCTGAGGTTAGCAAGTGCATCTAGTAGAATACCAGGGTGTTATGAAAAAAAAAAAGAAAGAAAAATGATTGCTTGAAGCTTGTAATCATTAACATGGTCAATTTTACTTATTTAAAGAATTGCATAAGGCAACTGCTGACAACTCTCTTTTCAGTGGCTCAGCATAGTTGCTTTCTTCCCCAGATCCCTCCTACGTCAATGCAGGAGGTATATAATGGTTTTTAAGAAGAGGAAAATGCCCCATTGAAAACTACAGTTGAACCTTGGGGCCATCAAGGAAATCAGTATTGGATGTTTGAAAGATGATAGAAAGTACTAAAAGAAGGAGCCATAGGTGTTAGAGCTCCAGAAGCATGAGATGGCCACCAAAACGTTGCCTGCTCTATTGTTTTGCAAGGGAAGACGGACTTGAGAAAAGAGGAGGGATTCAGAATCTCTCTGCAAGAAGAGAAGCTGGCAGTTTTCCTCCTGTTTAAACTCAAAAGGCAGTGAAGGCTAGTGCTATTAGGTATTGGAGGAAGGATTATCATGTGCAATAATATCAATCATGTGAGATGTCATTAACCTGGCCAGGAAAATGTCTATAATAAAAACCTGTTTAGTACATTTAATATCTATTTAGCCTGGCTTAAAGGTAAAGATCCAAAGTACTGTTTCTGCCAGTGAAGCCTGGTGCTCTTAGGTTTTAGTCTGTAGAATTGGGAGCCTTGATTGTAAAACATAAGAATGGGCAAATCTTGCGCAAAACATACTGAATTTGATGTCATGCTTATGACAGGAATTATATTGTAGAGATATTTTCATAATGCCATATGAAGAAGATGGGTAAAATTCACTGAAAGCCGGGAGGACATGGTATAACCTTTGGGTAACCCCCAAATATTTGTGATATAAAATCCACTTGACTTCTACAGGCCAGTACGCTTTCTGTAGTGATAGTTTTTCTCCTGGACCCGAACTGTAAAACACTAAGTAAAAAAAAAAGCCCCAACAAACCCTTCAGAAGCTAATATTACATATGTAGTGTGAGTTCTGCTTTTGTGTATAGCTGTGAATTTCATATGCGTTTCCCTACTCTTGTCCTCTAATCTTTGTTTGTTGACAACCTTTTATAAAATTAGTCTTTTAGTACCGGCAGAGGTTTTATTATCTTAAACACAAACCCCAGATATAGTTAAATCACTAATTATGCTACAGGTGAGTGTCATCTTAGCTCAGTCTTTTCTGCACTATCAATATCCTGAAGAAGGGGTGAGCAGAGACCGTGGGTTGCGAGAGGTATGTATGTTTAAGGTGTCAGTAAGCAATGATGGCAGGGAGAATTTACAGGGGAGAGTAACGGGAGTTATATATTGTGCTTGGTTCATGTCATCCATAGATTGTTTTAATTTTTATTTTTTTTCTTCACAACCATAGAATAATTTAGGTTGTAAGGTACCTGTACAGGTCTCTAATTCACCCCCAGTTCAAAGCAGGGCTTACTGCAAAGATGCATCAAGTTGCTGAGGTCCTTGTCCAGTCAATTTTTTTTTATTTTTTTTTAAAGTCTGCAAGGGTCGAGATCATATTTTTTTGGACTCTGTCCCAGTGCTTAAGTGCACTTAGTGAATTTACGTTTTTTTTTCTAACATCTTGCTGGAATGGTCCTTATTGCAAACCGTGGGTTGATGTTTGGGGTTTTTTTTAAGGCCATTCCCATTGATATTATAATTTGAAAGTTCTGCCTGTTCAGCTTTGACCTTTGTGAAGGCCACATGGCAGGAATGTGGAAAGGATTTTAATTTTCTGTTAGCACCCTCCTCACTGAGTGACAATTTTATGATCAAATGATATTTTGGCTTATTCTCTCTAGACCCTCATCGCCATGTGAAGTTGTGATAAGCTGATAGCCATGGAAGGGCCTGCAGAACAGTCCCGTAGGTGCCGACACTTTTTTCTTTGGATGAGTTTGCTAGCAATTTTCATCAATTCTGGATGACCTATGACATGAACCAAGGGAGATCAACTCTGGGCAGCACAGCCCCGGGGAAGAGGGGCTGTAGCTGGTTGTGAATCTGAGGCAACTGATGCTCTCGGTATAAGAAAGCGATGTTGCTAAGCTGCTGGTGTTTGAGTTTGCCAATGGAAGATGACCAGGTTTCACTTTGAGACAGAACCAGGCAAAATGTGCACTCATAGTTTCATACCTGCATGCTCTCTGCAAAGCTGTTTTACTGTGAGACACTTGCACTTTCTGCATGATTTATAGCTGCACGTGCAAGCTCAGAATTGAATGTTTCAGTCTGAGCTGCTACTTCTTCTCTTTTCAGAGAGCTCTGTTACAAGCAAAACCTACAGGGGAGTGTAGTATTGCCAAGTATGAAGAAAAAAAAAAAAAAAGAAAGAGAAGAGCTATTTAAGTTAGACCAAAAGCTATTAATTCAAAATCTCAACTTTTAATGCATTTAGACTGAAATATTGAGCGAATGTTTTCTTCCTGTAGTAAAGTTCTAGAGCAGTTGCTCTACTCTAGAAAAATTTAGATATCTCGTGGAAGGAGGTGCCTGATCATTTTTAGTGGGAAGTTGCATTTATGCTCTGGGTCAGTTTGCTTCTGTTTTTCTACAGTTCTCCTCCTCCAGTGCCATTCTTCATCAGTGCAGCCTTGAAATGAACTGGCTGAAGTATCAGTACCCTGGGGCTGGTGCAACCTGCCTGTCCTTGAACATTTCCAAACCCACAGTACTACAGGTGATGCTTGAGGTCATGGATAAAGAAATCCTGAACGAAGAATAACAACCACTCAATATATTTGATGCTCCCAGTTGAAGCTGCATGCTCAAAATAAGTCAAATCTTGGATGGGTTTTGTGTGCTTTTGAATTCCCCGCTGAATGCCTTACTAGTTTCTCGTGGTACGTGGTTGTAGAGGAAAAGCGTTCAGTCTGGGTTAAGTTGGGAAGTGAGATGGCCAGTCCTGTCTGCTGGCGCAGAACGCGTGACAGCTGCCCTGGCATTTCAACTCCAGCTTTCTGCAGGGCATGAAGTCTGGTGTAGAGATTTGCTTCTCATTGAAATAAAACATGCCACTGTTACTACTTGCATCTTTGGGGACAATATGAAAATAATCAATTGTATCGTTTAGTGTACTGTTAGAAGGTGAGCAGCTATTATAGTAATGAACTTGATAAGACTGCATCCCCCAGTCCCCAGCTCAAAATCAATCAGTGTACAGCATATTTTTGTTATTAAGCTGTAATGTACAACAAGCACTTTATCACCCTTAAGGATGCATCCTGTGGCCTAAATATACCCTGAAACCTTTGCAAAGTATTGAAGAGAGATTGGGTGTGAGGGCTGTATCCAGATCAGAATGTAAAGCTTTGTGGGTTATACAGGACACTTCCAGTGATGCTTTGTTGTGTCTTTGTACATGGGGGAGAATGCAGAACTGCTGAAAACTTTATTTTTCTGGGAGTGCCAGAAAGTGATCTGAAGTATTTCACAGATGTGAATAGGTTGTCAGAGAGCATACTGGAAGATCACCAATTCCCCCTGCTCACCCATCCTTTAAGTGATTTAAAGGCAGTGCCAAAGGTCATTACACTTTGCTTCAATATTAACTTGCTTGCCAGACCCTTCTCACTGGGTTATAGCAAATCTGGCCTCTGGACTAACCAGCCATGTCAAGCACCATAGCATTATGAAGGTAGCTGAGGAAATACTTAATCCTTGAATTAGGCTACTGGTTTTTGAGGAGTTGTTTTGTTGGTTTATAGTAGGCTGGATAGCATGTCTTTCCTGAGGGAAAGCCAGGGTTGAGGTTGGGCACCTACATCTCCTAGAGCATGTTGCCACTTGCCAAAAATCCCAGCTGAATCGGACTGTTCCCAGTTACCTAAATGCCACCCCAGACAGCATGTGGCGGAGGGCTGTGATAAAAGGGGGGAAAAAAAATAATATTATTTACTCAGAAATGAGCTTTCATGTTGTTAGAAGTTAGTGGTGAAGCAAATGAAATGTAGCCATGAGAGAAGGATGGTTTACCGAGTGGTGATGTGAATTACATGGGGTTTGTCGTGGGGTGTGTTTGCTTGGGATGGAGATGAGTCTTTTAAACAACCGAATCTGTTGCTCCTCTAGGAAGCACAAAGAACAAATGATTTCTAAAGTTATTGTATGTTTACGTAAAGTTTACTTAAGTGTTTATTTTGCTGGATTAAAAGCAGACACTGAAGGAGGATGCAGAAAGCAACAGGGGAATACAAAGGGCACATCCTGTGGTGCAGTGACTCTCGTCTGGAAGCACACGACAGCAAAGTGCTTTATTGCTGCTCCATCCCAGCCTACCGTGGGCTTTTATGGGAACAGTTAGATTACTCTCCTTGGCAGACTGTGTCTCTCCTTGATATTAGCACTGTCATAGCAGTCTTCACAACTGCTCCTTGAGGATAAAGGTTTTATTTAGGTTATTGTGTCATTTGTGGCAAAATATAGGATTAAAATGTCAGGTGGTTTTCCTAGGCCACCTTTTACTCAGTGTCTGCAAAGATTACAGGAAAACTATTCTCCCTTAGAGAGATGGAAATTCTGGAGGCGCATTATCAAATATTCCCCCTGTAATTAACCAGTCTGCAAATGGCTTTCACGGTGCCCATTTGCACTCTGGTAGTCCTGTAGGTTAATTACTGGCTTATGATAATCTCTTGAATGAAATCCTGACTGTTTACGATCTCTAACATTTGGAGACAGAAGTTCTGCATCTAAATTGTTTGTTTGTGTTTTTTTTTCCTGTCTAGCGCAATTTTTTATATATATATTTCAGATATAATTCTCAAATCACTGTGGTCTGAAAAGAAAGAAGTGGCTTTCTTTGAAAGACATAAGTTCTTGATTTTGGACGCTTCAAAACAAAACCATTCTATTTTGGAATTGTGTGCAATGTATCATTACGAAGCTCACTTCAATTTTGTCTGAAGCTACTCTAAGCTCAAATGTAATGAATCATTTCATTTAAGACTATTACTAATAATAACACTAGTGTAGCTGGTTTCATTATTGATTTTTTTTTTAATTATTTTCAGTGCTTTGTCTCTACAGTGGGAGCCAGCTTAAAGCTAGTAAATATTTCTACTCACTAAAAAACCTTTCATTTGCAAACTTGACTTGAAACGTTCCAGCCTCATCTGCTGATGGGCTGTGGGTTTCATTTGGATACTTTAAAATTATTTCTTATGTTTTGCTTGGGTTTTGTTTTCTTAATATCCCTTGTTTGCTGTCCTGAGCTCTGTGAATTGTTGTTAAACAACTATTATCTTATAGGCATGACAGGATGTGAAACAAATTAGGTGGGAAGTAAGTCAGAAGGGCCAATTAAATCACCTAATATGACTCCCGAAAAATGTCATGTTGTGACATTTTGTGTATTCAGCCCTGTAACACAACCAGTAGGTTGGTTTTGCCTAAGGCAGAGCGTATAGAGAGAACTACTGGCTTTTCCCAAGGAAGCTACCACTCGGCTGCTTGTTCCAACAGTTTAATTCTTTTATTTTGGTTCAAAGGCTGGGCTAGTTTCGGTAGCACTCTTAGCAGTAATGCATGCTTTACGTAGTATGAATTTCTCTGGCCTCATGCTCCTACAAACCTTGCTTCTGTTCAGCTTTCTCTCCTGGACTGTAGAACCCTTTGGAACCCACTATTTTTATTTCCTTTGAAGGTGTGTACCCACTTAATCAAATGTGTTCATTCTCTTTTTTCAATAGCACATATTGGCCTCTCTAAATCCCTTGTTTAATAGCACACCAAGTATTGCAGAGATATTGGCTTGAATAATGTCCATAATGACATTGTATAGACTATTTACAGAACCTGCAGAAATAAATTTTTAAGTGTTTTTTTTTTTTCTCTTGCAGAATTTGTTTTTTACCACTATTTTCTTTACTTGAATGTATTGGCAAGAATGTGCTTGGGAAGTGTTGACTTATGCTGACTTATGAGCTCCTTGGTGTAGAAGTCCCATTACTTTACTGAATTTATTTACGTGGAGGTAAACATGTTCAAGTGCCAGCAGGATTAAGTCCTGATTGTGAGGACTACAGAACTTAGTCTCCTGAGATGTTACTTTGTTAGAATTTATGCACTGAAGACCAAGCAAGCAATGCAGAAATCTGTTGTAGATGCTGCTCAGGGACGATTAGGAATCTTTGAGCACCTCCCTGTTGATTTAGATTTTCCAGGTGTTGCTGGACCCAAAGGCTAACAGTTGGTGATTTAAAGTGTAAGCAGGAACCAGTTATGAGTGGCATTTCTCAAAGGTGAAATATTGATATGAACTTATTGGTATGTCAATACATTCTCACTAGTAACTTGGATGTTGGGGAGCAGCCTTGTGAAGTTCATGGATGACATAAAATTGTTCAGCCAGGAGAAGGGAAAGTTGGAGAGATCTGATCGCTCCGCTTAAAGCTGAGTGATAGAGAAGATGGAGCAAGACTCTTCTCAAAGGTGAATGGTAAAAGACAAGTTGCAGCAAGGGAAATCCCAGCTGGACGCGAGTGGAAAATTCCTCCCACTTAGTCGCTGAGAGAAGCTGTGTAATCCCCTTCCCTGAAGATTTTTCAAAATGACAGGGTGAGACCCTGAGCAACCTGGTCCAGCTTTGAGCACAGGTGGCCTGGAGACCTCCGGAGGATCCTTCCCCTCAAAGCCTTTCAGAGATTCACTTCCTGCACTTGTGCCTATGCATGCTCAAGGGCACATAGGTCACCCCCCCCCCCCTCCCCCCCCCCAACATCTGACACCTATTTCCATGGATGAGATGAAAAGAAGCTTATTCAGAAGCTCCTGGGAATTTCAGTTTTTAGATATTAGCGTTCGGATTAGAAATCTGACTCCTGGAGTTATGTTGATTTAAGAAACTGTTCCACAGAACTAATTATTTGATCTAAAGTAATGAAATGAGCAAGAACTTGGGAAAATAACAAAATGTTTCATCATGCAATCACCATGCTGAGTCATACAATTTAGATTGAATTATTTAAATTACATAAAATTATTTACACTTCAATATCAGAAAAATATGAGTGGGTCTCTAGTTTCATTTGGTTAATGTTGTGCAATGTGTAAAGTAAAGCTTGTAAATTTGCTGCTGAAAACTGAGGGGAAAAATGAGGTAAATCTGCTGAGGGCAATTTAAGAGATATCATGGTATACAGCACTGTAGGAGAGTGAGGACCGTATTGGAGACTGCAGCAGGTTTGGAAGCAGAAGTGAGCTGATCGAATATCTGAAGCTGATAGAGACTTAACACTTCACCCACTGCCTGCTGAAGTTTCTGAGGATTTCTGTTTCCCTTTGGATCGGGTTCATACTGACTATATGGCTGCAGTGTATCATTCTTCTGGAGAAAATGCAGGTGGAACTATATTAAAAGGGAAAAACTTACTGTCTACTGCTGTTGAGCATACAGTATTCTATGTTCCCTGACAAATGTCATCTGGAAACACTTTAAACTGAAAGCAATCTGATGTCATAAAATTGATGTTAGAGTTTTTACCAGGATCTATTTTAAAATCCCTTTCATTATGGTGTTAGCAAAATGTCCAGTTTTACTGAAATTAAACCTGTGGGTGGAATTCGCATGGCTGCAGCTCACAAATGTGTACTCTGCTTAGGTGGCCAAAAAAAAAAAAAAAAAAGGAAAGAAAGGGGAAAGGAGGGGAAGGACACTGCTATGAACAGGGATGTTGCAGCAGGTCTGCCACTGTGGCTGCTGCCACCACTCTCCCGAGGAAGGATGTTGTGGCTCAGGATCCTACGTGGGCTGACAGCCCCGTGCGGTGAAGCTCTGCTGTAAGAAGGAGGAAGAGATGGAGGCACCTCGTGCACAACCTCTCTGCTGGGGGCTCATGGCTTATTCCCACCTGCCGTCCTGCCTGGATCGGTCTCTGGCAATTGCTCTTCCCTTGGCCAGAAGCAATGTAGCTGCCTCTCTTGGGAAGAGTGGATCACCTTGCTGGAGGACGAGGGCTACTCCTTGGTCCCTGTGCTGCTGAACGCGTGTACCTTTGTTAGTTTGGGTGTTGGCCATATACTGGGTCCTCCGTCAGAGCCCACTGCTGCTCTTGTTGCTTCTGCTGGATCTGCAAAGAAGGAAGAGGACATGCCTGGGTTGGAGAGAGGGCACAAAGACCTCATCCATCAGTGACTGATGCAGTTGGTCTTGCTGCTTCCAGCTCTTCATCATCTTAAAGAAATAAATAAAAATCTTTCCTGTCCTCCACTGAAAGACTGCAGCTGGGAGAAACTTGGGTGGCATTTTGAATCTTCCATCACAGATATCATTTGCCTACTTTCCTGTTGTCAAATAAACACCTCTTTTAATTACCAAATACTCTTTCCTCCATAAAGCATGGAAAGCCAACTAGCAAAGAGTGTCTGTGATCCCAAGGCATGCCAAGAACTCCCAAACTTTCAGGCAAGGCTGGCCCATGACTCATTCTAGGTTTCAAACAGCTGTCCTCCCCTCCCACAGCCAGAGTTGCTGTGCAAGTATGGCAGAGCTGATGCTTTTTGTACCCATCTGATGTGTGATGTATGTGCTGCCTAGCACAGGATCATAGGAAATTCCCTGGGAGAAAGAAGGCATGTTGTCCAGCAGCTGCAAGTAGGAGCCTCCTTCCGTACTTTGTGATATTCTGGAGAAAAACATGGGTATTCTTCACAAATTAACCTATTATTTCCTTTGCTGTTGTGATATTCAGTTGGAAAACTTTAGATAAATGTAAAATATGGCTATATGAACAAGAGCACACCCAGTGCTCTCACTGGGAAAGTGGGACGTACTGAAGAGACTTTCTCAAGGTTGGGTTGTAAGATTGTGCAAGAGCTGAATATATTCCCCTGACGTAACCAGACTTTCTGTCTTACTGTGGTGCATAGCTCCCAGAAATCCCAGAGAAACAAAATGTTCTTTCCCTCCCTTCTGTCCTCTCTTAGAAAATCTGGCAGAGTCCTCAGTGGTTGTAAAATAAGCCCATGTAATTAATTCCCACCCACTCACACAGGTGAGTTTTAGCTGGAAGCCCGGGAGAAGCTGTCTACTGCAGAACGTGGAGAAGCCCTTGTCCCTTGTCTGGCGGAGATGCCAACTGCGTAACGATGCTGTGGTGCTCAGCTAGTGTTAGGATAGAAAAAGCCATTCTGGCATATGGTCCAAACATGCTGGTGATATGAATGACTAATTTTTTGAAAAGTTTGAGTGGGCTGAGGGTAATTTTGTATAATAATTTTTACTTGAGAGTTGTCTCAATATTTCACATCTCTATTCAATTGGCTGTAATCCATCACACTGATTGCCTTTCCTTGGTCAGTTGAATTTACATGCTTGTCTCTATCATACTTAAAAGACTGTAGGTACAACCTTTCTTTCTTATTTAGATTAGGATTTTTTTTTCTCATTTTTGAAAGGTCACTGAGTCCCTTTTCCCAAAGATGATAGTATGTATCTATTTTAGAGCATTAGAGCAGAAACGTGAGGCAGTTTTCCTAGATTTAAATGATATATTAGTCCTGGTACACGGGGTTCAGCTAATATTAATGTGAAGGGCTTCCGTGGATGTCCAGGAGCCAATCCCCCAGTGTTACGGAACAGCTTAGCTGCTGTGGAGCTACTGCAGTTTGGGTCAACCCACGTATTTTTAAGGGGACCAGCGAAAAGCATCTGAGTGACAGTGGCATGGATTTAACGGAGAAGAGGAGGGAAGATTTGCAGAGTGGCTCATTGCTTACCCTATCTGAAATCGCATTGCTTTAAAAGATGTTGAACAGATTTAGCTGAGCAGCTGCAGTGGTCGTAAGGCCATTCTTGAAGGTTTTTAGTGCTGGCTTATTGATATTGGCTTAATTTTCCCGCTGTATTGATACGAGCCACCCAGTTGTGAATTGATTTGACCATTACAGAGTGTGGATTGGTTTGGGGGGGGAAAAAAAAATCAATTTAAAAAATGATCTCCCTAAACCAGTAAAACTTGTTATACGTGGAAGGTCTGAACAGGAGCTGAGTGCCTGGAAAGGGAAGTCATTGCGGCAGTAAAATGAACTGACCAAATTAACTTTGGAGCTTGTCACTTAGCAGCACTCATCAGCCTCCTCGTGACAGGGACAAGTTTATGCTATTACTGCAGATGCAGGAGTAACATCCGTTGTCCCTGCTGTAATAAACCAATAGTGCAGATAACAGAGGAACCCTACAATACATTGTTGTATTTCTATTGTATTTTAAGTAATGGATGTAGGCTTCAAAATCACTGGTGCCTTGCACTTTGCTGCTTTTTGTGCTGTGGTGGTTTTTGTTGGGGTGTGTTTTTTTTCTTTTTTTCTGTTTTTTTTTTGTTTTGTTTTGTTTTTAACTGTATTGGAGAAAATCATAGATTCTATTTTATGAACCATACAAACAATTAGCTTCTCAGCCTGTGCTGACTTAATGTGCAACTAATTTATTTTATATCTACTGTATAGGCAAAAGTGAAATCAATAGCACAAATGTAGTATAATTTTAATATATTACTGTCAGAAGAGCCAAAGAAAACTAAACCTCATAAATGTTTAATATTTCACTGTTGTTTTTTGTTAAATAATGGATGCATATTGGAAAGGCTACACTGTAGTATTGGTTTTCCATACACCTGAATTTAGTAAAGATATTTCTCATATATACACAATTAGAACAAGTAAAACCAATGCCTTTATTGTAGGCTTAGTTCAGAACTTCATTTATCAAAAGTTATCTCAGAACCTTTTTTCAGAAGTGTTGCCATTTTGCAAATTGAGATTTTAATTAACATTTTAAAGCAAAAGAATTAGCTCTCCCTGCTGCTCTGTTAACTTGATTTTTTTGTTTAAAAGATGTAACCCCTATATATGTGATTAAAATATATTGGATACATATTTAGAAGCAGTTTATCACTGTTGTCCTTCACAATGTATATCTCTTGAAATGATTGGCTTGATGAGAAAAATACCATTGACTGGAAGGTTTGTGCTAGGATTACCAGGGAGATTTCAGGGTGACAATCAAAGCACGAGGCCAGGTCAGCTTTGCTGCCAGTTAAGGACAAAGAATCACTCTGAACTTTCAGGTGCCTCCGTAATTTCAGCTGAGCTCTGCTGTTTGTGGTGGCACCTCCTGGTAGTGGAAGCAGAGGGAGCGACCGTCCTTTGAGGCGGCTGCTGGTGTGACCCAGACCTTCCTGAGAGATGCTAAAATGAGAGTAAAATCTGTAATGAAGAGGAATTGCACTGTCCCAAGGTGGCTGTTCCAGCATTTTACTACCTTTGAGTTAGAAACTTCTTGCCATTATTGCCTCTAAACCTTGTACGAATCTTTTTCCAATTACTTTTAATCTGCAAGCTAGGGGGCATGGAGAAGAGCTGATGACCCTTCTTTTAACCAGGATGTTTTACATGTTGGAGTCTATTTCCCTTCAGTATTCTCCTACGTTACTTTTCCAATCTTGCCTCAGAAGTCACATTCTCTAAATCTGTCGTCTTTCCTCTACTTGACACTTTCCAATTAGTTTAGATTTTTTGTAAGAGCAATGCTAATGACTGGACCGTGTGCTCCAGACCTCACCAGGGCTGCACAGAACCAAGTAATTGCCTCCAGTGTTTGCTATCTAGTGGTCCCATTAATAATGCTCAGCATGATATTTCCTTTTTGTTTGTGATCTGTTTAAACCCTCTCCCCATAATTTCTGGCAGTGTGACCAGCTAAAGGTTCTCAATCCTCTTTCTCTTGTATGTTTTAGTCAAATGTAGAGCTTTTGTGCTTGTGCTTGCTGAATTTGACCCCATCACTTTTTCCATTTTGGATGCTCTCTCTCTCAACTGTCAAAGCAACTGAGATTTTGTACCTGGTCTCCAAAGGTGCTTGTGAAATGTCCTGCTTTCTTGTTTTCTACAGATTTTTGTAGATGTCCTTTTTTATTCTTTCGTCTAGCTCGTTTAGGAAAGCAGTGAATAGAATCACAAAACTCAGGACGTTCTACCTTTCCTTCCCTTGCTGTCAGTTTAACAATGCTCACAGTTTTCTCCCAAAGTACTTTGGGGAATGAGGATGTACTTTCTGTCATTAGAGGTGCTGTCAAAAGTCTCCCTAAAATAATGAAATGTCGTCTGCTCTTCTGACCACAAGACTCATTGCCATGAGCAATGTTAGAAAGGAAATCAGATCAGTTAGACTGGCTCTGGTTTTAGCAAATATGTGTTATCTGTGTCCTGTCATCTCGTTAAACCGTTATGTATTGCTGTTGACTTCTCAGTGATTTGCTCTCGTGCTTTCCAGCAACTGTTCCTGTAACAGATGTATTGCTCCACCCATGTCTGTACTGCAGCGATGTTAGGAGATACTCATCAGGAAACAAACAGGGGACTCCCTGATCCACAAGATGTTTGAAAACAACCTTCGAGTATCACTGAAACATGTGCTTGAATGATAGTATGAAGATTATAAAGAGGTGGGGTTTTTTCTTTTAGTACAGAAAAAAGTACTTCTGGGCATATAATTTGGATTTAATTTTAAAATTTGGTTTATGGTACAGTATAAGCAAAATGTTACAGCAATAAAATTTAGTAGTGAGAAAAAAGATGATAGGGATTAGTACGAGAACTGTGTTGACTCGTCCCTGTTGGCAGTGACCTGTCAGGGACTGGAGCTGAAGGGAGGGTGGCTGCTCCTCCACCTTGGAAACAAAGATGAGTACAGCGTTAATGAGGAGACTATAAAAATATGGATGAAATGAGAACAAGATACATGCTGAGCACTTGTCCAACTGTAAAAAGAAGAGCACTGTACAAGAGAGAGAAAGCTGAGAAAAGAATACCCTTCAGGAACTGAAAGGAAATGAGTGTGAGAGGAAGGATGCCTCAACCTAAGCATCTGTTTGAGCTGCCCTGCGGTACCCGCCTGGGTTCCAGTGGCCATGTCAGGAGGGCAGCTGTCTCCTGTGGGCCGTGGGCCGTATCCCACAGTGGTTTCTGGTGAACTGATGGCCTCAAAGAGCGCTAAGCACCTTTATGTGAGCAACTGAATCGAGTTCTGAAGATTTTATTAATTTTGCCTCCAAGAGCAATTCTGGGAAGCCATTTACTGCAGGCAGGGTCATTATTGTAACTTATTTGCTATTCTTCTGTCTCTCCTGTTTGCTTTACTGTAGTGTGTACATTTCCAAAGCAAGCCTAGGGTGTGATGGGGATAGACGCTGTGCAAAGCTATAATGCGTATTTTTCCTCCAAGAAGAATTCAGTTTAAAGGATATGATGCCACTGGCTGAAGTAGCCCTACCTAATGAGGTGCCTTTAGGAAAACTGCATGCTGCTAGAACAGTAAAGGGAACTTTAACTGAAGCCATTTTACTTCATATTCTATTTAAGGTAAGAAGTTGATAAGCAATAAGGGACGTTTTTCAGAGATGCAGACTGATAGCCAGTCTGAGTTGCCCAGTCTGGAGAGACGGGAGAACCATCCATAGATCACTTTCATGAGCAATAAGGAATTTGTACAGCTCTCTCTCTGAATGGAGAAACTAATTTACTTTATTCCCTTTTGTATTTGGCTTACCTCCTTGGCATGCGTGTGCTTATCTGGTTCATTATATGCTGCATATAGTTGCAAGATAGAAGTTGTGTTCAGATGACATGGCAAAGCTCTGTAAGACCTGGCATGCATGTCCTGCTGATTTCAAGTAACATTTTTATTTCTGATGAGTGGTGAATCAGATTTAGACTGGCCTTCTCCTTATTAGCAGAGATCTAAGATGACTGAGGAGCTTACCACCTGAACACCAAGTTGTTAGGACCAGACTGTAATTTGTGGACCCTTCCTACAATACAGTAGAAAAGGAGAGGAAAAGGGAAAATGGCTGGAAGAAACTTCTTTAGCATGTTTTTCTGTTCCTCATGTCACTTCAGCGCTCTTACTGAAAGCCTGAGGAGACATCTACCATGACACCCGTGTTTTTGGTAAACTGAGATCCTGTGCTCTTGGACCATATGGGTGTTTGTTGCAAGAAAGGCCAGGCTGCAGAAGGATGCGTGCCACTGTCTGCAACCTTAAATTGAAAATTAAATTCAGCTCCAAGGTCTTTGCCAGGCTCAGCTCTCTGCAACATCATCATCTGTCTGTAATTGCTTAGCTGTATGCAAATTTCATATAGTTGACCACTGCCACATAAATTATTCCATGGTTTCCTTCCTCCCATCCTGCCCTCTACTTGCCCTTACTGTCTGCTCACCACTCCCTCCCCACAAAGAAAACACATTAAAAAAGTGGTAAAAGTGTGCTAATGTACGCAGCTGTTACTGCTGCTTTTCTGAACTCTTCAGGGACATGGAGAAACGTTTTACCCAACAGCAGGTTTGGTGACTATACACAGTAGTTGCCAGATTGCAGTTACTGCTGTGTGTAACCACAGTACTCCTGGTCCACTTGGCTTAGTGATGCTCTGTCCGGTGCCAGGCATGGACAGCGCTATCGGCTGGGCACACTGCATGGGCTTTCATGGAGATGGTGGGGATGATGGCAGTGCTCTGCCGCCTCACATTCGCTAATTGTGGGTACTTCTTTCCAACAGCAGGCACATGACTGCCAACTAGTACTTCTGCATCCCAAAAAACTTGATGAAATAATATCTACCCTGCTGCAAGGGGATATGAGGAAGGATCTCAGGGAAAGGTCTCTGCAATGCAAAGACAGCTTGGTGGAGTTTTATAGTTCTGAGAGTGAACTATTCAGCCAAACGTAGAAAGAACTAACAAAGACAAGAAGCAAATGATAAAAAAGGAGAAAGGATACAGGCATATGAGTAGGATTGTAGGAAACAAGGAAGTCTTGACTTACAACAAGTGGGGGATCAGCGCTGTCTCTTAGAGGAACCAGAACATGCTGGAGAAATGGGCTGTCAGGAGCCTCGTGAGGGTCAACAAAGGTAAAGGCAAAGTCCTGCCCCTGGAGAGGGATAAGCCCATGCACCAGTACAGGCTGGGGGCTGACCAGCTGGAAAGCAACTCTCCAGAGAGGGACCCGGGATCCTGCTGGACAAGTTCTCAGAGTTGCACAAGGATGGGATGAGACACAGGGGACACAAGTTTCAAGAAGGGAAGTGCTAATTAGATATTAGGAGAATAAAATCCACCATGGCAGTGGGCAGACTTAAACAGGGGCTCAGAGATAATGTTTGATCTCCAGCCTCAGAGATCAAAACTCAACCGGACAAGGCCCTGAGCCCTGACCTAATTTTCAAATTAGATCCAACTTCAAAGCTGGCCTTGCTTTGAGTGAGGGCTGAACCGGAGACCTCTATAGGTCCCTTCTGACCTGAATGTCATGATCCTGTGGGATGCACAGAAAAACCTTTCCTTGCTAGAGGGCTTATAGTATCTGTGTTGGTTAAGTTTCACTGTAAGATGGTTGAATGTTTCCTTAAAGTAAAATGCAGTTGTATGTGCTTTAACATCTCTTCTCCTACCTGTTGCTAGCATCTATAATCTCAGGGAGATGTTTCTCCAACTGTGAGGTCTATTGACTATTATGCTTGTTTTTTCAGTGTTGACACTGTGTAGAAGCTGGTGATGATCTGTAGGAGATTCATCATACTTCAATTTTCAGATTCTTGCCGTTATTCTTTACAGAAGAGCAGTAGAGTTGAGGGTGCTATTGGACCTGCAGTCACTCTGTGCTTGCTGTCTGTTGGCACATCTGGTGAGGCTGGTTGTTGCATCTTTTCTACTGTCACCTGAACAGCACCAAGGTGACTGTAATGAGTGTAAGTTCTACGTGAAGATCAAGACTGGGAATGGAAGATTCTGCCCAGCAGCACCTTACTGAAGTAGTGACGAGCGATGCATGAAAGTGAAAGCATGAAAGTGAAAGCACTGACATAAGGTATAAAGAGTACCAAAGAGTAATACCAGGGTATTTTCTGCTTAGACTACCTCCAGAGGAAAGCTTTTGAGGTTTTTTGCTGCCAGAGGCTTTTATTCTGGTGACTGTGAAGGGCTCTGGACACCTGAGGTGATGTGGATCCAACACAGTAATAAGAAAGAGTAAAGGCAGTCAGCTCTGAGGAGCCATGTTTTTCCTGATGCAGCCTTGCCCTTGGTTTGCATCTCCAGCGCTCCTGAGACTGCAGCACAGCTGCATGCAATGGCTGTGGGATTACTTGTTGATTTACAGTCTGACTTAAGCATGAAAAAAGCCCTGGTGTCTGGCTGTGGGAAAACGTACGCCTGCGGAGGAGGGAGATGTAGCCATGCTGGCAGGAGCTGTAGTTTGGCGTGTCAGAGCCATCTGCTGTTCCCAGCTGGAGGAGTTGTCCATGTGGGATTAGAGCTGATAGAAGAATTCTTAAGAGAATTTGGTGGTGGGGAAGGAAATAATCCTCAGAGTCAAACCTGGCATTACCCTCACCTCAGCCCCGCAAGGGTGACCCCAAACAGAAGGGGCTTCCAGACCATCATCTTCATCACCAAGGTGAGGCAGGGAGGATGGACACTCTGACACTGGGCAGGTTTCTCTTGAGGAGGAAGACTCAGTGGTACCCATTGACATCTTTAGTGGGAGTCAGGTCCTTCATGATGTGGTAGGTATGGGCAAGCTTTTGGGAGTGAGGTGATTTACCTAGTTTCCTGATCATGTAGGGACAGAAGCTGAGCTGCACTTCTGGGTCCATGGACCCAAGCAGAGATGCCTTCCTTTCACATGGGGAGGCACACCTGAGCTTCCACACTTCCCTGGGAAGGAGCCTGGTGAGTGGGATATTTCAGTTCTGGACTTTAGGACTTCTGTCTTGTTGAAGCCCCTGCTGTACACAGTTTTTGTCAGAGTGTGCTGGAGGCACTCGTTCTACTTTTGCTGCAGTCTATCTGGGCAGTTGTTTAATTATGAAGCTGATTATTTATGCAGTTATGTTTTTGAGAGTCTGGCTGAGCATTGTTTAAAAACAACAGTGAAAACGGACTCCCTGAGAACTCGGTGGTTATGCAGACAACATAGCCATCTCATCAGGTCAGTTCTCTAATTAAGCAGGGAGTTTGAGGATTTCATAGATTCAAAGGCTACCTTTAATACATTTCACAACCAATGGGATATTTAGCTTGCTGTTGTTTGACTGCACATAATACATGTTTTGAATTGTCTTTCTTTTAATTTATTTTTGTGCCTTATGTGTTCTGTAAGGTTGGCTCAAGTATGCTGGGAAAACATCACTGGATACCATGCTGGGATGAGTGGGACAGTATAAGACACATAATTTTCTTCATTCATCTATGGAATGTGTGTGTGTGCATGCATATGCATATTTGTCCATCACTGTGATTAGTGGTAAGCTGCATGAAAATAAGGAACAGCCCCAGGATCTCAGGAAAAAAAATAAAATTAAATTAAATATTTATTAGATATCATGATTTATGGAATCTTTCTGAAAGTTAAGAAGCCTTTCGAACATCATACAATCTCATAGTTATTAGGGGACACTTTAGAACTTAATTTTATGGAAGAAGGTATAAATAGATTGACAAGGATAAGGCTGTGGATGGATGGAGCTGATCTTCACAAATTTCTTCCATAACTTCATTTCATATGCTGTTGTCTTGCATGGAATTAACTTTTTCAGCCTTTCGATTATCTACCTAAGCCTCTTTAGACAGACCTTGGACAGTCTGCTGTATATGGAGCCTTCTTACAGTGAAAGTGGCTGTGGGCAAAGACAAAGCCAAAAAAATCTTCGAGCCAGGTGGTCGATTCCCAGCAAAGTTCTTTTAATTTCTTCTGCTAGTATGTGGTTATCTAGACCATCTATCAAACATTAAAACATACAAGGAGCTTTACATGTGTGGGTAGTGGCACAGTAGTTGGTGGAGGTGTGGTTGGGGAAGAGCCTGGTGGTGCTTGGTTTGGAAGCTGAAGGAGTCAGCCAAAGTTGTCTGATGAACCTTCTTCTTGTATCATATGGACTGGAGATGATTCCTCAATGCAGCAGGTTGCTCCTTGTGCATCTTTTGTAAAAGATGTCTTAGCTCAATTTAAGATCTCTAAGTGATGATGAATTTACTGTGCTCATAGTTAAATTGTTCTAGTGCTTAAAGGTCTACATGGATTCGATGGATGGACCACTCGGTGGACAAGAAACTGGCTGGATGGTTGCACTCAAAGAGTTGTGGTCAACGGCTCAACATCTGGGTGGAGAATGGTGATGAGTGGTGTTCCTCAGGGGTTGGTACTGGGACCAGCACTGTTCAACATCTTTGTTGGAGACATGGACAGTGCGATGGAGTGCACCCTCAGCAAGTTTGCTGACGACACCAAGCTGTGTGGTGTGGTCAACACGCTGGAGGGAAGGGATGCCATCCAGAGGGACCCGGACAGGCTGGAGAGGTGGGCATGTGCAAGCCTCATGAGGTTCAACAAGGCCAAGTGCAAGGTCCTGCACGTGGGNCAATACTTAAAGGGGGCCTACAGGAAAGAAGGGGAGGGACTCTATCCCAGAGTGTAGTAATCAGATGAGAGCTAATGGTTTTAAACTGAAAGAAGGTAAACTTTGAGTAGATCTGAGGCAGCAATCCTTCCCTGTGAGGGTGCTGAGGCCCTGGCCCAGGGTGCCCAGAGAAGCTGTGGCTGCCCCTGGCTCCCTGGCAGTGTTCAAGGCCAGGTTGGATGGGGCTTTGGGCAACCTGGGCTAGTGGAGGGTGTCCCTGCCCATGGCAGGGGGGTTGGAACTAGATGATCTTTGAGGTCCTTTCCAACCCAAACCATTCTATGATTCAATGATGAGGCTTCTGATTGTTATGAGGGCCAATATATGTTTATACTGCAGTGAGCAACTATCACCTATTAAACTGGAGATAAAAGTGGAAGAAATGCAATATCTGGGGCCTGGGGACAGAAAAGAAAATAACATAATTACAGTTCTGTTTCCTGCTCTATTTTTCTTTAGTGCTGTCTTGAGGATTGTAATTGCATATATTTTAATGATTTCTGTAGAGTTTATGATTTATTTTTATAAACCAATGACAGCAAAGTATCAGCTTAGTTTGTAAAGCATAAAAAATAGCTTGCCATAATTGAGTTCCAGTTGTAAATTCTATTAAAGCTTTGTTTAATTTGGAAGTTTTATTTTTCAGGGAGTTTCCATAAACCTAATGCAGTTACCAAATAGAAAACCCTGCAAAAATCTGCATGTATTAAAGTTCATTAATATTAAATTAATTATATAATATGATATGTTTTGAAAGATGAAACATTGCATTTTGTTCATCTGCATAAGAGGTCTGCATTGATTTGACTGAGAATTGTTTGTTTTGAACAGAAATTAAAATGTAGCTGCTGTTCTAGCTTATTTGCATTGAATCAGCCAGAGGGAAGGTGTGACTTTTCTTCTACAAAACACCTGGAAGGTTAGGAGGAGTGAAATCTGAAATAGTTTTGTTGGAAGTGAATGACAGAAGGCCAATATAATGTTTTGGGGATTTACCAGATGGTGTACCTTCAGAGAATCTTGCAAGGTCTGGTTTAAAAAAAAACAAAAAAAAAAAACAAAAAAACCCCAAACCAACAACAACAACAACAACAAAACCAAAACCAAAAACAAAACAAAACAAAAAAACAAAGAAAAAAAACCCCAAAGAAACCCCGAGAGCATTCAGTGTTGGAAGCAACAGTGCTGTGACGGTGATTTGCTTGCTCAAAGTGTTACAGACCCCTGTGAAAGAACATATATGTAGAGTTCCTGCTGTTGGGAAATATCCATAGGGATGCACAGGGAAGGAAGTGTTTCAGGCAGGAGAGCAGTAGCCTATACGAGTACCTCAACTGCCCCATTTTGTTCATTTTAATAGTCTTACCCCTTTCCTGGAATTATCCACAAAGTTTGGATTTTAATTTTTTTTAACTAAATAAACCTCTTTTAGTCATTATTACCCAGTTAAGAATTTAATTAGGAAATGCAGTAATTGAATTTTCTGGTTTAACTGTTGCAGGTGCTATTCTGCCTTTTCCAGTTGGGAGAGAAATTGGTTGAACTTTCTTGCTGCATAGGAAAGGGATTGATTTAAACTTCATTCTTAATCAGAAGAGAGGCTCATGCTGGATCTCAGGTCATATCAAACCATTCCCACATTTATTTTTAAACAACTGTGCACCATGTTCCTCCCCAGGTTACAGACATGCAACTCAATTCATATGAATTCAGAATTTGACATCATTATATATCGGGTGGAAACAGAACTGGTAATGGTAACTGCTAACTAGGGGTATGGTAGTGGCAGAATTATGGTGCGGTAATAAAATAATATTTTGGAAGGATATTGTCAAGTTGAATAATTTTAAATCCCCTCAAGTTCTTCATTTAAAACATAGAGAAGAAATTCTCTTCTTGTTGGAGTTCGGTGGGACTTCATGCAATGTAAATAGGAACATAATTTGAACCTAACATCTTTGGGAATAAAGCTTACCTAGATTCATCTTCCCATATGTATTTGAGATGGGCACTGAAAAGTAGGAGGAATGCAAGGAAAAATTGAACTCAAAAGGCAAATAAGTAGGTCTGCATTTTTCCATCTCAATATAGTCAGGGGAAGAAGTGGAGCGTGATGTATGCCACTACAGTGATGCACCTGTGATGCCCATGACCATATTTTGTGATCCTTAGCGTGACTCTGTAGCAGTGATGGGGAGTAGAGCACAGTTCTGCCCCTTACCTGCAATGCTAACTGTTGTTGTCACCTGTAATTTTCTAGAGAGGAATTTGGAGATAGCTTGCACTGGTGATAGGATGGGATGTGATCCATGCATTTGCATGCTGTGAATCATGTCTTTTGTGGGGTGTGTTTCTTAGAAGTGTTTGGAGATTCTGGCCTTGACACCTTGGCTGCCAAAATGTGCATCACATCTCCTTTTCCAGTTCCTGCATAGGTGTTATCTGGGTGCAGTCAATGAACGTCCTGCTGTGCTTAGGGTTAGCATTTGTGCTCGTGTTTTCAGTCAAGAGAAGAGAACAATGCAGAAGGGGTTGCCTGAAAACCTCAGCATTTCTTTCACAAAGCCAGCGGGGGTTCTCAGGCAGTGTTTTGCCGAGCATGGTACTGATGGCTTGTGGGGCTGGGGAGCCCACTGGACTCCTCCAGTATGGCATTAGGTAAAATGGTCTGAACAAGAGACCAAAGTCTCTGAAAGATGGGGCTCAGTTCAGGACAAAGTTAATGAGCTCATTGGATTTTTTTACCTCTTCAGAGCGCTTTGACTGAGAACAGCCTGCCACCATTTCCCTGCTGACATCCATCACTTGCACATTGCTCAGCTTTTCTCATTTTGACTTCTGTTGTACTAAGCACAACTCATCTTTCACCATCTGACAGCTTCATCCTTTCCTCCAAGTCAGATTGGCCTGTGGACATTTGTGAGCAGTCTTTGAATCTCCGGCTGAGCCAGGAAAATGCATAGTTGGTGCAGAGAAAGCCTGATCATTCATCGTGACGTTTTCTTGCCATGTTGCATTAATTAGCTTTAGCCTACAGGTGGAGAAGGACAAAGGCAGAAATATTGTTCTTGGTCATCATTGGAATAAATTGCTAATATTTCTAAGATAGATAAACTGAAAAGCAGACGCAAGCTATTAGATTAATAAGTCAGACTTTCTTGTACACTCCTCTTGCTGTTGTTATTCTCATAGAAAAGATAGAAATTATTTATATATGGCAGTCACCCTAGTGTTGTTTTCAAGAATGCTAAGACCCTATTTTGTGTTACTGACCCTTAAACACAGATGCAAAAGCACCTAGAACAGTGTTACTCAAAGTATATTTTGTGTTAAGGAATGTGACTTTGTTGTTTTCAGCAAGTTTTTTGGCAATTTATAAATAATGAACATTATATATCCACAGTGGCACTGAATCAAGAATGCCTGTTGTCCTATCAGTGTTTGTTATTGATGTGTGCACACCACAGCACAGACCAGATTCCTCACTTCATTGATCCTATTTCACAAAGGTGAAAAGTGAGTAAAGGCATCTCTGGTGGTCACTCAGGACTTCTGCAAAAGAGATAATGAAATTAAGCCTCCTGGTTCCTAATCTCCCCAAGCAAATCTTATACTATATCGCAGTAAGCAAGCCAATGCAAGAGTAAAGCGTAGTAGCCAGCATGTACTTGATAAGTCTCTGATAAACATGGTCATTTCTAAAACTGTAGAAGTGGTCCACGGTGACCTGCTGGACCCACATGAAAACAGTACAACTCTCCTCTTTTGAATCTTTTTGAAAGGTGTGAGGCTTCATATGTCTTTTGTGTGTCTGGCCATCTTTGTGTCTGCAGGACTATGTGAAGTAGCAATGCCCCAAGGCAGCTCCTCCTTAGGAAGCAGTCAAAGCTAACAGTACCTCCAACCCAGCCGGTTTCACATCCAAACCATCCAAGACTCAACATCTCTCAGAGGAGAGTCTGCAGCTCTCTGTAAGGTCAGATAACAAATGAGTTCCCACCAGCCTTATCCTTCATCTTGTAGGATGACATAGCAAAGGAGTTTCACCCCAAAAAACTCCTTCCCAAAGAGGCTCAGTGATCCCTTCCATCTCCCATCAAGCTCCCAGAGCCAGGTGGAGCTCAGACCTACCTCTCTCGCTTTCTCTCTGACCTCCAGTTTCAGTCCAAGTCTTGAAGCACTGGAAAATTGAGCAAATCCATTTCTTTCAGTTGCTAACTACCTTTCCTGTCAACCCGTATCTTATTCTACACTTGAATGTTTTGTGTTTCCTTTTCCATTTCAATTGCCAGCTCTTGGATTGCCCTGTAATGTCATTGTTGAGTTAAAGCACTCCCTACTACCAGATATCTGCCTGACTCATGTAATTACAGTCTTGAATTTTGTGGTTTAGCTTTAGCTTTGGAAAAGCAATGTAGACTGCTCTCTTTTAGCCTATGTCAGTTGAGACAGATTTACTAGGTATCAGACCAATTCTCTGATTCAACAGTGAGGAAACTTTTGTTACTGTGGTATTAATAGACCTTTTAAACAGACCGGGCAGGCTGTATCATATGCCTTCGAATGCACAGTACTGTTACTCGAAACCTCTAGAGATGGATGATGTTAGGAAAGTAAATATAAAAAGAGAGGGAATATTGTGCTCAGAATATATCATACACTGAGGATTTCTTTGTCCCTTGCTGCCTTATTTGGATCCTGCTCCGTATTTACATACAACCCAATGTTCACGTATGGGACTGGAACAGGCATTGAGATGTCTCTAGTCTGTTTGTCTGTAGTAGCTAATGATGATCCACACCTTGGTATTTTCTGGAAGAAAGATGGATTTCTTCCTGAAGACCTCCAGAGACAGCAACTCTGAAGCCTCCCAAACAATGCGTTCCCGGGCTTCAGTAGCCCTCTGTTAGACTTCATATTTCTGTCGAATTGATTTCAGCCTTCCTTCCTGAAATTTAAGCATATGATTTCTTGTCCTAGAATGTGTGAGCATGCAACAGCCTTTTATGACCTTGAAAACTGCTGTCTGTACCCATCTGCCTTCTCTTCTGTAGGTTTAAAAATCCTAGTTTGTTCATTCTTTCCTTGTAGATCATACATTCTTTTATTTTTCTTAATTGTGATTATTTTTTGATTCCTTTGGCCTCACTCCCAATCGCCTGTATTGTCAGTAAGGACACGGATGTAAACTGTGTGCGGTACTCCGGTGCTGAGGGGCACAGAGGGTTGCTTCTCCGGCTTTGAAATCTCTACTGCAACTGAGACATTCCAGGGCCTGTTTGTTGTCTTTGCAGTGACATGACATTTCTGATTCAGGTTTAGCTTGTGACTCATAGTAACATGCAGACAATGTCCTGCAGAACTGCAGCCTGCACAATGGTTATTCACCCTGTGTTTCTGTAACACGCTGATTCCTTTTCAGTGGGATATCTAGCAGTTTTCCATGTTGGATAACAATTTTTTTCTTTTTCTTTATTTTTTTTTTTTCTTGTAATATGTAGGGATGAAACTGCTGGGTAAAATGTTTCCTGGCTTGAAAAAAGTCTATTCCCAACCTATTCTTCTGAGCACAAGATAATTCTGTATTCCAAGATTTCGGTTCCGGGGATGAGAGTCAAAAAGCAATCCATGAACAGAGTATTGGGGTTGTTAATAAAATTAGTCTCTTAAAGTGAATACTAAGCAACGGTGCTTTATTTTGTTTTCCATGTATGCTCATGTGAATACTCCAATCAATCCCAGGAGTTGTACTGTTGCACGCAGAAATACCAACCCTTAGAAAGATGTATTTAAATGTTTTGCTGTGTACCCTGCAACTGTATTTTTATTCGGGTCCTTATGGTGTTCTCTTAGTTTGTTGCTTATTGATAGGAGACTCATCTTGAGTGAGTATTAATCTGTTTTTAATTGTGGTGTCTAAAATGATTTAACGTCTGCCAGTGATTTCTAAGACATAAAATTTAGATGGTAAAAATGTGATTCATGTGAAATGGGAAAGGTTTTAGTGTTTCAAAACATCTCAGTAATTCTGGCATTCTGCCCAGTACTAGTGCCTATCTACTAAAAACAAATGGTAAGAAAACTTTAATTCTAGTTTTCTTATGAAATAGAGGTCTTTGCAAGTCAGGTTTGGGATAACTTTCTCCTCTCAGTTAATTTTTCATATTCAGTTTGAAGGTGCTTATGATTCTGAAAGGAGAGAAAATAACCCCAGAAGCACAGAAGAAGCCTGGTCCTGGAGAGTTCAAAGGGTGTTAGTGAAGATGTGACAATCAAGCACACAGCTGGGAAATGTTGAAAAGAAACAGGGGAATAGGATCGGGAATAGGATCAGAAAAAGACTTCCTGAGTCATAAAGTTCAACCTCGCCGCTGTAGGCAGCCACATCAGAGATGTGTCTCAAGCTAGTCAAGCTTGAACCCAACAGAGACAGACCTCAGCTGCCTGATCCCAAAATACATCATGCTTCCTAAAACCAGAGTAAGGGAGCATGTTTGTAGCATTATTGATGTATTTTGCATTAAAGTGATATCACCAAGTCAACTCTTTTTTTTTTTTCTTCACTCAAAGCCTGTCTGCTTCCTTGCCTCTCTGCACACATTTGGTACACGTTTTCTCAACATGGTTGTCCTTCCCTTTCAATGGTCCTCATAAGCTCTACGTGTCCCTTCTGCCTACTTTAGTCTAATTTGTCTACTGACCCAAATCACTGAAAATCCAGGTTTCACCCTCCACACACCTCAGTGGCCCTCTCTCCATCTACCATACTCATCCCTGCCACCACGTCTACCATCGTTCCCCTCTCCCTGCTGCCCTTCCCTCTTTCTTTCCTCTCTTGTCTCCCTCTCACCACCACAATGTTGCACAATAAAACTGTGCAGGTCCAAACAGTCACACAGGCCTTTTGCAGGTGCTGATCTTCAGCAGCTTTCTACTTCTGCCGGGCTTTACTGCTTCAGTTTAGATGATAGTGTTAGTGGTGGTGACCTTGTCTCCTGTGTGTACTGTTTCTCTCCACTTTACAGCTTCTCCTTTGCTTTTGAGCAGCTCTGCATTTTCTTTCCCATTTTGTGCTTCCCTGCTCCAGCCACCCGCTATCTTCCTCTTCCCATCATTTTCTTTTGCTCTTTTAATAAAGCTCCTTGACTTCTCTCCTTGCAGGCACTCCTCATTATCCCTGAGACAGTCCAGCTTCCTCGCCAGTGACTGTGTATCTCCATCTTCCCTCTTCTACCGCTCTCTCAGTCACAGCATAGACATTTTCTTGTCATGTTCTTCATTCTTCACTCACCAAACACTGCCTGCTGCCTCTACCTATCTCTGGGAAAACTTTTGAATTTCCCCTGTCTGACAGGGATCACCAGATCTATCGGCTTCCTCACTTTCATCATCTCGCTCAGCATCTCCACATGAGATTTCTTCACCTAGGTACCTACTCAGGTAGGTACTTCACAGTGCTATACTTTAGAGACCAGCGGCTAGGCTACTTATGTTTAAGGGACACGTAGTTTCTGGAGGTAGGCGAAACTAATAAGCACCTCTTCTCGGGTGCTCAGAGCTCCTGCTCATCCAAGATCGAGTACCTGGATGGTCAGAGCTGCCTGGAACAAACGACTTGGGGGAGAAAGCCCCGCGGCTGCAGTGCTGCCTGGACGTCCGCAGGACTCTCTCCTGCAAAGAACAAAATGGTGAATGGCATCAGGGGAAAAAACAAGGGCAGTGGATGAGCCAGAAAGAGAGAAATACTGGTAAAGGAGACAGGCAGAATTACTGGTAACTTTTTTGATTTAACACTACAAATTTTATACCTGTGGAAATGTAAAAAGATACAATGTGATATGCTTAGGCTCATGCAGCACAGCCCTGGGCAGAAGTGACGTGTGGACTGCTTATTTTCAGAGTAAATAAATACCCTGTGAAGTAGTGGGGTTGCTTACATAAGAAAAAGCAGGACCTGACAAGCCACAAGAAACTAGTGGAAAAGTGTCAAAGAGATTGAATAAAATTAGGGAGCCAGGTTTTTCTCATTATCTTATCAGAAAAAAAGAGTATTCCTGGTCCAGAAAAGATGACGACAAGTTGGCAGTAAGCAGTATGTGCCTTTAGTACTCTGCAGATTGTCCTTTTCCTACTAAAGCTGTCAGACATTTTGGTTTCTCCTTTAAGCAGAATTAATGGCAGCTTCTTCTGCAGTGACTATTTCTTCCTTGTTTTATAAAATATGGAAGAATGCTTGTGTATTATCTGTGTGCTTATAATAGACATTAATAAATAAATCCCTGTAAGATGGCAGGGATGTTTAGAAGATAAAAAAAATCACGCTGTCATTTTTTCTGTGTTTAGAATATGTACTGTATCAAGGCATTTTAGTTGCAGTGGGAAGCTGTTTCCTTTTTCATGACTTTATGTATGACTGCAGTGTATTACGGAATTCTCTAGTGCTAAGAAATAAAAGCTAGAACCATGTTTTCACGCAGGAATTCAGAAGTGCGAGACAAAAAGTTTAGTTACGATTCAAAAATACTTTTTTTTTTTTTGACATCATAGAAGGTCAGTACAGCCTAGATATCCCACACCAGAGAGAGCACGCCCATGGCCAGCATGAGCTGGGGAGAGCTATAGGGTGTAAAATGGAGATCTTGAAGAGGCTGCGAAGGTGGAAGCACTCCTGACAGCGTGGCTCGGTAGCACAGGAGCAGGTCCAGCAAATGTCATCTTTGGTGACAACCTTGTCATGGCAATGCCTGTGGATTTGAGACCAGCTGGGTCCCATTGTGCGGGGTGCTGTACAGTCGGAGGTGTGAAAGGAGATAATATTAAAAAGTGGGTACTGAGAGCAATGTATACAGTAAACTTGTAGGAGGAGGCAGGTGCATCCAGGGAACTGTTGGGTGGAATTAAACCCCAGGGGTTGTTCTGATAATTATTGCTCTAGTTACATCTGGAATGCATTTTGGAGCCATGTTTCTATCTATGGGTTGATCTGCAGTTGTCAGCCTTGCAGGCAAAGCCATGCTTCCTAGACCATCATTAACTGGTCCCGTGTTTGCTTCCATTATGCTCTTCTGTTAAGCAAAGAGAACCTACCCCATCGCTTGCGATGGGACTTCAGGGAAAGGGTGTCTTTGGGGGGCATGGAAGGTGCCCTGAAAGCGCCAGGGAAACATCATCTGTGGCTTGTGGTCCTCTCGTCTTTCTGCCTGGCTCTTTGCAGAATGCGGTTTCCTCTCTGGCTCATCAGTGAGTGAGGACCCGTGCTTACTCCGGGTCAGCAGGGAGAGGCAGGATCACAGGGACCTGGCTGGGTCAGGGATGGAGTTTAGGGTGGACAGGGCTAGGCTGAAGGGTTTCTTTGATCTGTGATTCATATTTTGGGTTCTTAATGACAAAACAAGCAATGAAGGTCAATTAAATGACCTTCCTAAATGAATTGTTAGGCAAGTAACATGGTTTTTACTAGAATCTTTCATCGGAACATATGAAAGTTTTCAGCTTTTGACAGAGAAAAAAATGTTTTTATGCTTTTGAGCATTTTCATGGAAGCAATATTTGTTTTGTTCTTTTCCTCTTCCATATATTTTTACTTGGAGAATTGTTTACCCTCTTGCTGCTCTGGTCAGGATGACATGGCAGTTTATTAACAGGTAGGAGGTACAGGTGAACCTTTTCCAATAAAACTGAAAGGTTGGACCTGTAACTGCTCCACATTATCACAGCACCATAAAAACATGTTATTTTGTGTTGGCAGTAGGTTTGGCTGAGTAAGCAGCTTGCTGTGGCACAGGGCGGGTAGTGAGTCAGGCTTAAACACCACAAAATGCCTTGGGGAAACTCCATGTATCTGTCCTCAATTTTCTCTTGCTTCACTAGGCTCATTTTGAAGACATTTGAAATACGACAACACAGCTACAGAAAATTGCTCTCTGTAGCATACCTTGACATAAATGTGTTTCATCCACCGCTAATTTCTCCTGTTACTGCAATCTGGCAATAATTCTTCCCTTTAACTTATAACATTTTTGAATGACTTTTTCCTTAAAGGAAAAACTTGTTTTTATTAGAAAAAAACATGGGTCTATCTGTTCGGATGATGAAGCCAGCTCTTACCATTACTTGAGGTCCATCTTCTCTGTGTCATCCTGTGCCCTTGGTCCTACCCACAACCTGATGATCTCAAATCCATCCCCTCTCCTTTCCTTGGCAGACACCAGAGCTTGCAGCCTTGCAGGAGGCATCTTCACTGCCCTTCCTCTGCCAAAGCAATCTTTCTAACTTCTAATGGACTTACATTTTAAAAGTAATTTTAATTACCATTCTCTTTTCAGTTTCAGGGCTGTGAAGTGAGTTCCTTTGATCAGACTAATAGTTTTTTTGTTTTAAGATATGTGCATTTTCACCTTATATGACAGATTGAATATTTGGCTTGCTGCAGAGACTATTATGCTGGACATGCATTACGTTCACTTAAATATGCTTTTATCTTTGGAAAACCTTTAAGGAGCTTATCAGGCAGAGGGAAGTGCGTTCACTCTGCAAATGTCGTGTGTGATTGAGTTTTCCTCTCCCTCCTGGGGAAGCTCTTTGCCTCCTTGTGAAGCAGGGCTTGGGCTGGTTCCCCCGACCCCATGCTCTTACCCCTTTTTGGGGGGGGCCACAGAGCAATGGTGTGTTAGAGAAAGGCATTTTCAGCACAAGCATTTCTTTCCTGCATCCTGGCATTCAAGATGGAAAAGACTTACTGTTTCATGCAGCCTGTCTCCATGCTACTGCAGAAGTGCTGTATCTGCATTTCATGAGCTGAATTTCTGCGCTGTGCAACAGGGCATGATCAGAAATGTCTATGACTTCTCAGAGGCACCATCTTTCTGTGTTAGTCGGGGGGCACGTGACACCATGCCATATAATACGTGCAATCACTTCCAAAATCAAGGCGCAGGTGGATGCTCAGCTTTTTGTGCTCCTGGAGTTTCTCCAACTGAGGATGTGACCCAGGAGAACTTGGGAGTGAAGACTGTTCCAACGAGGGACTGAAGCACCAAGGACAGAGGGACCTCTGTCCTGGCAGAGCCCAGAGGAGCTCATGGCATGGTCACCTTGCGGGGCTGAGAATGTCACAGAGGGCTGTGGCTGCACCTAAAAACCAGCTGGTGGACCTCGAGCAGAATAGCAATAGAATTTTGTCATGGTCACCTGTCAGCTCCTCTACAACCTCACAGTGGTCTAGCAACTCTTCCAAGTTTATCTTTTTTTCTTCCTGAAAGTTTCATTATTTTTTTTCTGGCAGAGACTGGGTATATTTTAGCTGTGTAATGCAATCTGTTTTTCAGGCTTTTTTCCTGAAGCTATTTCAGAAGGTAACTTACAAGAGATTAACCTCCACAATGCAAGCAGAGTTAAACGGCTCTTCCTAGTGAAAAGCTTGGTTTGAAATGGTGCAGCAATTAACTAAAATTCGTTGGAACGGGGAGGGATCCTTTACTCTCACTTTCTGATTAATGTCTCTGCTTTAAACTCTTATCCATTTATCCCTCTATGTATCCTATTGTTCTCTCGTCCAGATAGGGGCTTTGTACAAACACCATTTTAATTACTTTCATAATTAGTCAGCAGCAAAATCCTTGATGAAATGCCTCTTATACTTACTGAAATCTTTGCTGCTTTTTTCATGTATTATACACAACTTCCCATTAACTTTTTCAAGTCTAATTAAAGTTCTCTCATCATTCTTACATTCACCCCTCCAGTATCACTCTTTGCTAATTCTTCTTGTGACATTACAGTCTAGATGACATCACAAAATCTCATTTGTTTCAGTGGAGAATGCATTTTAGAAAATGAAGACTTGGAGCAACTTTATAATTTTTAAAGCAGACTTCTTTCTAGTTTGTTGAAAATTAAATAAAAATAAATTGGTAATTAATTATTAGAAATGCTTATTTCAGATGACTGAACTACTTTAAACAAAGTTGAAATATCACTCTGAATTCTGATTTTTTTTAATATATTTTAGAGACAAAGTTAGATTTTGTTTCTAAATTTCTAACATTTTAAATGTAAGAATGAGATGACATTGTTGACTGGAACTTTTGTGGTAAGGATGTCGCTCCATCTGTAATCTTTTTTTTTTTTTTTTTTTTTAATTTTATTTCTAAGTCTGGTCTGCTTTAGTTTGAGGAGTGTTGGTGTGATCCGCGATCAGCAGAAGAGCTGCTGGCAGATGCCTTTGACCCTGCCTGCCTGCCTTCAGCTTCATGCAGGCTACACGAGTGACACTTTTAGTGTCATTAAAGGATATTTAATCACTTTAACAGTGACATGTGCTTGGCACAAGAGCAGCACAGTCCTGGTGGCTCAGGCTGGTGGCACAGAACCACGCTGCTGTGCAAAGATGCTTTTCATTCTCTTCATTAGTGCTTGATTTACGTGCTCTGATTAGTGCCTGCCCAGAAAGGGCAATAAAGCTGCCGGCGGACTCTCGCAAAGCCCTGGCGGGAGAGGGGCCGTCCGTGTGCCGGGTTGCGATGGGTATTGCCAAGCTCAAACGCCTGCTCGGCAGCGCACGATCCAGCACTGCGTGGCAGAGGGAATGAGCAAGTGACAAACCTGATGCTCTCAGGAACAAACAGAAAAACTGCAGGAAAACTCTTTGTAAATCCACTGTAAACAATTAATTCTCTGTTCTAAATTATCTTCCCTAGCGTTCCTGGTGGCCTCTCACTGACCCTAATGTAGCATTCCAACAAGGTCTATTATTAATGAAACAGCTTTAGCAACCCTTTCCTGTTTCCTGCTTATATTTTTGCAATTCACTTCCATGAAAAGGTGTTTTTAGTCCTTACTTACAGATAATATTTGGTAACTCACATCTTTTACTGCCCCTTGACTGTATCTTGCAACTGTTTTGTCACTCCCTGCTTACTTCTGGTGTGAGACTTTTGGAATGGTGTGCAGGGATTTAGCTGTAGTGTTAATAGGAATCACATAGCTAAATCCTCAAGCCAGGCTTTGGAAATGAATCTCTACCCCCTGTGGATTTATCAAGGAGACAGAGCCATATGAAATAACACTTGGATAAATCTCAGTTTATCTTTGAAAACTTGCTATTTCTTCTTTTTGTCCCTTATCTGCACCTGCTTACATAGCTGTAGCATTTATGGTAACTGCTAATACTTTTTTAAGCATGTGCTTCCAAATCTTTTTATTTTTAGTTACTCGATTACCTGCTTGTTCTTTAACCTTTGAGCACTTGGTTTCAACCTCATCGTTTTGCCCTAAAGCAGGGATGAGACTAGAATGCTAAGAGAAGACTGATGTGGAAATGAGTATTTCCAGTCACGAACCAAACCATAACCATTTTTTCCTTTGACCCTTTCAACATGGCACGACGTCCTTAGATAAATCTGTGTGAAGTTTCGAAGAAACTGCACAGAATTTGAATCACAGGGCATGAGGGTTCACACAGGCAGCTCTACCTCGGCTTGTCAAGGGCTGAAGAGCCTCACGGCAAGCCAGGTCCCTGTGGGACAGCAGCCTCAGTGCAGAGATGTCACCTTCCCGTCCCACATCCCCACCACAAGCCACCACCTGGCTGTATCGATACCTTAGTGCTGGTTAAGGGCTGTTCATAAACTCCTCCAGTGGACTCTATCTCATGTCTGCTCCTGACTTTCCCTGGATAAAAAGTCCCATCCCACCGTTGGGTTGCCAGCCCAACATATTGTGGTGGCACCTTGCCAAAAAGAAGCCCAAACTTGGAAAAAAGATTCGCTGTGTTTCTGTTGTGCTCTTGTTTCTTCTCTAAGCGTATTTGATTCTCTGCATCCTTCCTTAACAGCTTCTGCATCCTTCCAACATGAAGCACACTACAAGTTTTTAGAGGAATACCCCAAAGCAACCATGTTTGCAAATCCCCTTTTTTGGGCTGTTTCCCGAAAGGATGAGTTTAGTATTTAAAGTAGTTTTGGCATTTCCCCGGGTGAAGAATGTCCCTTCCTGCTTTTGTGTACGTCTTGGCTGTGTTCCTCCATGCAGGATGAACCACGCGGTGTTGTGTGGCAGGGCGAGTTACTCTCCAGATCTGTTTGACTAAGCCCTAGCCTGGGTCATACTATGTCACATCAGACTTTCTTACTTTCTGTGTAAAATAAACATTCCAGTGATTAATAGTATGTTGCAGGCATTATTATTCTTTGTTTGGGAAAAAGAAAAAAAAAATCCTTTTTCCAGTTTTAATTTCCCTTGTTTTTAACTTTCAACTATTTTTTCTTACTATCCCTTTCTTCACGAGATTAAAGCAATTTTCACTTCTCCCCATGAAAGTGCTTATATATTTATAACATTCCCTCTCATTTTTCTGTTTTGATGAACAAAACCAATGACTTTTTTAATATCTTCAAATAAGATATGTTCTTTAACCTTTGAGTTATGTTGGTGGCTCTTTTCTGCATCTTCTCCAGTTTTTCTCCCATTAAAAAATTTTAAAAAATCAGTGCACAGCTCCACACACATCTTTCAGCATGAATTTCTCCAGTGCAATATACAGAGGTTAAACATTTCCATTTAATCCTACTCTATCCTCCTCTATTGGTACATCCTCATGTTTTTAGACACTGTTATTCCAGGACCTGTTGCTACTTGCTCACCATGACACATAAGGTCATGTAGCACCACAGCTATATTGAAACAAGAAGGATTCAGTAAAGAATATATTTATTTTGTGTCCTATAGTTATGACCTTCTTATATCATCAGGACATTTGCTGGTTGCTTTCCGGCATCATTCTTTTTACCGTCAGTCATAGCAGGAGGGGAAAGCTGCCTGTACCGGCAACGTTGCATCATCCTCCTGGTCTGCTCTGCTACTGGTGTGTTATTTGGTCTGGTTCAAATTTGATTCTGCTCAACAGGAATCGTCATTCTACTGCCCATCAGCTTTACTTTAGTTGGTGTACTGGGCTCACATGGAGGGAGGGATGGGACAGGGCACTCTGTATGTGAGATGATGCTAATTCTGCATTGGTTACAGCAGTTTTATACCTTCAGCTCAACTCAAGGGATGTCATTTCACTACCACCAGTGGAAGCATGTTAATTTAAAGGAGATGAGGGTGTAGTCATGGGTTTCTGTTGTTAGTAAATGTTGATGTGTTACAGATGTGGCTCACAGCTGCTGGGTAGGTTTATGGCTGTAGCTATGGCTCATCTCAGTTCAACCTATTTGGGATTTCCTGCCCTTGTCCTCAGTTCACTTTTGATACTGGCCCAAGAGATGAAGCTGTTGCAGACAGGCTTTTAGCCTGGACTTCATCCTGTTCCTCTTGAGTTTATGTACAGTCTGAACTAATTCAAAACGAACTCCCTTTTGAGCAATTTACGTGATGACAAGTTGTGTTCAGGTAAAGACAAGAGTCCATGTTCAGCCTCTTTGCATAGTCCTTGGTGTCCAGTTCTCCTTGCAGTAAAAAGCCTGGAGTTTGGTTTGGTTTGGTTTTAGTTGTACATAGTCTGTGTGCTCCTACCCAGAAGCCCTATGCAGGCTGTGCCGTAGGTGGAGTGCTGTGCACGTCATGCAGTCTGTAATTATAGCATAAATGGCTGCCAGACTTTCACTTTAGCAACTTTTTCAAACTTGCTCTGCATTGGTGTGATCTGGGTTGTAAAGTGCAGAGCAGTGAAGAACCAAGTCTGTGCTCACCATGTTGATAGGAACACCAAATTAAGCTTTGTGGAAATAATGAGAAATGATACATGTTCACCGACTATTTTGTAATTGCATGAACAACAAGATTTTGGAAAGACAAGTTTAGAGCTTTACTAACATACAGTTTTATAGAGCACATTGTCTTAATTTATTCAGAATAATGAGAGAAACTTTGGGCATGCCTTCTGCCTTTCGTGCGTTTGACCTTCCTGCTCCAACCACTGACCATTTCATATTTTTCCCTCTGTGCAGCGTAGGTGGTTTCTACACCACCTCCTATAATTGAGGCTAAACCCTGAGCTTGTGCTGGGAGATTCTTAAAGCCAACAAACAACAAAACAAATGTAAATACTGTCTCCTGCTATTTTCTTATACATAATGTTTCTGTTGACATTCTGTATGGACACTTTACAACTGGCACAGAAGACATTGAATTTTTTACGATGTTGGTATGTGGTTTTTTTTCTTCATGTCTGCTTTTGGAGACTTGACTCTGAAAGGATTTTCAAGGGGAGGAGGGGAATGTGCTGTGTGATAGTGAGACTGATAAACAAAGATAATGTGAATTAGTCATATTCTCAAGCGTTCACCTTCAGGAAGTAGTAGGTCTTAGGCACTGGATGACTGGCAGAGAAGACCTTGAACAGTACCTCTGTGACACTTATTTATTTATCGGTGCAGTCTTCTAGGAAGATTCATTATCAGATGGAAAAGCCTTGAGGGATCATTTTTTGTTCTCATTGTACAAGTTTTGGACCAATAAAATAACTCTCATTTCTAGTACTCCTGATTAACTGTACAACAAGCTAGTAAGGCACACAAGCAAACAGGATTATTCAACCTGAATATGCAAATAAGAACATATTACAGCTCTCACTGGCTTTTATGACCTTCATTAAGCACAGGGGAATGGTTGAGCGTGCATACATTGACTCACACCTAGCCAAGATCATAAACTGCAGTGCAATGCAACTCCCTTCACTAAGGGTATGCAGCGTGCAGTGAAAGGCTGTGCAAAGCTTGTACAGCTCAATGCAGAACTGATTTTAATATTCATGAAGCTCAAATATCAAGACCTCCTAAGAAATTAACACACAATGAAAGAACAGATTTAGGTAGGAAGAGTTTGTGAGCTGTATGTAGGGATTACAGCCCATGACTGCCAGTAGTTACCTGGCTTTCTGAACCACATAGCATGGGCAGTTGCTGCACAGGAGTCATAAACTGTATCAGGTCAATTTTCTGAACAAAAGATCTAGACCTGTTTAATATGCCACCTATGAGTATTTAATCTGCACGTTAATAGAAATTCCCATCAATGTATTTGGTATTGAAAATAAATGGGGGATTAAAAGTGCCTGTGGTCTATCCCTTTTAGCACTCCTCCATGTGTAACCTGGGATGGACTCAAAGGACCCCAGAGTCTCCCCTTGATGGTCAATACCTTTCAGCATCTTAAATTTGCTGGCTTATTAGTCGTTGGTGGGGGAAGGGAATGAAAGGGATTTCAGTGGATTTATTGAGAGAGTTTCAAGGTTTGAAAGTACTGTCTACATTATGGGGATTGTGAAGTTTGATACATCTCCTTCTGTTCTTGGAGCCCATCTTTATGGGAAGAAAAAGCAATTTTCATCTGCTGTAGCTGGCTGACCCAGATTTCATGCAGTTTTAGAGGCTTAGCAACGTCAGACCAGCTGACCCTGTATGACCACGGATTAAGTTTTGAATTTGATGTTTTCGCTTTTTTCCCAGCTTGCATCTAGGTTTTGCAAACTGATGATGTTTGTAAGATACTGGTGATGTAGGAAACACCTGGAGTTGTCTGTTTTATTGATGTACGTACAGCAGTGCTGCAGCAGAGGTAGCTGTAATCGGCATGTAACCAGGATGCAGGCAGCCCCCTCTTCCAGATCTCTATATGAACATCCCTGGTGGTTGCCCGGCTTTGGGGCATTGTTTTTGGTTAAAGAAAATTGGTGAGATTTGTCCTGCCCCAGCTCCCATCATGACTGCAACCACATGGGGAGCTACAGAAGGAAGCAAACAAACCAGAAGTTCTCCCCAAAATTGGAAGTTTGCCTTTTGTTGAAAAAGTACTGCAAGACTGCAGGTAAGAGGGCTGTCTTTTTATTCCCTCCATAACCATATTATTCAGTAATGATAACATTCAGGCTGAAACCTGCAGACCTCCTGTGGGATCTAATGCCATGACAACAAACACACTATAGCTCTTGATAAAGATATGGTCCTTTCCCTAAAGTACTTCAATCTTGTAAATAAAAGTACACTAAGAAAATTATCTTCCTGGAAAGAGATTGATCCAAAGTTGGACTCCAGGACTTCCGTACTGCTGGAAACAGAATGGCACAGGCGAATTGATTTTCCTCTGTGATCAAATACAAGTCTGTGGTTCTTTAGAAGGATAGGCTGTCACAAGAACTGCCTTTTGCCTTATTCTCTCTGATGGAGTGAGGGGGGTAGAAGCCAGTTACCAGAAAATATTGTAGACTACTAAGTTGGAAAGGAACCTCAAGGATCATCTGGTCCAAACTTTCTTGCCAAAATCTCCATCTAGACAAAAGCACCATCTAGACAATATGGCTCAGCACCCTATCCAGCTGAATCTTAGAAGTGTCCAATGTTGGGGAATCCACCGCTTCCCTGGGGAGATTAGTGCAATGGCTGATTGTTCTCACATGTCACAGGATGGTTCAAGCTGGAAGGGAACTGGACATGATCTGATCCGCCCCCCCTACTCAAGCAGGGCCACCCAGAACCAGTTGCCCAGGACCATGTCTAGACATCTTTAGAGTATCTCCAAGGATGGAGACTCCACAGCTGCCCTGGGCAACCTGTGCCAGTGCTCGGTCACCCTTACTGGGAAAAGGTACACAGGAAGGTGAGGAGGACGTTTGTGTCTGCTCTGCAGTCGCTGGGCGAGTCCTGGAGTGACAGTCCCTGGCTGTCAGCAGGCCGGTGAAAGCAGCAAAGTGGATTGCAATTTAATACTCCTAAAGGAGCGAAGTTTGAGCTGCAGTATAACGCTCCTAAAGCACGACAGTTGCACTAGTTTTCTTTCAACATTTATAATTTTTCTTGTTGTTATATTAGAGACTCGTAATTACAAATTCTAACTTAGACTTCTTATTAATCATCAGCCCTCAACACTGCAAGCCTCAGTGTTTTGTATTTGTAAGGCACTGATAGCCTTTATTTGATCTTCCATCACTCCAGATAAAGCGGCATTGCCCTAACGCTGCACATATAATCTGTTCATAATTGGAAGAGCTCCTTCAGGCATCTTATCATTCGAGCTGTGAACACAATACTCCATCATTACAACTAGTTAAAAGAATAGTGCCTTCAAAAATTATAATTCTGTAACTCTTTTGAAAAGGAATTAATATTTTCTAATATCTTTCCCGTAACAAGCACCTGCAGCTAGTTATTCCAATAGAATAATTTCTTCACAATTAACTACGCAGGTTCCCTCTCTATGAAAGAAAAGAGTTTCATGTTAGTGGTATATTTTGATCAATAATGGGAAAGGTCAGGCTGTCTAATACCTGCAATGCCACAACATTTCAGTGGGGGGGTTACAAAGATTAATAGGAAAATGCATAAAGAGAGAGCATTAGAAAAACCCTTCTAATTCAAACAGCTTGCCATGTTCTGCTTCTAAGCCTTTGTAAGTGCTGCCAACCAAAGTTCAGGCAGGAGTGGCAATTAAGAAAAAGGGATCAATTTATCAATGGAAGGAGAAATGTAGCCCGCTGAGTTTCCTGCTCAAAGCCCAGCAGAGGGATGGGTGCCTTCGGGTCAGGGATAAAGATCAAACATTTCTTGCAAGTCAAGGGTTCCTCCAACTTAGTGCTTTGGAAACTGCAGATTTTCAGTGGAGACAAGATCAATTTAGCATCAGAGATCAAGAATAAAATATAAAATAAAATAATAGGACGAAGATGAGTCTGTCTCTTTGAGCAGTTGCACTAGAGACCCCTTCCAACTGCAATTATTCCATGATTTGGTGATAACCACTTTGCAAAAAGAGACTTCCAAATACAGCAGGTTAAATGTATTACCCAAATCTTCTTGGAAGGAATAACCTGTTTCAGGGTCATAAATTCTTTTTTTTGGAAAGGATTATGTTCATGCCAGAGCTCTAGTATCAATATAATTGTTGTTATTTTCATATGTTGAGTTTATTTCATACATCTTTAGTAAAAATGCTGGTTTTGATAACATTAATGGCGATCAGTAACAGGCTGTAGAAACATAACATAAGTAGATGTAACTACTGCTGCATTCATTATAATAAAATGATGTTACAGTAATGTTTTACAAGCATAGTGAACAAGCTGGAGGAGAATTTCAGAGCTCAAAGTGCTGAATCTGAAACCTACCATCTCAGAGGAACATTAGGGCATTTTTTCTTCTGTAACATCGCATGGGGAGCTAATGCTAATATATCCACCCCTTGCTCCCCGATCCTTCTCTGTGCTATTGCTCCCAGAGGCAGCATCCTCCTGTTTCTTCACCTCCATGGCATAACACTCTCCATGTTCATAGCTTCCAGTTATCACGTTTGATAGCATAATTTCACCCTGTGCTTCTTTTGTGTTGATGCTAACAGTTATTAAGTTTGCTTAGGCACTCTTCTTCCTTCCTCATTTCTGTTTCCACATGCACTGTATTATATTCACTGTAATGCTTTTGATCTTGCAAATAGCGCATGACTCTTTTTGAAGGTTCAGAAAACTGATGATTTTGAACTACCTTTCCTTTTCACTACTCTTCATGAAAATTTAAAAAAAAAAAAAAGGTATTGTTGCAGTTTTGTGCATAACTTGTTCAGAGGAATGCTTGCAGGCAGTGAAAACCACTGGCTGAGTAACAATTTCAGCAAGGAATGACGTAGAAGAGACCCAGTGTGGAGCCTGTTAGAATAAATAGGCATTTGCCCTTATGCACTGAGAAGCGAGAAAATACAGGAGCTGCAGAGCGCCAAGGGGTAACAAAACTTTTAAGAAAATAGTGTAAATTTTCCATTGCTATCTTGTAATAACTTTGTTTTACTTAACAGAATAAATAATATGGTGCCTTTTTTATAGGGTAGCGAGCCACAGGAGAGATTTCACAGTAAATCAACATTTACTTCCTTGAGTTACAGGGAGAATTTCGTGGCCCTGGGGCCATTTGAACAAATGGATGGGAATAGATGGGAAGGAGCACCGTGGGGCTAGGAAGATTTACAGAAACCTTCTTACTGCTTTTAATGTCTCTGTACACTGAGCAGAGATGAACTGAGGAGGATGTTATACAAAGAGGGGGGGAGATTGCTGATAATTTTTGTGTTAGATAGCTTAGTGTAATATATAGTCTTACATGTAGTTATGGGTGGCTTTTGGCAATCAGAACTTTTGCTGTTAAATCCTTCTAACTTTTTTCCTTCTCTCTTTATGAAATAAAGAAATGTTTACTGAAACTGGAATTTTGAGAAATTAAGGTTTATCACAAAAAACATAAGCAAAATATGTCCAATAAAACCTGTCTCTAAATATTGTAAATATATAAAGTCCCTATAAGAGAGATATCTATTGTGAATTATTTGATTTTTTTTTTGTGATGCTCAGAGAGAAAAAAGTTAATTAGGTATTATTATTGCAATAATGTCTGTCTAGCTCATCACTTCTTGAAATGACTACAGCCCTCTGTCAGGGAGCAGGGTGCAGGTGGTGGCACATCATCGTTTGAAGCGCTGCCCTTGCCAATGCATTACGGCTGTAGCACACTTGGATTGTGAGCTTTTGTTAACAGAGCTATCTTTTCAGAGTGCATCTTTTATGTCCATATATTTCAAGACACTGAACGAGTTTTCATAGGTTTTAGGCTTTTCAAGCTCTTCCATCTTACATATTCCCTGTTACAGCCCTGTTAGTATCTTCAGTTAAATGCCATCTCTTCTGCTGGCCTTGACCAACTGCCCTTTGCTTCCTCTTTACCAAAACAAAAAGAAATAAAAAAGATTTTAAAATAAACACACAAAAAAAAGCCCCCTAACAAACAAGAAGAGAGTTGGGGTGGTTCAGCCTGGAGCAGAGAAGGCTGCGGGGAGACCTTAGAGCCCCTTCCAGTCCCTGCAGGGGCTCCAGGAAAGCTGGAGAGGGGCTGGTGCCAAGGGCAGGGAGGGACAGGCCAAGGGGAATGGCCTGAAGCTGCAGGAGGGGAGATGGAGCTGGGCTGTGAGGCAGCAATCCTTCCCTGGGAGGGTGCTGAGGCCCTGGCCCAGGGTGCCCAGAGAAGCTGTGGCTGCCCCTGGCTCCCTGGCAGTGTTCAAGGCCAGGTTGGATGGGGCTTTGGGCAACCTGGGCTAGTGGAGGGTGTCCCTGCCCATGGCAGGGGTGGGACTGGAGGGGCTGGGAGGTCCCTGCCCACCCAAACCAGGCTGGGGTTCTACGATTCTGTGAAATCCTGAGTTGTGTTGTCTTGTTGCCAGATGGAAATGGAAAGGTTATTAATACTGATATTTATGAACTGCTTCTGGGTTTTGCTTGGAGAGAAGCAGATGCACTCATTTAGTGTGAAGTTATTTTCCTTTGCAGAGCAATGATTTTTACGTAATACCTACAAATAAAAAATAGTTTTAAATCCACAGGACTGAATAGCTTACTCCCAAGTGACCTAAAACAATTGAGGTGATTTTTGATGTAACAATTTATTAACTAGTAAACCAAGTAAGTAAAATAGAGCTCACATAACCAGAGAAATTTTAAAAGACTGGTCGAGTTCTAATGGGCTAATGAACAAAAGAGTCAAGTGCAGATCACCTGAAAAAATAGTGATAAAGTATGGTAAAAGGCATCAAGTTCTTGTCAAAGATCCCATGAATGTGTGCTGTAGTCAGACACGAGCTTGGGCTCTGTACAGGAGTAGCAGGATAAAATTTAATGTATTGTGCTACTGAATGATCTAATGATCTTTTCTAGGCTTAAAATTGGTCAGTAATTCTGTGGCCAGTCACTGTGGCAAAGTTACACGACAACCTGCAGGACCCACTATGAATCTTAGTTGGAAAAAGAGTTATCAGGTCATTCATCTGAAACTGGCCTGCTGTGACAGAGCCGTGGCAGGCCCGAGATACCCCTGTGAACAGTTGTGTGCCTTTAATTAGAAAGTGGTGTAAGATTTACATCAGTGTTCAAGCTGCGTTGTAGCCCTTGCCCCGTGATACGCCAATGCTGTTAAGCATTGTGCCTGCTTAGTTGGTGGGAGAAGAGATATTTTCCAAGGAATCAGTCATTTTCAGGAGCTCATCAAGGACAAGGGCTCGTGTGCTCCATCCAGCCAAGAGGAGCTGGGGTGGGAAGTCACGGCTCGAGTTCAGCTGCCTTCTGGGCAATGATTGAACTGTGGTCCCTACACATGTAAAAATTTACTTTTAAGAGTATTTTTTTAAATGTTATTTCATGGAAGAGCAGAGGTATTTTTTTATTTTTTTGGGGAAGCAGTGTCTAGGCATCAGAAATTCTTCAGTGAATATGTAATATTAAAATACTACATATTAGAACTATGAAAGTTTGAAGGTATTTTTAAAAGCTTATGAAATAATGTCATATCATTGGGTGCAGTCATGTGCAAGCCACCATACGTTATAAGGTACTGGTACCCTTTCCATCAGGATCCATGAAGGAAAATGCATTAACTGGAAATCCTGTACTTTACCATGAGTTCAGCAGGGCACAGAAATGTGACCACAGGCAACAATCTTCAGAGGCAGATCCTTGCTCTGAAAAAGTCAGGCACCTTCTGATGGGTCTTGCTGTGCTGCAGCCCTGATTCCAATTTGCCAGAATTAAAGACATTATTTAGGAGGAAAAAAAAAAAAACAATTTATAAAGAGAAAAAAAAAAAAAAAAAAAAAAAAAAAGACTTCAAGGCTGGATCTCACCTGCTGGCTTTGACTAATAGAGGTTGACTTCCAACCATGAATAAGTTAGTAGAAAATTTTTCCTTCATGTTATACACAGTTCCACTACACAACTGTTGTATCTGCAGACACCAGTGAAGCTGTGCTGGATACAGTTTGGGGCTTCATTTGTTTGTTTGTTTATACCTGAACATCTTCAGTGTTCAAGAACTTCAAGAACTTTAGTTCCATTCTGCAATGCAAGATAAATCAGACTTAATAAATCAGACTTAATTTTTCTGCAAATAAAGTTATATAACAAAATTTATTTAATTGATCCCTAAATCTTGATAGAGTGCAAAGGTTGTCGTATGGCTTCTGTGTGATGGTTGGCCTGAACTTTTTCTTTTTCTTCTTTAAAGAGCTATAATAGGAAAACCATGGAAAGTATGTAGACCTGGTAGATGGAGTATTTTGAATTATTTTTCATTTTCTGCACTGTGTGATGTACTTACAGAATTACCTGATACTTCAAAAAAACAAGTGGCCTTTTCTAGTGAACAGCCAGGAGTAAGGACAATGCTTGTCGCTTAGACCTCAGTTCCCATTTTTAAATATCACACTACTGCATGGAAAAGGACACACAGGAGATCTTGTACAGTCAGCCATACACCAGAAAAGAAACCATCGTTACTTTGGTGAACACAGGTTTAACCCTTGCATTAGAAGGCATGAGTCCACCGAGTCCCATTCACTGCTCTGCAATGGCAAGGGTCTGTAAATAGCATTAACGTGCTTTTTCTGATATATGACCACAACTATCCTTCCTCTGTGCTTGGATTAAACTTGCAGTGGCCTCTCCCTTTTCTCTGTAGCAGTACTGGACGCTGGCAGCGTGATCGCTCCTGCCCCGTGCACTCTCCATGCCTTCCTCCATCAGGAGCCAGACACGCAAACGTTGTCCACTTGCTGCTGTCAGGATGAAGTGCAAAGTTTGCAACTCTCTGCCTCTCCTGCTGTAATCAAACAGGAGTGAATACAAACTGAATTCCTCCTTTGTCTTTTCTAAGGATGAAGCAATTGCTATTTGCAGTGCACATCTTTTCAGCTTTCCAAAGGTCTTGAAACCTCTCCGCTATCCCTAGACACCCAAGACTAGATTCACTCCCTCTATAGATGGTGACGTGGTCAGGGGCAGCTGCTGGCATGTGAGACACTACATGCTGACAGCCAAAAGCTTATTCCACCCTTAGATGCTTGGTACATCAGGCCGCATGCCTGGGAAAGGTGTGCACTGCTGGGAGTATCTCATGTCCTGGACACGTCCTCATCCAATGTTTAAGAGTGCCGTAAGCGTCACCACATTGAAATTTCTGGTCATGCGAAGCAACAGTCAAAGGTGTGTTGGTGTTCAGAGGAGATGTTCTGCTTAGATGGGTTATGGGCATACCACTAACATAACAGCAAAACAGTTCTTCAGGAGAGCGCACTGTTTTTTCTTAAAGATGTTTGTTTGTTTGTTTTGCCTGTTTGAATTGCATTAATGGGTTTCCTCCTCCTTAGGAAGCTGCATCTGGCATGTGAGAGTGAAAGGAGGCATTTGGTTATTCAGTTCATGCTTAAGAGGAGTTGGGTTTGCTGGACTGTTCATGTGAAGGGCTGCTCACGGGCAGAGGTAAGGACCTGCTCAATTACACTCAGTGTCCAACCTGTCTGTATTAGCAGGGCTCCAGACATGGCCTGGCTACTGTCCCTCCTTACCAGTATTTAAAAGAAACATATTTGGGTGAATCCAGTGTCGCACCCCGTCTTTAATACGTAGGCAGTGTGTAATGGTGGCGTTGCACAGACCAGCGTGCAAGGCGGGAAGGAACTTGAAGGACCGAGTGCTGTTTGTGTATCCAGTACACAGTGCAGAAATGAGTAAAGACTGTCACTGATGTGCTGAGAGGGCAGCTGGAGAGGCTGTCCTCTGGCTTAGGAGGCTCCGTGCGTATTTTCACAAGGCTAAGTGATTTTTCTGGGGTTACTTGACTTGGTTCTGCTGTGTGGTCTTCTGTGATTTGAGGCACTGACTGTTCCCTGAGTGGAGGTGGCAACTTGTATTCATTAAATAATTCAAATAATTGGGTTTTTCTACATGATCGGCAGCTCCATCAGACTGTAGAACCAGCACATGTTGGGGAACTATCTGTGAGCTGGTGTTCCTGGGGCTCTTCTGAGCCATATTTATGACAATGCATAATATGAATTCCGTAGTTAATCAAGAATGAGGGTTAATGTGCTATAAATCCTATTCAAAGGACCGTTTTAGGTATTGCAACTCTGCCTTTGGCATGAATTAATCTTTCCATTCTTCATTTCCAAATAGGGGTGTCACTTGAAATGGCACAGCTCTGTGCTTACTGGCACGGTGAAATCCCAGTGCTGCAAAACTCAACTTCTGTCTATGCCGCTGAGGTTGGCTTGGGCCACAGCAGGGCAAAGCTGGACAGGAGCTATGGGGCAACAGTGATATTTGGACATATTTATAGCATCTGGAGGAGTTAAACAGAGCTTAACAAACCTGAGGCATCATACTTCTTTCTTGAGCTGACATTCATAAACACAGTGCTTTGAGATCATGAAGTATTATGTGCCATAAGCACTAAATACTATTATTATTCTGCAGTCTATGTGTAATTTTCCATTCCATGAAAGATTTTCTATGTCCTTAACCACCATTTTAGCTATTAAAGATTGAAAATGGCAATGGCATTTGGAAATTTGGAAGGGAGGTAACCATCAGTTGAACCCACCGAACTCTAACTTTGCACCCCAATGTGTGACACACCTGGATGGATGGCTTGTGACTTACTCCAGGATTCTGGCTCATCTTCTACTTAGAAAGCAGATATTGCTACAGACCTTCAAAATTAATTTCCACTGTTTAGCTGAAGAGAAATTAGGGAAGAAATTCTCTGTGTGTTTTTCTATAATCAGAGTCTGTAAATGCATTGAAAAATCATAATCAATCCCGACACACTTAAGACGAGACTACAATGCCAGGAGTTAAAATACTCCTCTTTATTAAATATCCTGTGAGCTTTTTCACCTAAAGAGACTCCAGTAAGCAACACCTAGGTTAAAAGTATGAGAGATTTGTAGGATTTTTATTTTTTTTTTTTTATTATTTTTTTTGTGTAATTTATTTTTTCTTTTAGCAGTGACAAATGAAGTACTGGATTTTGGGGTATAACTTGAAAGTGCCATAGGTTATCAATGGTTTTAGGAACTTGTTAAACCTCAAAAAATGACGTTTATTTTTTAAAAAACTTTGTTGATTAGGCAGAAGATTTTCCCAGCCACTCTTTGAAATGGCTTTTCTGATAGCAAGACATTATTGTGTAGTAGTATTAATACTGTAAAGAACCGTACAGAGGTTTCTGAGCAGGTGTCTTTACTCTTTTAATGCGTTCTGTAGTCAGGCTCTTGAAAGCAAAAGAAGTCCTAAATGAGTAAGTTCAGGAAAATCATATGCATAATCACAAATTTTCTCAAGTTTGCTTATTAAATATATTCATTTTCCCTCCTGTCTTCTATTGTTATGTAAAACTGGTACTTCTTTCTGTATTTCTTCTTCACAAGATTTTTTTGCATCTTCCCATTAGGCTGAACTGCCCCTTTGGCAGTGCTCCCCAGTTGCAGGCTGAACATCAATCTATATTCCAAATACTTGTATCTAGGGACCTTAGGAGAGAGAAAAAGTATTGGTGCATTCAGATATAGAATTAAAGTTTATTAATTGATTGGAAAGATATGGTGCTTCAAAATGTATGTTGTATCACTTCTTTACACATTTTATCTTGAACCAATGGGTTAATAAGATCAAATGTTGATGATCGGGAGCAAAAAATCTCATTTACTTTAAATAAAACACGTCAAGTGCCACAGGTTAATAAATGGGATCAATTAACTCAAAGTCCTAAAGTCTCCTGACAAGCATCCAAGTCTCTTCCCGTGACTCCTGGACTGCAGCAGCCTTTTCACACAAATCTCTCCAGTCTGGGAAAGCGTTCCCACGGTTTTCTGAGCCTTTTCTGTTGTTTTTCTAACCCTCTTTTTTTCTCCTTTTGCTGTCTTGTCCTGCCTTCTGTCCTCTCCATTGCCCATTAATCCTCATCTTAACCCTGGCTAGCAATGAATCACAAATAAATGTTACCAGGATCCCTCACTAAAGCCATGAGTCCATGGAAAGGTCTCAGTGGCCCCAATGGAGGGACAAAGCCGAGGTGGTACTGATGAATAAAAACCTCCTGCCAAAACGATGCCAGTGCCCGGCACGATGCAGGACCACCTCAGCTCTGCGGTCCAGGTCAGCCAGCTCTCACCATGTTGGGAACGATGTTGGCAGCAGCACAGAGGTACCTTTAAAGTAGCTTTCTCTTTGTTTGTGGGAAGATGTCGCTTTGGCACAGACTCTAATCCAGCAAAGCACAAACGAGCTTTATGCAGAGCTCTCAACCTGGGACGCACGTCTTATGCCTGGGGATGCCTGTGTTTAGCTTCCTACCTTTCTGAAAAGAGGCACTTGAATCAGTGTTACTTGTTACCTTTGCAGAAGGTACCCCAGCTGAAGCAGCACTTGGCTCTCATTACATCTTGCTGGCAAATATCAGTATTGCTGGTATGGTGTTAAATAAATAAATAAATAAATAAAAAGGACATCTCTACACTGCAGTGGAGAGCAGGTTCTCAGCATTGGCTTTTGTGCTGCTCTCCCCTGCAACATGCAAAACTGCGAGCTGAAGTGAGAGGTCTGACAGAAACAGCAAATAGATGCTCTCTGAGCTGGTGTAGGGCACAGGAGCACAGAGGGAGAGGGAAGGGAGAGCAGCAACATCACGGAGGAACTTTCTGTACAGAAGCAGAAGGTGGGATCTGGAACAGATGGAGAAGGAGCAACAATCAGAACTGTTGTGCAAAAACTGCAGACAAAGCTAACAACTCAGGAAAATGATCCTACTTGAAAAATAACCTTATGCTACTTGAACAGGCTCTCAGTTCTTTTAAAGAACAAAGAAAACATTCAAAGCATTGGGTAACAGTTTTTCACTGTAAGGGTGGCAGGTTGCTGAGAGAGGTTGTGGTATCTCCACCCTTGGAGATATTCAAAAGCTGTCTGGACACAGTCCTGGACAGCTTGTGCTGGACGACCCTACTTGAGCAGGGAGTTTGGACGAGATAACCTTCAGAGGTCCGTTTCCACCTCAGCCATCCTGTGGTTCTGTGATTAAATGCCTTGCCAATTCCTTGGTCTTATAGGACCCCAAGCAGCGGCAAGGTGCTGGAGGTTGGCACTCTCACTCTGTAGCACACTGAAATTTCAGGTGTTTTGGGGGCTTTAGCAAAGAAGGGTCTCACTGTTGGTTTAGGCTCTTGAGAGCTGGTTTGTGGCTTGTAGTTTTCTAGAAGTGGAGAAGCAAAACAGTCCAGCAGACCCACGTAGAGGACGGATGCACAAAATGACAGTTTGTGATTGAAACAGCACTCGATGGCATGAGGCAGGTTTTCTAGGGCTATGGGTCTAATGACGAGCTGTTGACTCCTATATTTGACTTGCAGGTAAAGCAGTGAAAAAAACTCGCCATCTGGGCTCCTGTTGCTGAGCTGCACTGGTTCACCCTTACACGAGGGCTTGTGGCGGGGGGGAAATCTGCAACAGAGAGGATTACCTGATACTACATGTTTTTGTAGCACATTACTGTAAAATAAAGCTAGGAAATGTCTGTGTGATGTGGACGGATCCAAAGCTTACCTGGCTTCCCCTGCTTGTATCTTGAGTTAGTGCTTATGCACTGTGGGTGAAAGGGGGGGAAAAATGAAAAACTTGCTGTAAAATACAAAAGACCTGGTTAAAAATTGAAGAAACAGAGGGGTTTGCTCAGCGCTGCCTGGAGTACCAGTTTGGGTTATATCAGTAGCTGCTGCAGGAGGTTAAGAAATTAGCAGGATTAAAAGAAATTATGATATTTAAACCCAGTTTCTGAAGGCTTATTAACCCCAAGTACCATTGAATAAGCTAGTTGTTAAATATTGGGATTAGAAGGAAACTGCTCCTGAATGGTAAGATATTTTATTGACGTCGATTGAAGAATTTCTTTCTTGGCAGCCCTGACTTTTACCTTGTTAAGTGGCTTGGACAGACAGATTTTGAGTATGATGCTGTGTTTAAAAGCTCTACCCAAAGGTCTCTTGCCAAAACCACAAAATTATGCAGAACTTCCTTTACACTATTTTTATTAATACAAAATATAGGAAGTTACTATATGCAATTTCTCAGTTAAAAGTTTTATCCGTTCCAGAATGCCACAACTCACATGATAGGAATTTAATGAGAAAGTCGTATTATGGTATTATTTTTTCCCTTGACAAATTAATGAATTTTACGAACATTTAGAGTAGGTATTGCTAGCAAATGGAAAAATTGCACCAATTAAAAATGAACCCTAAGGCTGAGACATCAGAACTCAATTGTCAAAACAGAAATGTTTCCAATTAATCCATTTTATAAAGAGGAATAAGAGTTGTCCCCTCAGAAGGGTATTCCAGACAGTAGCAGGAGTTCAGCATTAGATGAGGTAGAAGGATGAAAAATTGCCTAATTTACGGTGTGACAGTGATGTTGTTGCGTGTCCTGGTTTCAGATGGGATAGAGTTAATTTTCTTCCTAGTAGCTGGCACAGTGCTGTTTTGGATTGAGGATGAAAATAATGTTGATGACACACTGATGTTTTACTTGTTGCTAAGCAGCGTTTACAGTTAAGTCAAGGACTTTTCAGCCTCCTGGGTGCTGCCAGCGAGGAGGCGTGAGCCTTCTTCATCAGGTGCACAAGGAGCTGGGAGGGGGCACAGGCAGGACAGCTGACCCAGCCTGGCCAAAGGGATATTCCATACCATATGGTGTCATGCTCAGTATATGAGCTGAGGGGAGTTGGCGGGGGAGGGCTGGGCCACTAGCTGGGCATCAGTCAGTGGGTGGTGAGCAATTGCATTGTGCATCACTTGTTTTGTATACTCTTATAATTATTATTTCTATTACTCTTATCTTCCTTTTCTGTCCTATTAAACTGTTTTTATCTCAACCCACGAGTTTTCGATTCTCTCCCCCATCCCACTGGCAGTTGGTTTAGCTGCCTGCCAGGTTAAACCACAACATTGTGAGAAATAGCTGTAGATGCAATCGGGTAAGAGTCTGTCAAGGTTAATGAAACCAAACTTTTAACCGGGAGAAAAGGGGAAGGAAGTTATTTTCTGTTTTCTCACATCATCTTCAAATTTGAAATCTGAGCCTGACAGTGTAAAACCCCCAACTTTGCTTTTTCCAGGAAACACGTTCTTCTTGGCAGCTGAGGGAGATTCTTCCTGCAGCAGAAATACCCATGTCACATCAGCAGTTTTGCATCTTTCCACCGACCTTGGGGCAAGTTAGGTGATGCCCTGGATTGGCAGAGTTTAAGTGGCTGTGATCCAAGAAGTAACTGCTGGTTTTGTGAAGTGAGTTGCCTTATGGGAAGTGTGTGGTTGCGCCCCATGTGAAGCTGAGTTTTCTGCTCAATGCTAGTCTCCTCCGGAAGAAGGTGAAGGTATCTGTAGGATGTCATGGGCATGCTGAAGACACTACTTTGCACTTGTAGAGCACAAGTCTTACAAGAAGCAGCTGAGGGAACCGGGGTTGTTGAGCCTGGAGAAAAGGAGGCTGAGGGGAGACCTGATCGCTCTCTACAAGTACCTGAAAGGAGGTTGTAGCCGGGTGGGGGTCAGTCTCTTCTCCCAAGTAACAAGTGATAGAATGAGAGGAAACGGCCTCAAGTTGTGCCGGGGGAGGTTTAGATCGGGTATTAGGAAAAATTTCTTCACCAGAAGGGTTGTCAATCACTGGACCAGGCTGCCCAGGGAAGTGGTGGGGTCCCCATCCCTGGAGGGATTTAACAGACGTGTAGATGTGGTGCTTGGGGACATGGGTTAGTGGTTGGCCTTGGCAATGCTGGGGTAACGGTTGGACTTGATGATCTTACAGGTCTTTTCCAAGCTAAATTATTCTAGTATTCTATGTAGGAAAACTGGGGTATAGTATTTTTGTTAAAGCCCCTTAAATATTAGGAGTTTCATCCCTCTGTTCTTCATGAGTTCTTTTTTTTTGCATTTAAAATTTTCTAATGTTCATCACTGTCAGCAGCAATAGCCTCAGGACACAGGGGGATGTTTCCAGCATTGCTGGTGTAAATCAGTCTATACTGACAGTCCTGCTCAAGCTCTTGAGCAAGCTCACAGCTTTTCTCCTTGCTGGTGAGGTATGAGGGCTGTCTGCAGGCTCCCAGCGGCGTGCCTGCTAAATGGCCCTGCAAAACTTCACAAATTTGTAACATTTACAATGGAGTTTATTTTATAGCTCTAATAAAATCCTTAAGTGATAAATTATTTACATTAGTGTTGTTACTCCCTAGTATGAATCTACCATTCAAAGCGGCTGATCAGTCACTGCAACAGCCCCATTTTTTACGGCAATAATTCCCCGGGGAGTGCGGCACGGACAGCCACGGTGCACGGGCTGTGCCACAGAGGGGCCCGCACCTCTCCGTGCTTGTGAGCAGTTTCCTTATCCCAGCAGCCAGCGACATATTTCAAGGAGCACAACAAAATGGCAAGAACAGGTTGGGTTTGTNACAGTCAACTCACATTTGTTAAAAGCCTTTGCCCACCCACCCACCCAGGGTCAGCTGATGAGTGTCACCAAAAATTCAACATCGAAGTCACCTTGGGCATGCCAGTTTCCTCATCTGAGCTGGAAAAGCCATTCTGGGCATGGTAGTCCAGGAGTTCCACTGAGCTTCAGACAGCAAAGANTGCCGGGGGAGGTTTAGATCGGGTATTAGGAAAAATTTCTTCACCAGAAGGGTTGTCAATCACTGGACCAGGCTGCCCAGGGCAGTGGTGGGGTCCCCATCCCTGGAGGGATTTAACAGACGTGTAGATGTGGTGCTTGGGGACATGGGTTAGTGGTTGGCCTTGGCAATGCTGGGGTAACGGTTGGACTTGATGATCTTACAGGTCTTTTCCAAGCTAAATTATTCTAGTATTCTATGTAGGAAAACTGGGGTATAGTATTTTTGTTAAAGCCCCTTAAATATTAGGAGTTTCATCCCTCTGTTCTTCATGAGTTCTTTTTTTTTGCATTTAAAATTTTCTAATGTTCATCACTGTCAGCAGCAATAGCCTCAGGACACAGGGGTATGTTTCCAGCATTGCTGGTGTAAATCAGTCTATACTGACAGTCCTGCTCAAGCTCTTGAGCAAGCTCACAGCTTTTCTCCTTGCTGGTGAGGTATGAGGGCTGTCTGCAGGCTCCCAGCGGCGTGCCTGCTAAATGGCCCTGCAAAACTTCACAAATTTGTAACATTTACAATGGAGTTTATTTTATAGCTCTAATAAAATCCTTTAGTGATAAATTATTTACATTAGTGTTGTTACTCCCTAGTATGAATCTACCATTCAAAGCGGCTGATCAGTCACTGCAACAGCCCCATTTTTTACGGCAATAATTCCCCGGGGAGTGCGGCACGGACAGCCACGGTGCACGGGCTGTGCCACAGAGGGCCCCGCACCTCTCCGTGCTTGTGAGCAGTTTCCTTATCCCAGCAGCCAGCGACATATTTCAAGGAGCACAACAAAATGGCAAGAACAGGTTGGGTTTGTACTGTATAAAGCACTTTTTATATCAGTAATGCCATTATTTTTCTTTTATTATAAATGCTAGTGTCTTATGCATTTCACTTAACAACTATAAATTTGCACGTTGAACATCTTACGCCACGAGAGCCTCCTCGGGAGTGTGAGTGCCAGTTCCCACTGCTGCACTGTACTGAAAATTGCAGCTCTGCTGTAGCTTTGACTCTTGAAAACAGAAAAGTTCAGGATAACCCCTATAAATAACCTTGCCTTCTATTTCTACATCAGGTACTGGTAGGTGGATTTTCATATTTCATAGTCTTTTCTCAGGGATGAATAATTTAGGATGTTTTGAGGGTATCGCTAAATAAATCCTAAAGAAAATAAAAGAATAAGGGTGGGGAGGGNGATTTTACTGGCAGAAATGCAGGTGGGTGAGAAGAAAAAACAGGTAAAAAAACTGCTTAAAACAACTGGTCAACACAAAGGTACTTGTCACTACAATTTGTGATGGGTTTTAGCATTAATATCAGTGGAACAGCATCAGGCAGGGATGCAAGGTTTTCCACTCAGGTATAACAGAGTGATAATGCACAGGGAGAAGACAGAGAAAGGAAAATAGATATTTATGGGATTTGTTTATCAATGAGTGTTTTACCAGCTCTGAGCATCTCTGTAACAGAGGGAGCTGGTGTTGGGGTTGGTTTCCCAGCTTGTTGCTTGGACGGTGAAATTAATTACTGATGCTTTTTTCTTCCTCGTTTGTGGCTGGATGGGTCAGCGTTATAATCTGAGAGGATTTCTTTGCAACGAGTCTAAGAAACTGCACAACCTTCATTGTGTAACCGACAGTCTCCCCTCTCCTACTCTGCTTCTTGTGGCTCTGAATTCATTGGGGGTGTGGGTTAGAAGGTGAAGATCAAAATGCAATTCCCCACAGAGATAACTGAGCTCAGCTACCAGCCACACAGTTTCTTCTCACAGGATAAATCACCCCGGGCAAAACTCAGCTCCTCGCTCCGGTGCCTTGCCTGTTCCCAGCAGCCAGCCCTACCTAGTTTTACAGCTGCTTTAGTGCATCATTTTCCCTGTGTAAATAACCGCTTCAAATGTTGAGGTCTTGGGAAGGAGACGGACTGTCTGGTGCATCCTCTCGGTACGCTGGATATCAGAGTTTCACCCAGGAGTTCCTGGGACCTTGTGGCTCTCTGCTTTTAAGGTTATCACCCAGAAGGTATCCAGTCCTGGATGGAGGAGGTGGAGACTCTGTCAGTCCTGAGCTTGTGCTCAGCTCCCACCTCTTCTAAGACATTCAGACCGGTTTCTATTTTTAATTTGTCTGTTTTGCCTTCCCTAGGATGGCAGCGAGTCCTCCTGTACCAGGCATTTTTCTCCTTGTAGAAGTATTTATCCCATGTAATCACATTTCCTCTCCAATTGAGCTCTCCGCACATGGCATTTTTCCCAGTCCTTAAGTAATTTCTGTAGTTCCTTTCCTCACCAATTTTTCAACCTCCTTTTAGAAATGAAAACACAAGACCTATATTCAGTATTGAATTCTCAGTCACACCACTGTCAGGCATACAGAGAGAAAATAACTTTTTTCTTCACCTATTTAAGCACATCTAGGGATGACTGCGGTCCAAAGAACTGACTCTCCTGAGGCTTCTTTCTGGTATCATCTGTTTAATTCATTATGCCCTAAGCTTTCGTTGCTCCACGCTCGCATCCTGGACGTACCCCATTCCTTTACCAGGGTCAAATGCACCTTTTGTACGAGCTCTTTGGTGGCTCTGCAGAGCACTGGGCTCTCACATGGACTGTGCATCCTCCTGGGCATCCGTGACAAATGGACACTAGTGACTAGTGGGCCCCTTTCCTTCAAGATACTGTTTGTTATAGCTGCAGAGAAAAAAAACCCGCATGTGAAAAACAAGCATTAGAGAGATAAACCGAAAGGCTTACCAGCTCCAGGCAGTAACCTTTGCAAGCTGAACATGTTAAGAAATACCAGTGAGTGTTAATTTTTCAGCTTCTTGGACAACTCTTCTCTATATCAAGAGAGCGAGCTGCAAAGCTGGTTACAGTTCTGCTCTTTAATGTTCTTAGGCTTCAGCCCAAAACGGATCCTGGAGGCTCAGCAGGAAAGCGAGCCAGAGACCTCCCAGCAAACAGCCCTGTCCTTGCCCCTCCGCTGCAATCGAGATGCTGCTGGGAGGAGATTTACCACACGCTTTTCTTCTTCTCCCCTTGTCTCCAGCCCCATCAACCGTGTTGGCCACGGCAGAGTATCACTCTGCGAACTCGTGTTACTATTCTTGCCTTCTATGAACGTGTTTTATTCAGTCAGTCCTTTCAGGGGGTGGATTCCAGTCTTGCAGGGGTGACCTGCATCGTCTCTCTTTGCGTGTTTGACCATGTACTCAGCTGTGTTTAAAGACACTCAGCTTCTGTATGTATGGGTCACTATGTGACCTACATTGCCCTAAATAAATCTCTCATCCATTTTGTCAATCTTCCTGGCAGAGTGGAAGGAGAAGAAAGAGTAGGTTTGTTATTTTGTGTGTACTTCCAGTTCGTTAATGAATATAGAGCATATGCTGGTGTCTAGCTGAGGCTGCCAGAAAGCTTTTTGATAGTTCTCCACTGCCAACATTTCTTGAGATCCACTAGTTGGTCAATGTTTAATAATTTCAGGTGTTTTTCACTGATGTGATCTAATGCTAAGGCTTGAGAGGGATTATTTTTTAAAACAGAAAGGTATATGAGTCTCAGCCTTCTACAGCTACTCAATGGTAGCAATAACATACCTCACGTGAGATATGTTAATTAATTTGCCATTAATTAAAAGTAAAGATGGAGGTACAACCTGTGATTGAGGAGGATGGTAGACAGGAGTGCTGGAGGTTGGGAGGATGTGCTGAGGGCTATCACAGTATGCCTTCTCTTCCTTAACCCTCTCAACCATCTACAGCTGGCTGCTGCCACGAGCAATGCTGGGCAAGGTGAACCTTCTGTCTGACCCAGTTTGGCAATTTGCACCTTTTCATGCAGCTACAAACTCTTTATTTATTTCCCGTATCCTCTACCTGTACCATATTTAACACATTGTAATACTAGTAGTTGAGAGCAAACACTGCAGGAAAATATCAGAGAACCAACATTTCCATCTGCCATCATCTATACAGAAACGTCAGTAATCTCTCCAGAAGTTGCATAATGAAATTCATGTGCTATTGCTGAAACAAAATTACAATTTTGAACTCTTTTCTGGCTCAGTTATCTAAAAAAACCAAGTGGAAATCTCTCCCACTCAGGAAGTTGTCTGAGGTATCCCGCGTATATGTTTCATAGCAGACTTACCTCTGGTGTCCCAGGACACAGTGGATCTCCTTTCTGTAAGGCTTTTCTGCCTTCACAACCTGCGCAAACACCTCGGCGTAGCCCAGGGTGCTGAATCATCGTCTTTCCAAACAGTACTCTCGGTGCCATCCGGGTGGTCAAATTAATCCCATACCTTTTGGTGTTTGGCAGTGATTTGACAGGGATGCTGCTGCTTTTGAGCACAAGCAGAGTGCAAACCAGGCAGTTCAGCCAAGCGGCCAGTGCCAGACCTTGTCTCAATAAATTCTTCTGCAGTTCATTCATCGGTAAAGGCAGCCTTGCTTGCAATTTATAAAAACACTTTGCGCAGCACCAGAGTTTCAATAAACCTAATGCTGACTTTTAAAGACTGAAGTTGAAATCTCATTCTCACTAAAGCCAATGCTCAAAGCTCCCATTGCCTATAGTGGGCAGAATTTCAAATAAAATACTTAAAAGTGTTCTTTTCTCCATTTTTTGGTGGATGTTCTGAATTGTCACTGATTTTCTGCTCCTCTGGCATGGTATGTGATGGGTCTCACTCTACCCAAACAGTCTTGTCACTGCAAGAGCTCCAAAAAGCAGTGCACTATTCTGGAAGAAAAGAAAGAATAAATAACTGGAACAGGACAAACAAAACTAAACCAAAAAAGAAGCCCTGCTAAGATCCCATTCCTATATATAAAGCCAGTTGTTAGATAAATGCCTTCCATAAAAGAAAGGAAAAGGATTTCCCTATAGACAGAAACAACTATTCTTGTTGAAGCTGCCTGATACAGCTCTCGTTTTCCCTTATAATACAGCTTTGACTGTCTCATGATTTCAGCTGCACGGTGGAGCCCTGCTGGCATTGCCCCCCTTTCCCCCACCCCAGTTTTAATTCCCCATCTCATCCACCCTCCCACCGGCAGAACTCGAGCTGAGAGGTGGGGGGGGGGGGGGGGGCAGCTCCGTGCTGCCCCTTCCGCACCATCCCCAGGGCTGCTGAGCATCGCTCAGTGCCCACGGACCAGATAAACCACAGGCAGCCCTTTTGGCTGTCGCTTTAACTTGTCTTTTTTAAGACCAAAACGGGAATTGATAAGGATAGGAGGTGCTTCGCATCCCCTTGCTGCAGCAGCGCGTGGGCTGGGGGCAGTGGCAGCGTGTGCCTTTGCTGTGGGTCTTCCTCGCGTTTCCCTCGGCGGAGCTGCAGGAGATCCCAGCTGCATTAACTCGCTGCTGCTGCGCCTCGTCCTTCCATCACTCAACTGCCCCTGGGCTTCCTGAGATACGAATGCTTATTTTTATTCAACTACAGCTTTAAAAAAACATATCCAGCTGCACTCACCCCAGCTCACAGAGTGAGAAGCAGCCGTGCCGAAGCCGCCCTGCGTGGCTGAGGTTTCTGCCTTGTCAGACCCGGCGTGTTCCCATGGAATGGGAATTGCCAGGAAATGCATTGCTTGCACGCAGCGCCAGCAAATGGCATAGATCAGTTGTTTTCGTGTCGAGTCATAAAGAACCGCTTTCTCTGTTCCTAGCTGCAAACTGCTTTGCTATTTTTACCTGTGGCTTTCTGCAAACCAGCTCCCTTCCGTACGGAGCATCCGTGGTGGCTGGGCAGGACAGCGTCTCACGACCCGTTGCATCCGCACGTTGCAGGATGCTGCCTGATGTGAAATGCAGCTGTAATCAGGGCTCGGTGTCGAGCTCTAGAAGGCTGAGCTTAGGCTTGGGAAGGATGTGCAGCCAAATGAAGAGGCACAGTTGTCATATGTGCTGTATGTAGGGTTTGGAAGAAATGGAGCAAAACATGAGCTTTTAGTAAAGGGTTTTTAACACAGAGGTGGAAAGGGGATGGTGAAATTTGGGTGTGGTTTTTTTGCTACGCAGATGTGCAGTGAGTCTCAATGGTTCAAACAGCACCAAGGAACAGTCTAGAGCATCGTTTTCTGTCCTGCTGTCTGTTGATTGACCCCAAAGCTTGAGGTAAAATGCAGCATTTGAGTCTCCGCAGATTTAGTTAGCTTTGTTCACAAGTAAAGGATTTATTTTCATAAAGAGGATTATATTTACATAAATATAAATGTTCAGTCATGACCCATGGAGGGTGAGACAAGTGCCTGGACAGTGGCAGTATGGAGCAACGAGTGCCAGGAAAAATATTGATGTGGATGGATGCTGGAGCGAGAAAGAATAAAAGAAAGAAGGTTCCAGGGAGACCTTAGAGCCCCTCCCAGTCCCTGCAGGGGCTCCAGGAAAGCTGGAGAGGGGCTGGTGCCAAGGGCAGGGAGGGACAGGCCAAGGGGAATGGCCTGAAGCTGCAGGAGGGGAGATGGAGCTGGGCTGTGAGGCAGCAATCCTTCCCTGGGAGGGGGCTGAGGCCCTGGCCCAGGGTGCCCCGAGAAGCTGTGGCTGCCCCTGGCTCCCTGGCAGGGTTCAAGGCCAGGTTGGATGGGGCTTTGGGCAACCTGGGCTAGTGGAGGGTGTCCCTGCCCATGGCAGGGGTGGGACTGGAGGGGCTGGGAGGTCCCTGCCCACCCAAACCATTTTGTGATTCTATGCCTAAAGCACCAATCTTGGTAGGGCCTGGGAGGTTACCTGAACATTTCATTTTTTACACTTTCAGTCACTGTTGTAGCTGCAGAGGAGCATCCTGACTGAATTTCCTTCCTGGCCACTGAAATCTGGGTTGTTACTAATTACTTTAGGCTGTGCCATGGCATATCTTTGTAGGATATATCATGAAAAAAACATTTCTAATAGGAGGGATCCTGCAGCCCATGGTAGCAAAATGAGGGCAGCACTGAGCCTTTAAATTCCCCATCATCTCCTCTTCCTTTCCAAGGTGGTGCCTCAGGTGAATAATTTTATCTGAGGGCAGTTTTGGTGGCTGACTGTAAAGAGCTAACCTCACACGTGTGCACCAGCTCGTCCGTGCAGCTAAACTGGAACTGACTGGTCTGGAGCACACACAGATGGGGATTTTAGGTGGGAGCCAAAGTAAATGTTACACGTATTTTAGGAACCGATCCTTGGCATTTCTACTGGATATTCCTCCTAGACATTTAGCTGGGAGAAATATTACTGGAAAGAAGTCTTTTAGATGAGAATGAGAAAAATGTTGCTAGAATACAAGTATTGGAAAGTAAAAGAAATAGACTGCCAATAGACTGCCAGAAATTTGCCTTCTTGGATGTGGTTGCAGTATAGGAGTAACATGTTTTAAGATATATTTCAAATCTCAGACGTGTGCAGTAATCAGGCCTCTCAAAATCTTTTATGTGGGTTTTCAGTAGCAAAGTTTCATAATCCCTCTCAGTCTAGCAGAAACGAGTCCAGAAATGCCACACTTGTAAAGGGAAAGTAGGTGTATTTTCCGATGATTTGCCATGCTGTACGAGAGCTGCCCTGAACACATCAGTGAAATTCAGACCCCAAGGCTTTACACCAATCTGGTAAATGCCAGAAGGACTCCTTCCCCAGAACCATCAAATCTCACCTCATTTGCTTGGAGCAATACACACCCCAAGACCCTCAGTTCCCTGCATCGGCTTGGACACCGTGACAGCCAACAGCCGTACTTCTGCTGGCTTTTTTCATTGCTGGCCGTGAAGTGTCGCTGCCACTTAGGAATCTGGAGTGAGCTACACGTCTGAAAAAGTTCAGTTTGGGGTCAAGCTTCCTGAAATAGCACCAAGCTGTGCAAGGCAGAGGAAGACCTAATTCTCCTGCCACAAGGAGGGGGGTCTGGATCTGACCCGCTGTGGCTGCTGCATCCGTCACTGAGCATCAGTGAGGGCACTGAGCATCAGGGAGAAATCTGCGTGCATACAGAAGTGGATGGCACATGTTCCTAACGAAGGGTTCAGCTTTGTCCTGAGGATCAGCCTTGGTGCTGTGCTTCCCAAGCAGGGATTTGTCTGCCCAGGTTAAAAACAGACCTGTAGCTGCTCCAAGAGTCCAGCCGATGAGCAGTAAATAATAGATGGACATGCAGGGGTTTGTCCTGATGTGGTCTCTGAGCTGAAATAGCTCTGTGAACATGCAGGTACTGAGCGGGAGGAGAAAAGCCCCTGTTTCCCATCCTGAATCTTAGTCCCAGGCTAAGTAGGATGGAGAGAGGATATAGCCTGGAGCACCCCTAAGGAGTTTTAAGGAAACTGTGAATTAGGCTCCATTTGGGGTGGGGGATGCGGGTCTGGGGGCATCTGCCTGCTCTGGACAGCACTCTGCTAACCCAGAGATACTCCCACCAAAGGTTTTTTAATGCCTTGAAGAGAATGACATTTTTATTTAGAGATGTTCTTCCTCTGCTCAGATTTTGGGTGTGATGGAGAACTTTGTAGCTGTCTCAATATTTAGCATGAGATTCTGTATTTATTTTTTCCCCTGAAACTGTACAAGCCCAAACACATTATCTCCCCCTTCCTCCGTCCATGCTCTATCTGTCCCTCGTGCTTCCCTGTGTGTACATCTCCTGTCCCAGGCACTTTGCACTGAAGAAGTCCTTCCCTTTAGCCAGGCCTTGGGCTGTCTCGGGCTTTACCTTGCTCTTCAGTTCATAAAAAGGAAATGGGTGAAAGTTTCCTTTTGCTATGGAAGGAATAAGCTGGCTCTGATGTGCTGCACAGTTTTGGTCAGGCAGGGGTTGCAGAGGATGGTGGTGGAACAGAGGGAGTGCTTGAGTCCCTCTTGCTAAAAACTCTGGCAGACCAAAAGCTCCCTTTGTTTCTAGAACTGTCCTCATGCCCTGATTTTAGGGATGTGCTGAACAAGTACAGGTGAAAATAATGTGACATCTCATGGTCAAAGGCATACAGAGCAATACAAAAGGCAGAGCCTTTGAGCTGTTTTTAAATAAGCCTGTTTCTTGCACAGATAACAGTGTGGACAGGGGAGAAATTCATGCACAAGGAGCATGAATTAAGAACTTTGGACTCAACGTTGGAAAAAAGTCTCATTGAGGTGTCCGCCAAAGCAAAGGTGGCACAAAGATGGGCTTGCAGACCTCGATACATCAGTGGCAAATAAAAGAAGGGGCTTCGTAAGTAATATAGACTGCTATCAACAGGCAGCAGCTGATTTGTTTCTATGGTGATTTTAATCCATTTTAAACAGGACTTCTGGGCACCACAGGCAGGTTTGAGGAGAGCTGTGCATCTTTCCTGGGGGTGTCCCCCTCCCTCGGAGGATGAGGCTGCAGTGAGGGGAGGTAAGGCAATACCCTCTCCTGTAGTGCAGCTGAATGCCAAAATTTGGCCCTGTTTTGGTGGAGCAGTAACCCTTGCCGGGGCAAGATGACACCCACAGTGGCAGCAACATTTTGGGTTCCCTGCTTGATGTGAGGTCGTATCTTGCTTTCCCAGGGAAGTTGAGGAGGTGTCCAGGCTTCCTCTGAAGAATGAGAGGAGCGCTGAAGGACGGGAGGGCTCAGATAGTGCTGTGCAAGGGAGCCCCGAGATCGCAGTGGGGCTGCTGTCAGTATGTTGTGGATCTTCCTCCCCAAGCCCTTCCCAGGGCAATTATCATATCGCAGCATGGCAGTGTGGGACATTGCACTCCTGTCTGCTGGAGCATGCAAACGGCAGCGATACCCAGCACTGCCACACGGTCCAGGGCCATCTAAGGGTACATATTCACGTTTGGTGTTTGGCTGTTTGTTGGATGGCCCCCATTCCTGTTCTTCAAGGACGTGGAGATGCGTGTCCACTGTTCACCCACAAACATGTCCTTGGAGGCCTCTCAGTTGCAGGCCTGCTTGGGATTGCAGTCCAGGCATCAACCATGGTTTCCTGCCTATTCTTACAGGCTGACATGCACCTTGAGTCCTATAAAGTCTTCCCTCCTGAAGCCTGGTCTGCAAGACAGGGAGGAAAGTTCTTCAGCCACATCAGTGGTGATTATCTTATGTACCACTGCCTGAACTGTGGGGATTTGGGATGTGCTTCTCTGATGAGCTGCACCTCCAGCTCCTTGGGGTGAATATGTATGGTCTCAGAAAAGCTGATAAAGCTTAGATCAAAATGGAAATTATAAGCTATTCCTGGTGGCAGACCTACAGAGGTGGCTGGTTTAGGTCCTGAATTTATGTTTGTAGGCAGAAAACCGAGTTTAAGCTAACATGTGTAAATATCTTTCTCCTGGGATGTTTTTAAGCTTTTTCTCTTTTCAGTGAAGATCTCAAGACTAGCCAGAAAATCAGAGGATGGGGAAATCTTGATGGGTTTGTAAATGACTTAGAGAAAAAGGTACAGAAAACAGTACACGTCTGAGCCTGGGGATGCTGAAGCGTTGCTGAAGTTCCTTTTGTTCTCTAATGACAGAGAAGTCTGCCAGTCTTGGCTCTGCTGCAAGCTCCGCTCTCTGTAATTAAAAATCAATTAGTATGTTTAGCAATTATCTAATTAACTTACTAAAGCTATCATGTTAGATTCATATCCAAACATGCCTCTAAATTGTATGTGTTAGTAATAATGCAAATGATGTGTTTATTGCTCATGTAAGTTTGAATTAATTGAAGCGCGTGACATTTCTGTTAATTTTGCACGTACCTAATACACTGTACTTGGAGATCTTTGAATAACCAATTAGGATTATTAAAACATTCCTGGGAATGCAATTTTGCAAGTCCTTTGTACATAGGACCTGCTCCCTGAAGCTCAAGCATGAGAAACTGTGCAAAACGAATCCCCCACATCAGCATCGGCTTGCAGGAAAGTTACACTTGGTGCAATTTGACTGTCCTTCGGGTTTCCTCTCAGGTAAGTTGGTGGCCCAAAGGGCTGAGCACCAGGCTGTACCTTGGGCAAGGTGCCCAGTCTCCTCATGCTTGGCCAGTGGTCTTGCCCCCACTACTTCTCTGTTTCATTTATACTGGGATCTCTGCGCAGCAAGGACCCTCTGCTGACCTGTTGTATCCGCAGCACTCACTGTGTATCTGCTCACAGCTGGATCCTCATCCTCGCAATAGTGATAGGAAAGCTGCCTGGTGCCAAGGACCCCGTTGTTTCCTGCATTCAGAGGTGAGTTCAAATTCATTATTGAGTTACCATTTAGAAAGCCATCTCTTAACCTAGTTAGATAGTTCTATCAGAAAACATCCATCTTTTTGCAACTAGCTCTAGAAAGAGAAGTGGGAACAACTTTTACAGCCTCTGTTCCTTCTGGATCTGCTCGGATGTCAGCCCTTTCCTGGGAACCTTGCGGTTCAATGTATTAATGAACAGGGTGTATAGGAAGGTAAAATAGTTCCGTAATGTGCGCCAGCGGCTTTGCAGAGCCAAACATTTATTTAGTCAAGCAGACTTAATGGCTTGAGTGTTTGCTAATGGGGATTTGAGAAAATCTGGAGCAAAGTGCATGACCAAGTATTAAAGACCCCATTTCAAAAGATGGTTTTAGACTGTCAGTCCGAGTTACAGGGAAGGCTCCCTGTGTATTCAGGCGGAGTGACTAAAAGGTGACAGATACTGCTGGTGACATTGTCTGGAGCTCATTCCCTCTGCAGCTTTGGGATAGTTGCAATTGCAGGCGTTGCCAGACAGTAATAAAGACAGAAAGCAATGCTCCTGTAAAGCCTCGACTGTCTGAAAAAAAAATTGGGGAAGCTCTAGAGGTTTTGCAGACTTTAAACCAGGGCTCTTCTCTCCCTTTGATAACAAAAGCAGTTTTCAAATCAGACATCTGTATATTCAGCAGCTTCAGCACTCCTGAGCAGGATTTATGAATCAGTGTGCGCTTCAAAGCCGGTCACTTCTGTCTTATTAACAGCAGGGAACATGTCCAGAGAGAGCACACAGCCACTAAACGTCGGTGATAAAGCCATCTAATTGGCTTCTTAAATTCCCTGGGAAACGTTTGTCCTTGGTAGCAGTAGGCTTGAGTTGTTTGGCAACGTGAAAGCCCAAGCTGCGTGAGATGTAACGGTGTATATTGGATGCCCGTGTGAGTTATTCTGGTCTGGACTCCTATGGAAGTTGGATATCTTAGATCCTTCGATCAGTTAAAAACTTCTAAGGTGAAAAAATACAATAGAGAGGGCTATCCCTGGGAAATATAAGCATAAAGTGACTGTGGGCCGGATTTGTGAAGGTTAGGTGCCTAAAGATGCATATATAGTTATTTCTGAAAAAAAACTGCATCCAGCAGTCGGTGGAGAGGGGACTAGAGAAGAAATAAGAGTGAGTTCAGAATGCGAATCAGGAGCTCTGAGTCAGCATGGCTAAAGGGAGGATGGGAGGCAGGGGAAGAGGTGAAAGTCCAGATTTATCAAAGCAGGCCTGATCTTTAAAAGCGTGCTTAGACCCAGTGTCTGGTCTTAACAGGGACGTGACTCCAGTGTCCTGGAAGCAAAACAGTCCGGTGGGACGGCGAGGGGATGGAGCCGGGCTGGGAGAGCAGACTGCCTGCGGGGCAGGGGGAGGAGATGACAGCAGTCCTGGTGATGGCTGGGAAGAGACGGACGAGAGGCAGCCAGGTTAGAAAGTGACAAGACTTTGAAGAGAGGTCTGCTGATACAATCGTAATTTCAAATTATAATCCCATATAAAAATCAAAGAGAAATGTTCCGTATTGCGCCATTATAGTGCTGTAAAGCTGTGGCTCTGAGGACTGTCCAAAGAAGTGTTTCTTCACCAGTAATTATGGGACTGTAAGTTGTGTGCAAAGGCTTTAAAGCAGATATAGGTTCCTGCTTTATGCCACTTTACATGTGATATGTCATTTTTCAAATAAATATTCCCTTCTGCCCTCAGATCCTGACATTTTAAAGGACATTTAATATTATAATTGTTATTGAGAGGGAAACCAAACATTTCTTCAGTATACCTGACCTCGTACCTCTTAAAGCTTTTGGAGTTAACAGCAGGCACTAAAACAGGTGACTGATTTTATCATCCTTAACATCTTGCTGACATTCATAGGCTTCTGCCAAATGCACTTTCTGTTTGGTGTTTCACAGCTACACGAGATGCTCTTAAAAATTTATAAGTGCATGTTACAAAAGACACAATCTTCCAAGAGCAGAAGCCCACTAACTTACATTTCTGTTCTGCCACCCAGAATAGAAAATGCATTAAGGTCTGTCTAAAGTTTCCATTGTTTTCTTTGTGGCTGCTTTACAACCTACTGAAGCCACTGAATTGTGTCATAAGTTTGGAATAATTTAAAGGTTGTCTCCTAGAAGTAGGCAATTATCCTATTTGCAGTGTGATCTCCACTATAGCAGTTGGAGAATGCAGTTTTGCTTCTTGTGGCTGTGGAAACACCGGAGAGGGGCAATGGAAACAGTAAACAAAACCTAAAAATATTTCTTAGTTTTTAAAAAGTGGACATGGAGGGATCCCCCTTCCCCTCCTTCCAGACCACCGTGAGGTCGCTTCCATCTGGAACTATTTGTCTGGCAACTTTTCCTCAGAGGTTTGACACATCCTGACGTCTCCGGTAATTCACGTGGGGAGGCTCTGAGCACCTTCACAACACTTACTGCTTCAGCACGTTGCCTGGTCCCTAAATAACGCATCCTCGCTGCTCGCCTCTGCAGAGAGCAGGCCTTTCATTTCACAGGCAGAAGGCTGCCTTTAGAAAGAAGGGCAAAGTAATTTAACCCAGGCCGTATATCAGGTCACTAGCACAGCTCTACCTCATCTGCTGTTATTCTCCCGTGTTTGTTCCTCATTGAATGCTTCATTTTTTTTGGTGTAGTGGAAAAAAGGATTAAAGCTACAGATGCGGGAGGGGGAACTGAGATTTCCTCTCTTCCGTTTCCCCTCTCCTCCTGCAGTAAGCCTTTGCCATACAACCACTGCTACCTCGTACCACGTACCTTGTAGAAGTAATGTAGGAAAAAACCCAAGGAGCTGACTTCAAGAGGAATTAATTTCCTGCTTATATATCTGAAAAGGTGCTGAGTGATGCTGAAGCCTGGCCTGGGCTGTGATCCCAAACGCTTGGCAGAGCGGCCTGTGGGCTGATGCTTCCATGCTGTCAGTTTTTCCCCGGGATATGAGAGACAAGTGACGAAGGGCGTGCTATGATAATCCTTGTGGTGGCTGGGCACTTCACCATACCACAGGTACCAGGCAACCCTCCTCCCACAAGCTCCTCAGAACCCACAAAACCCCCTTCTCAGTTCTGCAATATATCAACAAATCAATGTTTTAGAGTTCTCAGACTTGCAAGTATCTGCACAATTAGTATCCATAGGTGGGATAGCGAAACCGTAGGATTTTTCTGTTTCTCTCCAGGCGCGAAGACAAGAGCCCACAGGTTGTGGAGGACAGGAGAGGATGCCTGGAGCCCGCTGCCTTTGTCCAGGCTCTGCGTCTGTGTCTGCTGATGCCCTCGCAGCAGATAACTTACTGAAAGCCAAGACCTGCTTCATAAATCCCCGATGAAGTCCTCTGGCTTGTGTGTAACCTAAAATCATGTAGTGATTTCCAGTTCTGGGGATGGGGGGAGCTGGCTGCTGGTAGGGCTGTTGAGCCACCCAGGAAGAGGTGTTAGAGCTAAGATTCAAACGCACAAATTGGATGGGAAAATGGGGGCTTCCCGCTTTGATTCTGAGTGGCAGGACGAGCTGGCTGAGAACATGAGGGTGGAAGGTTACTGGTGAGCATGACCATGAAATACAGACGTCACAGTCTGTGGTAAGGCTGGGAAAGAATAAAAATTGAAGAAAATGGAAAACAAAGAGACCTCCCAAAACCAAAGAAAAAACCCACCAATGACCTTCAACAGGGCAAAGTCCAATAAACTCAGAACCGGTAGGTAAGATCCTTTGGGAAACAAGACCAAATGAAAAAAGTTCAGGAAAATTGGCAGTTCTTTAAAAATGCTATTAAGGGCACACGTACAACCCATCCCGATGCAGAGGAGCAATAAGCAGGGTAGTAAGAGACCACGGTGGCTAAATCATGAACTCCTTTATTGACTCTCAGCAAAAAGGAATTGTACGGAAAGTAAAAAGCGAATCAGCTCTCTGAAAAACAGAGCGTAGGAGAGTACTACAAGCATAGAGGAAAAAGCAGAAAGACAAAAGCACAAAGCAAAGGTCAAGTAGAAAGGCACTCAGAAGAGCAGCTGTACAGCTGCATTAGCTGCAAGAGGAGGCCCAGGAAACTTCTGGTTCACGACTGGATGAACGCAGAGGAAGGACTCGCAGATGGTGCCTTCAGAGATGGCTGAAGCCACGAGTGCTTCTCCTTCCTCCCATCTTTGCTGAAAACAGCAACAGCCAACGCAGTTATCAAAGAGGTAAGTACTCAGGCCAAGAGAGGGAAAAGACTTTTAATAAAGTCTTTGCATAAAGTAAATATTAAACCGGATGGGTTTGATAGCACGTGCTATTTTGTTCTCATTGAGAACATTAGCAATTACCTTTGAAGAAGATGGGAGGGAGTGGCTCAAGAGTGGAAAAGAACTATCAAAATCAAGGATGAAATTATATCTGTGGTCACCCTAATTCTTGGAGCAGAGAGCTGACCCTGAACAGGGCTGAAAATAGCAGGACTCTGCGACAAAGGTGATGTCAGTGAAACTCCTCATTTACAGCAGCTGAGGCTTTTGGGATTTCTATTAGTTTAACAGAAATCGGTGGTAAATATAAATCAGTATGCAGGTGTGAGCTTTCCATTTGCTTGTCCCTATCTCAGCTTTACTAGATAAAAATTCTGTTTTGAAAGGTCAGTGCTTGTGTTTTAACTGTAAACCAAAAATACCTTCCTGGACAGATGTTAGAGCTGTAAGTTTCCATTGCAGAGAGTTTACACGGAAATGCTGCACAGAAGCTCTTTGGGAATTTTACATGTTCATACTCACCAAGAAGGTTTCGGTGAAGCAAATAGTGGTGCAGCATTAAAAAAACCCCTCCGTGTTGGTAGGCGTTAAACTGCAGCGGGAATTCCTGGCTCCTGACCAGGTCACAGCTACGTTGTGTGTGTTGGAGAAAAGGTATTTTTCCGGCACTTTGCTAACTAAAGGCTCTGTTGGCAGCTTCCTTCAGCAATCAGGTAAAACCTTCCCCTGCAAATACCACAGCTGACTGTGTGGGTATGGAAATGCAGTTGCCCAGGGCACGTGTGTGCAATGGGCTGCACAAGTCTGACAAATGAAGCAGATGCTTGTTCTAATTGAGTAACCTGACCAGAACGGAGCCTTTATAATAAAGCCAGATGTATCGGCCAAGGCTTCTCCTGAGACACTTTTCTTCATTGTGGGGAGGAAGAGCAGCCTGGGAGAGGCAATACTGGCAGAGGTGATTTTCATTAATCACAGCCTTTCACTAGGCATTACCTGGGAGCATGGCATACACCCCTACACTGCTATACTCCTTGCCCTGCTCCCCACAAGGTCCATCTCCAATGTCCTGCAAAGGTCTGAGAAGTCCTGTCTCCAGATATAGCCAGATATTTGTTCTTGCTGGCAGGGTTATTGATGAGCTGACTGCCCGATGGGCTGGCAGATGCTTTGTGTGCAGGGGTAAAGGCAAGCATCTGCAGATGAGCAAACTTGGGACTGGGATCCATTTCTTCATATTTATCCCCACTGTTTTCCCTTGACAACATAACTGAATGCCACGGATGGTATTTTCCTCTGGAGAGGAAATGTAGAGGACAGGCATGTAGAGGTCTATTTAAACATTTCAGTAAATGAGTGAATTTTTCAGTTGTATTTTTCCTTTGATAAAATTTCATCCGCTTACAGTGGTATCAGGCTGTGGCACACTATGGCTGCATGTCTGCTCAGAGCCATTCTGAAACAACTGTGGTCAGCAAAAATGTCCACACAGTTACAGCTACTCACATTTGTGAAGGATGGCTAGGAAAAGAAACAGGGAAAATAACTGGAGACCAAAATCGGTTCTGCTAAGCACCACATGTCCACAAGAAGTCTGCAGAACAGCTGCTACAGTTGTTACAGGTGGTTTTGTTTCTGGTGCATGGTGACATCCCCCAAAGGTGTTGTGCTTTTTCTGGTACTCAGACGACCCGTTGCATGGCCTGATGTGTCAGGAAGGTGTTAAGCTGGAAGGAGGCAGTGGACGAGCAAATAGAAGCTGACTTGTATCCCCAGCCTTGTTCTTCTCATCCTTTGTGTCCTGGAGCAAGTTGTGTAGCCTCATGGTTGCTCGCTTTGAAGAAGAGACTCAGCTGGTTGGTGCTCTTGCTGTGGTGCAGCACACTGAGGTCCTGAGCTTAGGGCAGAGCTGCTCCGCCGCAGTGGCAGAGCAACCATTTACGTTTTCCAGCTCCAGAACTGGGTAAACTCAATTTCACCAGTGAGTCCAGAACAGAAATACACGTGTGGCCTATTTTATCCCCTCCCCTTGCTAGCTGCTTTTCATTTATGTGGTAAAAGCAGGTCTAAACCGCGGGATACACACAAGTCTAGCATCTTGCAGTTGTGGCAGTAATATACCCAAGATATTTTATCCTCTGTAAATCCTCCGGTGTCTTTCTGACCCAAGTGTACAAATAAGATGCTGAACAACATTGCTGAGGGAGTAAGTACCTCATAACCAAGCAGGTGCCTCACTTTTCGTTTGTGCCCGTGTGAACATTTATGATTTTATTTCATAATGGCATTGCTGTGAGCTGCGCCTTTACAAATAGGAAATTAAATCAGATGGTGATGTAAACCTGCAGAGGAGAACAGGCAGCTGTAATGGTTCTTTATTGCTTATTTCATCTGCTGTTGCATTTTGCCATCGTCTGGTGCTTAGTGAAGTGTATGATTTATTCATAGAAGACACTGTCACAGCCAAAGGGTTGTACAATAAACCACTGACAAGGCCTATGCCAAAAGCCATTAGGAAAAGAGAACAATAATCTAGACACAAAGTATTTACAGACCAAGTTGTCTTTAATTTAAAATCCTTTACTAAGGCTTGATGATAATTACATCACATTTCAAATCAGCCAATACTGACAGGCTTCTGTGTTTTCCCCATTGGTATTAAAAAATCTGCAATAATTGAAATCTACTTTAAGAAGCTGTAACAAATTAATGTCATCTTAAGGTCAGTGAAGCACTCATGCATGCTGTTAAGAGCCAGATTTTTCTTACTTAATACTAGTGCCAGGCTGGCAGAGGAGTTGGCATGACAGGTACGTGCCTAACATGGTTATTGGGCTGGATCCTGATCCATGGTCTTTCTTTCTCCTCTTCCTTCTGCTTCTCTTTCCCTCCCCATACAAAGGTATTTATATATATATGTTTAAAATATGTATTTATATATACATTTATACACATATGCTTTTGCCTCTTTGTGAAGGGTTGACGTATCTTACTAATACAGGGATAAAGAGATGCTTTAAAGTCTGTAAATCCACTGGAATTCCCAAAAGGACTGTGCCTTGGAGGACTGCTCTTCCCCTTGCATCTCCACCTTGATCGCTCCCCATTACAGATTATTTTAGGATGCTCTGAGTGCCAAGGCTATCTTTATGGATTCAGTATAATCCAAGAGGATAAACCATTGATATTAAATTGCACAGGGGCAGTGGGAGGCAGATGTCAGTTCATCATCCTTCCCTTTGCTTACCTGCACACCAACGCACGTTTGGAAGTGGAGCTTTTCAGTAACGGGGAAAGTGGCCGATGAGAGGGTCATCGTAAAGCCCCCGTGCCATGGACCCTGCGGCAGCGGCGGCCACACAGGCTGCCCACAGCTCCCACTCTGTGGTGCAGTCCCTGCCTAACCATGGGCAGGTCCCTGTGTCACATCTCGTTTTGGGCTTTCAAAGTCTCATGTGCATTTCTCATTTTTTGGGGTCTATGCTCCAGAAGAGCCTTCACGAGCAGAAGTCATCCTGGTCTCTATACTGTGATGGGAGAGGAAACCCCAGGGAAGAGGTTCACAGCACAGGGCATCTCTCAGTAATGGGAATTTTGGGGAAAGCTGCAGAGAGGGCTATGGCTTTTCCCCACACTAAGATGTCTCACTGAGACATCTCTCTGAGGCAGGGTGAGGGTGTCCACGTTGTGTATATCCGTCTGGAAGACAGAGTCATTTATTATTTTGAACATTATTTATTATTTGCTAGGCAAGGACATCGGTGGCAGCACATCGGGCACAGGAGATAGAAAAAACTTTGGTACCTGTATGACGTTAGTGACATCTTGCTAGAATAAAGCAAATTTTAGCGATCACTTTGTGAAAGGTAAATATCTATATTCTCCACAAATTGTATTCTTTTTTGACAGAAGCCCTTAATTTCACTGTGCCATACTGCTTCCTCTGAGAAATAGGGGCATTTTCTCTTATGGAGGGTCTGCCTGCACTGTCAGTGCTTGGAGGTGGTTATAACTCCTTGTCCTGTGCTTCCTCATCCTGATTCCCATAAAATCTTCACCAGCCAAGAGATGACAGGGTGCTCCAGTGTCTATACCAAGAGTCATGGAGAAATGAAGGGATCCCATGCTGCAATACCACGTTGTTAGTATTTTCAAGGCTCATATAATGCCATGTGGATCCAAAAAAGCTAAGCCCAGATACAGAGAGTGGATGATGAAGAAGAGTAATTGAGTCATCTCAAAGGCAGAAGTACTGCTTTGGAGTGGAAATTGGACATTTGTTTTTTTCCTCAGTCTGTTAAAACTGTGATTCCTCCTGCACCGACTGCATCCTTGGAACAAAATAACAGTCAATGGAGTATAAAATGCAGATTGCCTGCGCATAAAAATGTAGCAGAGTTTTGTGTAGGTGTCATTGTTAAAGGCTTAATGCCATCAGATGTCCCTAAGCTGTTCCCTACCAACGTGTATTTCATCACTTTTTATGGCTACTTTTTGGAGACAATAGACGCAAAATTAAAAGGCGTCCAGTCTGCCTCCTTTGTCACTGCAAGTTTGTGGATGATGCAGTGCAGCATGCAGGTAATTGCTATGCAGGTGTATGCAGTTGCAGGGTTTAGACGATTGAGAGCAGTATATCCATTGCTCAGCGCCTGCTCTCAGGAGCCCCATAGAAGGGGAAGATGAAGTGCGGTCCCTCGCTAATATTTGCATTCACTATAACTTTGTTCTTGCTTTATTTCTCTGTGATCTCAGATGTTGCAGAGCTGTTAGGAATTGTTAAGAACTTTGAAAGAACACATTCTGGTCTCTTTGTGATGTACAATGAAAGCAGTAGGAGTAAGAAATCTCTAAATCCAGCAATGTAAAAACCCCTTTAATTAGCAGCCAACTTAACAAAAGTAGTTCTCTTCGGAAACAAAATGCATCTAGAGATCTACCTCTGAATGGGAATGCATGTGTTTATAGTCCCTTCTCGAAAGATTTTGAGGGTACTTTTGTTGTAAATTCTAACACAGTTCTCCAAAGAGTTTAAGTAGTCTTTATTATCCCCAGTAGTTCTGCAGGGAAACTCATGTCCTTTAAACAGGATTTGTAGCATAGGCAGCAGCTTTTCTCACACCTCCTGCTCAGCAGATCTCCAAGTTAGAAGCTGGGTTAGCCATGTCCATGCATGGAGACAGAAGCTTAGGCTGGATGGACCTTTTCTCTGACCCAGTGCGGTCATTCTTGTGTTTAAATCACCTTTAGATAATATTTTCTAAGAGTTTTCAGCAGCTGACGTGGGCAGGCTGGGGAGGGAGTTGGGATGGTGAACACCTGGGTGACCATGTTTACTCTACCGGGGTTGGAAAAGACTTTGAAGATGATTGTTTCATGAATAGCAGATTCATTTGAACATCACGATTTCTTACTCTTCTGTGCAAAATCATATTAGACAGCAGATTTCACTAGGTGATGACACTGGAAAAAATGAGCATTCAGATGTTTAGGCACACAAATGCCTGGAAATTCAGAAAGATGCTCCTGATAGGAACTCCCAAGTCTGCATGAATAGAAAAGTCCAGTTAGAAGTTTTATTGAACGTTGGGTTTTTTTAAAAAAGTAAACAGAAATCTCCCCCTCATCATGGTCTCTGAAATAAGTGAAACTCTTGCATTTGGGATAGTTGCTGCAAGAGCAAAGGCTGAGGAGTCTGTTCATATTTCTGAGCACAGGGTGCAGCCAGTGTCTCTGCTCAGAGGGAGGGTTGTGACTTGTCCCTTTGGAGTTTTGGGTGACCAGATGAGGTGTTGTCATCAACTGGGCCATGGCCACCCACCCCAGGATCTCCTCCAACAGTGGTGGGAGGAGATGGGAAGTAAACTTTACCCAGAAATGAAAGCTCTTTCCCTTTCCCTCAGCAGGTCGTAGAGGTCTGCAATGTCTTGTGCTCTGAGGGACGTTTGTAGGGCTCCAGCAAAGATTTCTTCTGGAGCTTATGCTGCTTCTCCAACAAGAAGCAGCCTTTAGCTGTCCTAGGAGGGCACTGACGCTAACAACAGGCCAGGAAACCAGCCACCCAACAAAAACCACCCAATCAAAAGCACGAAAATGATCCCAATTCTCTTGGAAATCTCCCTCCACCTCCTCTCTGAGGCTGGAGGACCATCCCACTCTTGTGGTCTTCATCCTTCCTCCCTCCTACCTGTCCCCTGGATCCCTCACGTGTCACAGGGCTTGGTGTTGAATATAAGCAAAATAAGTGATGCCACCACCCACAAGGATTAAGAGATGGCAAAATGTAAAGGAAGAGAACAGAGAAAAGAAATTGTTATTCTCTGGCAAGAACTGTCACCGCCCGAAGGTGGCAAATTGAGAGGGGTGGTTTTAGTAGGGCTGCCGATGCTGTCACCGTTTCTCACATCTTGTCTGCCTTAAGCCGGTGGCTGTGGGATGGGATTAGGATGAAGCGCCAGCACTGCACTGCGGCTGGTGCACCCCAGGGGCCAGGCAAACCCCGACCTCTCCCCCTGCTCATTTCTGAAGCTCCGTATCCGAAAATGAATCCCTGCCTCCGCTGGTTTCCACGCTGATAATTTGGCAGGGGATTCTGACTGGCCTACCGTAGCTTCCCTCAATTTCTTCAAAAATTACATTCAACAACCTACTGTTTTTCATCTGCGAGCATCACACACTTTAAAGGACTTCTCTGTAAAGAGTTTTCTCCAGCCACTGTTTTCAACAAGCATGAGATGCTGATAGCTTCAAAAATCCTGCTTGGAATATGGCATTAATATTTGATCTTCATTGAAGCCAAAGAGTTGTCAGACTTCTGCAGACAATGCAGAGAATAATAAAGCTTTTGTTTGTTCTTTCTGCAAGGAAAAAAAAAAAAAAAAAGGAAGCTTCGTTTCTGCTGATGTAAAGTGAATGCTAATGAAGGCGCTTGTTAGTGGAGAGGCTGCAGCCAAGCTCTCCACTTTTACAAAAATTTTCCAGAGCTCTAAAGAGAGAAGAAGGTGACAGAGGAAATCTGAGCGGCAGCAGGAGCATCCTGCCACCGACTGATTTGTACGGTTCTAATTTTCTGTGCATGTGCGTTTTCAGAACCTCACTCAGAAAGGGTGAATGCCACAGGTTTGGGGTAATGCTTCAGTGAGGATGTGTTACTGTATCCAAATGAAGGTATTCAAATGAGTAAATAACCCATTTACACAGTAAATTATTTTTTGGGGGGATGGAGAAAAAGAGAGTTTTCCTAGACTTTGGTCAGCAAAAGTTCTGGTTGTTGTTGTTGTGTTTCTATCTTGAACAATAAATAAAATAAGCAAATACTGATGCAAAAAAAAAATTTACTAAATTAGCACCCATTCACAGTGAAGTTTGAGGACTTGCCTACCTGCAAGTATTCTGAAAATCAAGATTTTTGTCTGCCTTCTCTCATAAATTTTCAGCTTGACAATCCAGGTGCTACATTTGAAGAAATGGCTGTACGACCCCTTTCATTAGGAGAAAAGGTCCCTCCCCTTGCGCTTGCCCGCAGATGAGCCCGAATAGCAGGACGTGTCGTCCTGTGCCCCTGGAGCAAAGAGCTAAAGCTTCTGGGTTTAGCCATGGCTGGTTCCTGGGAAAAAAGAACACGGGATAAGTTACAAGAAAAACCTTATTTTTTAGATTTTTTTGATGCTATAGTCTTGATCTATATCCTTCCTGTTGTGCTAATGCTAGAAATGTTTGGGGTTTAATTACTTCCTTGCTATAATAAAAGGTCGGGGTGAGTGAGAAAAATAGCTATAAAGATAGGAGTGGCAAACCTTTTGGCAGGAGGAGAGGAAGAAGAAAGTCAGTTACTGCCTACTTAGAAAGTAATGAAATGAGCAATTACCACTCTGGTGGAAATGAGGTGATCTCAAATGAGAAAGTCACTTCTGAGATATCCTTAGCAAATGGATCTCTCAAGGATGGGACCTTCTCCAAAAAGCATTTTAACAAAGTATTTTTTAAGGGAAGAATTTTACCTTTGGAGTGGGAGAAAAACATGCAAAGTCTACTGTTTCCAAGCAGAAACATTTACAGTGTTAAAATAATGCTGAGCCAATTTTCTGGAAATCTCAATTATTTTCCCTTTGTAGATTATGAAGTCAGCCGAGGGTCTGCTCTAATGCCTATAAAACTCACTGGGAGATTTTGCATTAACTCTCTGGAGAGCTGGATCAGTTTGGTTCTCAGCTGCAAAGCCTTTAAGCTTTGCTATTTTTGAGCTATGTGAAAGTAAGATTTACGTATTGGTAAATTGTACCTTGTGAGTTGCAGAAGGTTGGTGCTAATTTTCCACAAGCATTTTGGGGAGAAATAAGATATGCGAGCAAGACCTAAAAATCAAATATAAACGTCCAAGCGTAACCTTGCTGTTGTGCTAAAAGCGATGCCAGGTAAGCGCTACGTTCCATTTCAGTTTTTGCATCGCATGGTTGAGACGGGGAAGTGATTTAGGACAAAAAGCTCATCCGTGTAAGCAGAGCAAGTTGCCTGCCACAGCAGTGGTCCCCCACGTTATTTAGTGGCTGCTGTTCTTCAGTTTTAGGAATGAGTTGTCAGATTTTTCTCTCCAGCCATCGAGAGGGACATTTCTCCGTTCTGCCTTTGTTTTTATTGAGTAACTAGAGGGCATTTTTACCTTTAATGAAGATTTTCAGTTTATTATTCAATGTTCGTATTAGGGTAGAGTGTGGAGGCTTTATCCAGATTAGGGCTTCACTGTGGCAGGAGATGTGCACATCTCTAGTGAGAGCTGCCCCTTGCCCTAAGAGCGTGTGCTAAAGGACCAGGCTTGTAGAGATTGATGGGACAAGCCCATCTGTCATAGGAAATAAAGACGCAGGGATGCTTTAGCCATCTTTGTACCAGGAGGTCCAAAAACCATCTCTTTACTCCTGGGGATTTTGGCCAAATAAAAGGGGTCTGTATAAAGCTTGCCTTCCTGCTGGCTGGTTAACAGTGGTGAACAGAAGTGGTTGATGGTTTGGTCCTTGCCAGCATCACTGCCGGGGAGGGCAGCAGAGAGAGGTGCACAGGGGGTGGGTGTGCAAGCACAGACACACGCGCACTGACACGCGCTGCGCTGTAAATCAGGCAGACGGGCACTGCAACGTCTGCCTGCAGCCAGCCCTCTGATTTACCAACATTTACCATGTTTTCTGCTGTGCTCAATTCCTCTCAAATGTCCCAGCCATGCAAATCCTCCTAAAGGCAAGTTTCCACTGGGAACAGATGGGTACAGAGGAGCAAGAGCTGCCGGTGCCGGCAGAGCTCGACCGGTGATGAATTTGCTCCATTATTTTCACCGTGGTTTGAAATGTGCCATCGTATCTCAGGCAGTAATATTTGCTTCCCGGCTCCCTGCTTGCTGGCTTTTCAACCTCTAATAAAAGTCAGCCTGCGGGTAAGCCTGCTTCTATCCATGTCCTCCAAGCTGGCTCCAGTGTGCTGTAAACGCGGGCTTGTTATGCCTCTAAAACATAAATAAAACCGGAGCTCTCTGGCCTGGATATTGCGGCTGCAAGAAAACTTATCATGTTCCACTTCATTTCTACCCGGACTCATCAGAAAGCACTACCTGGACAAAAGCAAGTGGTGTGATTGAAGAGGCTGTCCTCTCTGCACTTACCGCTGCTCAGTGCTCCTGTCGCTGGAATCGTTTTTTAACCTGCGCTTTTCTCATGCTCAGTGGAAAAAAATGTGAATTAAAAGGAAGTCACACCCCAAAGACACAGCAGCCGGAGGGGCTGTGTGACAAGAGCTGTCCTGAACATCCTTCTGTTCACCCATCGCACTGGCCTCAGCATCCGTCTCGGTTTTCTTCCTGCTTCTGCCATCCTTTGCACAATGCACCAGCACCCCAAAAGACTTTCCTGCTATTAGCAATTCTATTTTCAGTGCATAAAACATACCCTTCTCCGGCTTTCTTGGGAAGGAGTTGACTTAAAAATCAATCTTGGCTTTACTTTTTTGTCAAACACCTGGAATGATTTTGACAGGTAATTTCAGGGAAAATGAAAAAGAATTCCCACCAAAAACAAATGAACAAAGCCAAAAAAATGAAAAACCCAAACTAAAACCCCCCAAAAATGTTCAATCACCCAAGCCTGCTTCTGTGGGATTTGCCATCATGAAACCAGGCAGCTTTTGCGTGTAGCTCAGCAGCGGCTGGGACAAGCACGTCTCATCTGCGAAGGTCATGGAGAGTGGACACAGAAGTTGCTTTGCTCTGCTCACCCTGCGTCCCACCAAACTGCAGCGAATTCATGGGCGGCATCCCAAATGCCATCATCCCTACGTTATTTTAAATGGCTTTTATTGAAAAAAAAACTTTGCCTCCTTCCATTTGAACGGAAGAAAAATGATGAAAGGTGCCTGGTAGGCAGCGGGGTGGGCTGCCTGTGCCAGGGACCCTGGGCAGAACAGAAATTATTAATATTCTGCTGAGTTATTGTTTGTTTTCCGTGCGCAGCATGTGTTAGGGGGAGGAAGGCGCGTTGCAGGCACAGTCGCTGCTTTGCAGGCGTATTGCAAGGTGTGTGTGGGCGGCACAGTTGCAAGGAGAGTCTTGGTGATGTCTCATCATGAGAAAATATCCTAACTGAGTAGCGAGGAGACTTACATATGTAACGGAAGCTCCGAGCAATGCCAGCCATGGAAATATGCTTTGAGATGAATTTCTAAGATGCTTGCATCAGTTCTGGTTTTGGTTTTCTCTAGCTAGTTTGGTGGAGGCTGATTCTGATGTAAGGTTAATGCTCTGCACGTGGATGGCTTTTCATGGTTGACATGGAACCATTGCTCTGCCTTGGTTTTTTTGGTTGTTCCATTTTTAAGTGACTGACCTTATTAAAAAAGTCTCCAAGAGTAATGGCAAAAGCAAATAAAAGAAAAATAGAATGGGCATTAATTAACTGTTTGTAAATTATGGTGAAGTTAAATATTTAAAAGGCTGAATTTTAAAGTGCAGATACGATAAACACTAACTATTAATGCAGAAAAAACCCATTAAAATTACATTAAGTGCCTGACATTTTTCCTATACCTGTTTGAAGAAAACTGTCTCTTGATATCTTGCACACCTAGTGGGAACAGTCACTTTCATTGTTTGATTTCCATCTCAAAGGAATCTCTACATCAAAGGTCAAAATCATCAATAGTTAACTAAACTAATTAATAGCTCTTAGGATTATTATTAAACACAACTTTCCAGGCAGTTTTTTTTTAATTCCTCTCATGCCCACCAACTTGATAAACTTTTTTAAAAGTTCTGTGTTCTAGAAATTTAATTGCACTTTTATTGTTGTGTTCTGAGTTAATTATATAGCAAACCAGGTTTATCTCTTATATATTAAATCTAGCAAGTGCTCTTTTAACAATCAATTGATATTTAATTACAACAGAGAAGCTGCCCTATTAAATCTAAATTAAATGCTCATTCAGGACTATTAAAGTGTTACCAGACCATCAAATAGCAAATGCAATACAATGCAGCATAAACCATTATGCAGTTGGTTTTCCAGTGCTGCTTTGTAAACCTGTGTAGAAAAGCTGACCTCAAATGACATTTTCTTCAATTTTTGGTGAATTCCTTAGCAAAATTACCTTTACAAAATCAATTATACTTAATGAATGGTAGCAACGATGCATGCAGTGCCGTCTTTATATCTTCTAGCTTAATCACAATAGTTGAGCAGGGAAGGATTCATGAGCAGGTCAGAGGTGTGGAGCATGGGGAAGGCAGGAGCCGCCCCAGGTCTCTCCCTGTTTTCCTCCTCCTCCTCTGACAGCTCAGGAGGAGTGCGGTGTTTGCTTTGAAGCGCTGGTGGTGGAGGATGGCAGGTAGGTATGGTGATGCGGACAGCTTTATGTAAAGTTAATGGGCAAATAGAACGAGAAAGGGAAACGTGAAATTGCCAAAACTTGAATTGTTTAGGAAAACTGTGTGGGACGGAGTCATTGCTTTCCAGAGCAAACACAGCAACTGCATCACATTTCATCAAGGTTTTGCATGGATAAAATTCCTATATACTTCTTGCTCAGGAAAAACAAGTCTGGATTCGACCAATTATGGATGCTGAACAAGTCTGGAGGAACCATCTCTTCTACCAGTTACCTCATCCAAGCTGCTGTTTCGCCAAACCGCAGGCAGTGCTGGTTTCCTTGCTTTGGCTGAGACGCTGCAGAAAGACAAAATGTGCAAGTGGCTGCATATGGGTGAAAAAGCTTCCAGTTTCTTAAATGTGTATAAAGCAATGGACAACGCCATTGTTTGTTCATCCTTCGCGGGTCTGCAAGCACCCAAAGCCTCTGATGAACCAGAGCAACGCCACTCACAGTCTTAATTGCGTCTTCGCCGTATCTGAGTTCCTTTGGATGAGCCCGTTTTACATCTCTGCTTCATTTCTGATCTCCCTCCTGGTTAAGGGGGGACAGGCTGCCTTCCCCCACCTTTGAACAAATAACCACCAAACACTGACAAAGCAACAACAGCAAAGCCAAAGATGATGCGAGGAAACGGGGGCTGGAACATTTATTTTGACTAAAGGGGGACCATATTTAAGCCAGGAACAAGGGGTTTTTTTAAAAAAATTCTTATAAAGAAAACAGTACTTAAGTTAAATAATCAAAAGCTTTTTTGCAGTGTGATGTGGAAGGCATTTAAGTGACTAATATTTCATCTTAAAAGAGGAACCTCCGTTACTCAGTGTAAGCCACTACTTCTGATGAGTTATGGGTCATTCATCAGTCAAATCTGTAATGTATCATACATATTCATGCCTGTATGTTCTTAGAAGACTGATGTTAATTTTGGTTTCCCTTGACTTGTTTTCCATCTTCATTTGCTTACACATTGTAAGCTTCCAGTTTAAAAAAAAAAATGCAAATTTCTGTTTGATAATTTTTATTGTGTCAATTAACAGTGGAGTAACCTTGCAAACAGCTGCAGAACCACACTGACGTCTGTGGAAAGGCATTTGCTGACAGAGCAGAGGGGAGATTGGGCACGGGCGCTGGCCAGGCTCAGCGCTTTGGGACTAATAGAGCCCACCACAGAGATCAACTGATGTAAACTGCCAGTTTAAGGGGTATTTACACTCAAAATGCATTTGATAACAGCAGAAACTTATGATCAGCGGCAGTTATAATATTGACACGTGAATAGGAAAAGAAAAAGTGTTCCCAAATTTTCCCCTTGCGTCTCCCATTCTGAGGTCGGGATGTCGTTTCAGTGGCACTTCTAGGCTCACAACCCCACGATTGATTAGCGTTTTCTGAGGCATAAAAATAAAGGCTTGTAAAAACCCAGATTAAACGCTCCTTTGATCTGGAGGCACGACATTATAGAGGCAGCAGTACCGGCTGCTCTTCTTGGCTTTGCCACTTACCTGCTGGGTGAGGCTCAAACAGCCTTTTTATTTCTCAGCGCCTGTGTTTCCCTTTTGTCTCTTCAGATCAATAGTCAGTCTGGGCAGAGGTAATGGTTTGGACAACGTGGTTTGCTGTAAGTTTGGACCTTGAGGTGCTAAACAATTTTCCTTTCAAGTAGCAGGCTTTGTCGATTATTCTTTTTTTCTTTTTCTTCCAATGAAAGAACAAAATTGAGTCTTTCTTTTGCAAGGTGAGATCAAAAAAAAGAAAGAAAAAAAAAAAGAAAAAGCTCTTTTTACACCACAGGATAAGGAGGAGGAAGAACTCTTTGAGCAGAATAAGAAGAAAGTCTGCTCCTTGCAAGAGCATCCAGGGAGTGTTTGTACTGCTAGTTCTCTTTTACAAAAATATATCCCTTAAGCAATGAGAAGGTACTTCCACATTCAGAAGTCAGGAAGAAATGGATTTAGCTGGTGATCCCCTTTCTTTTAATCAGCTTAGTGTTATGCTCCCAGCTTTCACTGAGTAACAGGAGACAACAATCCATCTGTCAATATTTAAAGACATTAAATGCCAGAGGTGTGCCAAAGCAGGCTGGAGTACCATCATGTGGGTAATTAGCAAATGGAGGTATGCAAAACACCGGGTTTTCAAGTGCACAATCCAGCAAAAAGCACTCAGCAGCAAACCTGCTTGGACTGCGCATCACAGAGCTGCTCTGGAGGCTCCCACTCCTCCCTCGGCATCTTCAGTATTTCTTCCCCAGCAGATTCAGGGAACATGCTGCCGCATTTCCACCTCTCAGCTGAGGACCTTTTCCACATGAATGAGGAGTTCCAGGAGACATAGGTCATCTCTGGGCTCAGGCAAAAACAAGTGGTAATTTTTTTTTCTTTTTTTCTTTTTTTTTCTTTTTTTTTTCTGATAAATAACACTCTTGGTTTTGGGCAGCTCCAGGAAATTATTTCTAAGCTTCCACCAACTGCCTGACCTTCTGTGTTTGACTGAGGGCTCACTTATATTTTTTATCATGAGTAAGTGACCACTGAATGTGACTCATGCCATCGGAATTAGGTTTTACTTTTCAGCCATAGTAGTACCAGCATAACTCAAAAGATGCAAAGCTGTTATTTCCCAGTTGCAGGTTTCTGAACTCCTGAATGTTTTCTCTGTGCAAATTTTGGCTCAAAGAAAAGTCTCAGCAGTTTGGAGAACTGATGAGTCTTGTGGCCCTGTTTTATTTCCCTCATCTTCTGCCAAAGAGACTGCTCTGATCTCTAATTATTCCCTAAACTGCTTTTCCGATTTACTGGAACAACTTCAAAATGAATACAAGTGTCTCTGGGCTGTCTCTGTTATGTATACCTCTGGCCATAAATAGCGTTTCTTGTACCTTCCCAAAATGTGTGTGCTTGACTTAGGGCAGAAGTTTGAGCACAGTTTAGATTTTCCACCAGTGTTTGCAGTAAGTGAAAAAAACAGTCTTTCTGCCCAAGCTTATATGTGAGTGTGACTTTAAGAGCAGCACTTGGCCATTTTTTTCTGTTAATGTAGTCCCAGCATCTCTCAGTTGATCTGAGGATGTTTCTGGATGGAAGAGGTTGCGCAGGTTGTGCTCCTTTGGCCATCCTTTCTGTGACCAGTCCAAGTATCTCCCCAGAAATTGTCCATACCATGATAGATACTACGGTGATGGGCTGGTGAATGCAGACCTGAGATTCCTGAGCTGCACCTACTCATGCAAACAGAATCCAGGACTTACAGTGGCCGCTATGGGAGTTTGAAAGCTGGAGAGGGGCTGGTGCCAAGGGCAGGGAGGGACAGGCCAAGGGGAATGGCCTGAAGCTGCAGGAGGGGAGATGGAGCTGGGCTGTGAGGCAGCAATCCTTCCCTGGGAGGGTGCTGAGGCCCTGGCCCAGGGTGCCCAGAGAAGCTGTGGCTGCCCCTGGCTCCCTGGCAGTGTTCAAGGCCAGGTTGGATGGGGCTTTGGGCAACCTGGGCTAGTGGAGGGTGTCCCTGCCCATGGCAGGGGTGGGACTGGAGGGGCTGGGAGGTCCCTTCCCTCCCAAACCATCCTGGGATTCTATGGTTCTGTGATTATTGACATTTGCTTTACAGAATATTGAACATTTGTGTATATGAGGTGTCAATGAAGAGCTTGGCCAAGAGTTGTTGTCCTGGTAAGGTCAGGCATATTCTCAACCTACTGATTCATAGGTGGGAATTGCCCACATTCTGCAGAATGAATTGCTTCCTGAGACTGCCATTACCCGTGAACTGTCTCAGAAATCACCTGCCCTTCCAGGGCAATTGGTGTTACCAGATCTTCCAGGATAAGGTTTCAAGTGTTTTGCAATAGTTACCTTTGAGGGATGGAGGTTTCTGCACTCAAGTGTGCACTGACCTATATGCTTTTAATGCAAAATAGGAAAATGGAACTTCTTCTCCTACTGTAATTTTTAAAAGTCCTGGAATTCATGTAATGGGAACTTATGTTTGTGTATGTGACAATATGGAGTCGGGAAACTGAAAAAAAACTGAAAAAATGTTGAGTGAAATAGTAGTGGATTCACTCTTGTGTTTTTCTTTAATAGCTTCTGAAGAAGGGGAAATAATTGACTATAGCTTCTATAATGAAGAACATGTATTTATCTGTTTATTAATCATTTATGTGATGCATAATCAGGTGCATCACCTTGAAGGAAAAGGTGAGGAAGTGATGTCTCTGAACCCCTACGGCACGTTACATCCCCATCTGCAGAACAGAGTTTCACCAGGCATTTGCATGCCTCCAGGTTGCGGCACGGACACAATGCCCATGGGGTCCCCAGGACCCATCAAAGTCCTTCTTAGCATCTCTGGTTTTGGCGTTGTGGACAGCACATGGCCATGAATGAAGGAGAGACCAGAGCTGTGGGTCATCAGTGCTCACTCTGAACATCTACCACTGTATTCCTGGCTGCTCATGGTAAGTGTATCTCTACTCACTTTGAAAGTTCACACTTCTGCCGAACGTGATTCCTTCCAAGCCTATGTGTGTATTAACCTGAGTTTTTCTTAATTGAAATCACATGGTTTTTAATGTCTTTCTGTAATATTTCCCTGTCCACAGTAGACAAAATCTCACCCTATTAGATATTGCCACCAACTCAGAACATTAATATTCATCATTACCTTTTGTATGCTGCCTTTCAATTAATTTCCAGCCCACATGAAAGTGCTTCTATCTAAGCCTATTTAATTAGTTTTCAAGGTAGAATTTCTCTGAGACAGTATCTGCCACTTCACTCCAGATATAATACAGATTCCTTGAATCTGCTTTGATAAGTCTTTTGAAAAAAACAAAAAGGTTTGGCTAGAAAGATATATTTTTGTTATATCTCTCTGTCATTGCTTTTCTGAACTGCTTAAGAATGAAGAGATCTCAATCATTCCTGGTGTGGAGAGAGAGTGCCTCCAAAATCAGGTTTTCGTGGAAAAAAGTCTTGACAGCGTATCAGCCTCCCTGTGCCTGTCACCTGTGGGAGCAAGAGGGTTAAACGCTGCCCAAGCCACGTATTTGCCATAAACCTTCTTCTTGGATTCCAGTTTGTGCTTCAAAAGAGAGCAGGAAGTGAACAGCTAATATTTTCATTTTCAAACAAGTGGTCAGTGAATGATGGAAAGGTTATATCTCTGCTGTGTTTGTAGCTGATATATGTTTAGTACGTTGTGCCGGGCAGAGCTCATAGACAGGGTTGTTTGGTTTTTAAGCAAAAGCAGCTTGCAATAACATACATAAATTTGGGAAGATACGCTGTGTAATGTACCTCATTATAGGATGTAGCTGATGGAACAAGAGCGTTTGGGCTTGGATATGCAGCCTGCGTGGCAGAGGTGCCGCTTACACCTCTTCGCTGTGAACTTCAGTAGCCACAATTATGGTCGTCCTGTGCACATAGATCATCAAACTGATTCTCTCCCTTGTTGTCTATGCTGCGTTTGAGCCCTTCACCTCAATCATAAGAGAATATATCAGTGCGTGACCACTACAGAGCCCTTCCTTCTGACATTTCTCAGACAAAAATTAAGTAGCATTCAATGTCACTCTAGCTGGCTTTCAGAGAGATTTATGTTTTCTGTTGTTGAGCTGGATATTATAAATAATGACTTTACTTTAAGTAAAAAATTATTGGACAGATGCTGCCTTCATGTCAAGTTTGATTGAGTAAATGCCAATGAAAAGTAGTTCTTCATAACAGATTCATCTTCTGACACAGAGGATATCGTTGTATCCTTGACAACAAAGCTTAAAAGAACAGCAAAACAAATGTACTCGTTATGTTGGCTGAAAATTAAGTGGACCAAACCTGGATTGATCACTTCCTCATTGCACAGTTCAGTAGCTGTCAGTGTTCTTTGCTCACTTTTCCTTTCAGCATTCTCCTTATTGTATTTCAAAAATAACAAGCAAAGCAATGAGATGGCTGAGATATGGAGACAAAAAACATGCCAAGAATATAAGAAAAGAACTGGGCATTAACCCAGTGAGCTTGTCTATAAAATTCATCTTCTCAAGCAATGAGCACAGCGTTTACATTTACAGATATAACTGTTGGTGGTGGCTCTCCCCATAACAGGTACATTAGTTCCTTTCTTGATGTGATTTTACATATACTTATAATCTACCTCTACTAACTTATGTTTGTAGAGGAACAGGCATATTCTTCAGTCTCTAAGCTTGAAGGGCTGTACTTCTGCCAGATGTTGGCTGCCTGAGATTTACTGCCACTAAATCTTTTAGTGGAAAAAAAGTAATGAGTTCTCAGCAAGGTCAGAATCATTATCAACCTGCATAGCTGGTGGATTGTGCTTGAAGTACTATTTGTATTAATAAAAATCTGCTTGTTACATGGCTGATCATGTCAAGTCATCCAGGCAGGTGTTATGTGGGTGACTAAACTTCCAGCACTTAAAGCTTAAGGGTCAGTTCTGGGTCAGAAGGAAATCAGAACAATGGGAAAGACCATTTGTGAAACATGTAGTGTCCGTGCTTTGGGAATGACTTGTCTCCACAAGGGTGGCCTGGTTTGTGAGCTCCTGTGTCACCATCCCAGTTGATTCCTACTGTACTTCATAGGAGTCATCTTCTTGTTAGTAAAGAGCATTAAAGGAGGTCCTAAATTATTTACTGTTGACTATATACTGCACGTAATGCAGATCAGAAGTCATCTGTGCTATGCTGCATTTCTGAGAGCAGGAATATGTTGTGCTCATGGAAAAAGAGGTACTTGCTAAGACTTTTCCTGGGGTCTGATGGAGCTGCCCGTTCTGTAGGGTGAAAGCCAATGTCTCTCTGATGCTTTCCTTGTTTACGGAAATTGTGATTCAGCTTTAGATCCCCCAAGTACTCTTTATGCCGTGCCTTGTGGAAAGGACAGAGGTGTTCCAAGCTAAAGGCTGTACATTATCTGGTACCAGCCAGAAGGTTTGATATGTGAATTGCTACCTGTTATTGCTCATAGTCAAGGAGATGCAAAGCTGAGGGGCAGCAGACTGACACAGAGGTAGAGTTCAAGAGGGAAGAGAGGAAGCTGAAGGGATGATCTAGAATTTCAGAAGCAAAGGAGTCCTCACAGCAAATGTCATATATTTTATTAGCAACTGGCCAAAAAGATTTTGCCCTTCCTCCTGAAGCATGGGGGAAGGATTTGTGGCTGGCCCCCTCTCAAGCGCTGTGCAGAGGAGTAGGCATCTGCTTTGTTCTCTTTGTTTAAGAAAACCATCACCATGGTGTTTTGGTTTGTGTACAGTTAATGAAAATCAAGATAAAGACTAATGAGCCAGTAATAAGCAAGAGTATAAGCTCATTCCCAAAATTTAACTGTGGACTTAATCAAGGAGATTTACAGCATCCATGCGAAAAATTATGTTTTCTCTGGTGACTTACTGTTAATGTAGCATAAATCAATAAGATGTTAATTCCAAACTGTTCCAAGACTGTGTGAAGTATAAAAAGTCATAGGAGGCAGTTCACAAATAGGTGATTAGGAGAAACACGTGGCCAATGGCAACTGCAGCTTTCCAGACATCCAGGGACTGCATAAGCCATTGCCTTGGCCATTTCCAAAAACAAGCAACAGAAGTGGCAGGTCTTCTGGTGACTGCTGTGCTGTGACTGTCCACACAGCTACACAGCTGTGTAGGGAGAGCATCCACATGTGTCCTCCATCCTTCTCCTTCCCTCCTACCTTCCCTTCATCCCCTGTCCTCCTCACCTTTTCAATGCAGAGCCCTGTTTGTAGAGGCCAAATGCAATCCCTTAAGCTAATGGACAGACTCCCATTAACTCCCAGTATGCTCTGGAGTAGACCCTAAAGGCACAATCTCTTTCTCAACACTACTGTACAAAAAGGTCATTCCTGTAACACTGATAACATGCAAATACCCATTTACTTTGAATCTCAGAGACATTTTCCAGTTTTATTCTCAGATATTTGAAATATATCCCATGTGCCTGGTAGGTTGTTGGGGAGTGAATGCCATCAAACCATGGGGATGTTGCCTTCCTGACAAATTTTCTTGTTTATTCTGATGTTCAGTGACTCCTGTACACCCACCAACCTCACAGCATCAGTGGTGGATCCCACACATGCACAGCTTGCATACACCATGCAAAGTGCTTGAGACATCCAGGCATTAAATACGTCCTGGTTCTTCCAGGGAAATGGTTTTTATACAAAGCCCAAGCACTGAGCACACCACCTGCAGCACCGTGAGGCTCAGGTGGAAGTAATGGTTGTGGTGGGAGGTCAAGAGGGGTTTGCATGTCATTAGGAAAAGCCACTGAGCTGCCAGCTGTGGTGATGTGGTTCTCCACTTAGTGAAACTACAGACAGAAAAAGCTGAGGCAGTTTTCATGGCTGTTCCCCAGTCTGCATGCCCTTAATTCAGCACGGCACAAAAGTAGATGTCAACTTGCTTTGGAGCTAGGGAGGTTTGACTCCATTTCCAAGGTCTCCCTGATGCCTGTTGTCTCTGAAATCCTCTGGGATTTTATTGCATGAGATCTCTACATGTGCTTCCTCCCTAGTGACCACCGATCTGCTGAGCTCTTCACATGGGCAAGAAGCTGCCTCTACAGCAGGGTGGTGTCAAATGCAGAGCTTCAAGTACCATGCACAGAGATCAACGGGGTGTCTACGGAAAAGCACAAGGAGCTGAGATGAGGAGAAAGACTGCTGTTGTGTTAGCTGTGCCAGAGAGCGTGGTAGTCAGGCAGCTAGCAGCAAAACTGCATGGCCATTCCCTAAAAATGAACTAAAACTTGACAGCCTACAACCCGACAACCCTTTTAGGAACATGGTATCTCATTAGCACAGCTGAGGGCTGCTGTCTCCAGCAATGCTGAACATAAAGTTGGTGAAGTTAAGACTTAGGTTAAAGCTTGAAACATAAGGTTTTATCTCTTTCCCAGTCCTGCTTCCTATTTTTCCTTCTTTGTTACTTGTTTAACTACCCTATTTGACACTTCAGAGTGCATTGGATGAAGGCAGGCAGGGATGGCAGAGGAGATTTTAAATTATCTGTGCGGGTGGGTAACAGAGCCCTAGAAAGGCCAAAATTCTCATATGAGGAAATTTGGGGTTGCAAGAATTTGACCTAGATCAGACAACAGAAAATGAACCCAAAATAAGAGCCAAGAAATGCCAGATTTAATGTTTGCAAATGTTGTTTGTTCCTCACTGCGTGACTACAACTGAGAGCAGACAGACAGCCCGCTCGCAGACTGCTCGCACCGGCTCCTCGCACTGCTGAGTGCAAGGACTGAGCTGAGCAAACCCTGCCTGTGGCATGGAGATGTCATGGCTTATGCCACAGAGATGGGCATTTCGGCCTCCAGAAGGTCCTCCAGGATCAGAACCTTGCCACGCTAGGTTTACGTGAACAGCTGTAATGTGACAAAACCATGAAAATATGAAGTTTTTGGACTTGAGATGGCTCATAAAGATTGGAGAATGGCAACAACAGTGAACTAAATCTCTCCATGAGTACCAATTTTCTTTATCCTCATAGATCTGCATTCTGAGCTTGGTTTGTGCCAAGTGGCATCTCCTTCGGTGAGGCCGGTGTGTGAAGCAAGTTTGATGCCCCAGGAACAGCCTGTTGCAAGAATACGGCCTTACACATGGAGCTTAGCTTGGTGATTTACTGAATTGTTGTTATGATTATTTGGAAAATCTGATAATGACTTAGTTTAAAATGCATCAAACGTTCTTGGAGCTTGCTAACTGATTGTTGCGAAAATAATCATTATGGTGCATTATGCTGAAGTGTTTGTTTTATACTAATTGTTCTGACCTTCTTCATCTGTATTTGATGAAATTTCTATGCATAATTAAAAGGCCCTCCAGGAAAAAAAAAAAAATAGTCAGCAAACTAATCTATAGGACAAGTAAATGCAGATCATTCCTATCACCTTACTTCATTTAAAATTCAGTCTTCCTTTTACTTTAAGATTTTTCCTTCATCATTGCTTAGTATGAGCTAATTATAAGCCACTTTAGCCTATTATTAAGATGCACGCAGACTTTTTTCCCCATTGTGAAGCCTCAGTTTTTAATTTCCTTATACTTTAAGGCAGCCAGATGTTTCTTTAGGAAAACAGAGCAGTGTGTGGAGGCTGTCTCCTCTGTGCTGTGTCTTGCTCATTGGGTAGAGGCAGGGTGCCTCCGGGCAATGCCTGCTACTGCCATCGGCTGGACATCCCCCTGTGATTTCTGGGGCATGGGAATGAGCCTGGAGGAAAATATTTTGTTTAGTCTCTATTAAAATAACAGTGCTGCTAATATTGATGGGAAATCTAATTTGAAATAAGCTAACAATCTCATGGGAGTTCAAGTTTGGCAGGTCCTTTCTTAAGAGATTTGGGTTCCCTTTCTCCAGGAAAAGCCACTTGCATGTGGTCAATGTGTTACGCCTTTGGAATTAAAAAAGGCTCTTTTGTGTGCAGTTGTCCTGTGTCTCTGAAGGATGTTTGCTCATTGAAGATGCTCAGTTCCCTCTCAGCAAGGGTCACCAGGCCACCAGGCAGGCAGGACATGGGACAGGGATGTCCCTTGAGTGTCCAGTGGAGGGAGAGAAAGCAGCTAAGGGAAGGATGAAACCCGTGGAGATCAGAGGGGAATGAGAGGGCGAAAGGAAATCTTTCCAGAGGGAAGATGTAGAGACTCACCGGATCAAGGGAGTAGGCTTGAGGCTCTTTACATCACAAAATCCTCTTGGAAACTGCTTTGCCTTCATCTGCATCCCCCTGAATTTCTGAAGATCATTTCACTGGCTTATTGGTAGTTTGACTGGATCCTGATTATTAAAGAATATAGATATTTGAAATGGTGATGTCACCATCAGTCATGTGGATATTGTTCCTTACAATAAAGAGAGGAGTTTGGGGACTCTTTTTTCTTTTTTGTGTTTGCCTTACCAATGCAAACACAGTGGAGCAGTCCTGAGACTCTGAGCGCTCTGGACTTTATTGAGAATTTCAGTCTGTACTTTCAATTAAGCAAAATAGCACTAAAGTGAACAGTAATTTAGCTAATTTAAAGTCTTAAAAATGGCAATTTTCCAGCATCAAACCTACATGGATAGATGCTTCTAACCTCAAGTAATCTAGGTATTTCAGTTGTCCCATTCTGTCTAGGTGGTTAAAAACCCAACCAACCCAACCAATGTGTTGCCCTATGTTAATTGATCCAGCTGTTTGGCAGCCTCAGCAAAGGGGACTCCGGTAGACAGAAACTACGTGTTGTTATGGGGAAAAAAAAAAAGGTTAAAGTTGACCTGAATATACTGGTTCCTTTCTTTTCCTTACGCTCAGATATCGCAGTGATTTTGGGGTGAGTAGTGTTTTATCTTCTCTCTGTGAAGTGCCTGTCTTGTAGACACTAAAGAAGAAAAGGTGCAAGAAATCTGGTACACCATTAATGAGTGGCTAGGGAATAAAAAAGCTGGCTCAAGATGGAGATCTAAGTAAGGGTTGAATCCTGGTAGGACTTTGAGTTTGCTGAGGAGCTTGGAGAGCTCAACCCTAAATAGCTGTACTCATATCCCTGAATGAAAGCAAAGTGCTGAGCCCCTATTTAAATAATAAATGCTGTGTGTGACAGATTTCATCTCTGTAACTGGAAATGCACATAAGCACACATGTTTCTAAATAAGACCAGGATGTTTTCCAAGGTGTTATAAATGCATATGACATCTAGTATGTTTACTAAAGAGAATTAAAGGGGATAAAAATTAAAAAGACAGGAACTGAAGCTGAGAGCTGAGTGTTCAGAGCCAAGTGTCCAACAAAACAGTGCCCATGTGCTGCATAACAAGATGTGCATCTCTTTAGTGTTCCTTCCTACTACAACCTTGACATTTTAAATTGGTCAATAGATGTAAAATTGCATTGATTCATTAATTTTTAAAAGCAAACTTTGAAAAGCAACCGAGATGCATTTTAAAGAAAGATGCATAGTTAGAAAGGTTAATTGTTGTTTAAAGTCGCTCGGTAAAATCAATAGGACTTGGAGCTCTAACAATTTCTGTGCTGGGTTTTTGTGGAGAAGCAGCTAATGGGTATAACTCTCCCTGACGGAGCCCAGGAGTTTTGTGCCTCGTGAAAACAAAACAGTGGCAGTCTAGGGATTCTGAGCTCCATCTTTGAGCAGGTTAGCTGGCTTGAGTTCCTTGGAAATAACAGAAAATAAAGGAAATGTTATTTTTCCAAAGGACAGACTAGGCTACTAGGAGTCTTTGACTACATGTGTGCATGTGTATCACCCAGAAGCTTTTTAAAAAAATGTTGGTGAAAGTTACAGAAACAGTCCCTCAGGAAGTGGGATCAGAATTAAGGGGTTTTATTCGTTCCTCGTGAGCAGCATGCATTGTGGCACAGCATTTAAGGACATGGTCCCTTTCTCTTGCACCAAGGACCCTTTGAAGGTTAGAGAAGCGGCAGTGTTCGTGCAGCATCGGTGCTCTGCTTTGCTTTATGCTGTTTACACAGTCCATGGCTTCAGCGTTCATCTGCTGGGCAGAATTCAAACCTGGCTCTAGATGGGAAAAGGGTTCCAATTTCTGGGGGCTGGAAGGGTTCGAGCATTTGCTACAGGGTTGAAGCTCTTTGTAGGTGTGTTTTTTGAATAAACTCTGAGGTAAGAAAACATTCCCTCTCTCCTTTGCACATGAAAAAAATAGAGACTCAAAGAGATCAAATAAAAACATCCTCTGATTTTGGGTGCTGTGTTTGGGATGCCATGGCCCTGGTTGCATAGTGAGGTTATCGGCCATGCTCAGAGCACAGCTCCCGCTGGTCCCTTCTCCTCCCTTTCACCATCCCCAGGCTTGCCCCAGCCACCGCCGCAGGGTCCCGCCGTGCGCTTAGTGCCATCTCCAGCCTGCCCCATGGGAGCATAAATGTGATAACAGCTTTGAGATTGACTTAATAGATTTAAATGATAAAACCCAATGGGAGTTTTATTAAGAATGCGAGCACATAGCTCTGGAAAGATGAAACTATATAAAATTAATATCAGAGAGACAGGAAGCAGAGATTTTTGAGACACTTCTGATACTTCCAGCACGCAGAAGTTCAAAGCACCCTCATCGGGGCTGTTCTTTTGTCACCACCCCCACCATGCAGCCATCCTTCAAGTGTCCTGATCCCAGAGCTTGTCATCCGAGCAATTCCTCTCTGAGCATCACTTTAACCATGTCTCTAATCTGTTCCCACTCCCATCCTCCCTGTGCTGATCTTATTTAGATGGAACGATACAAAAGCAAAAGCTCCATTTGTCTGAGCTAATCTAATGGATTGGAATTATTTAACACCCTTGTGTTCTTGCTCTGTACTGAGCGCATGTAGCACATTCAGGAAATTTTTATATATATGTATGTCTGCATATGCACAAGGATACACTGATGAAAGCTTGTTAATGCCAAACTGAATTCAAATCATTGCTAATGCCCATTGAAACCTTACATATAGGTTGTAATTAGATATTGCTGATTAGATCTAGTTCTAGTGTTCCTGGCTTTATCCCTTTTTCCATGGGATTTAGCAGTAATTTGTATTTTAATAGCCAAATACTGTCCTTTTTTACAGCTCTATAAGCCTACTTTCAGATTTTATCCCTCTCCCTTTGACGGTAAGAAAAATTCCACAGAATTTTCACAATTCAGGCATTACTCTGGATTTTTTTACTCATTATCCAGTATCTAAACTTCCCTCAGGGCATGCTTTCGGGAAGATGTAGCCTTCAGAGTATTATCAAATCTTACCTGTATGAGCAAATGGGCTGATGCAGTGACACAGAGGCACATGAATTAAAACTGTTGATTAACCCGAAGTCTGATGCTCTACATCACAGCAAGCTTGCAGCTCCAATGCAGCTCATTTTCTGCCAATGAAAAGCAGAAAGCACATTTTTCAGAGAATTGAGCTCCTTCAACTGCAGCCGATGTTCACTAAGTGTGCTTTGGATGCCACTGGCCCTATATACAGACTCAGAATGAAGCAGGGGTCGGATCTGATCTGAGCGTGGATGGAGGGAGGGCACCTTTTCTGGTGAAGATTCAGTTCAAAAGTTAGCCACAACATGACTTTTCTTCTGTGGAGTACTTGAATTATCTGGAAGACTTTTTGCTGGGAGATGATGCTGGAAGAAGCCAGAGGGGAGCCAGGGGAACCAAAAGAGCTGTTACCCAAAACCATCACAGCTGGGTTTATCAACGGACCTTTGTCCTGGGGTGAGAAGCACTTCCCAGACCTGGAGCACATGTACCCCATGGCCCTCATGTCTCCAGGATCATGTCACCCTTGCCACCAAGCCATCTGTGTAGTTAGTAGACAGAAAATAAATATTGGTCTTCATAATTCTAGCTAAATGGATGTGTGCTAGTGCTGCCACATGAGAGTGCCTTCCTGATCTTTTCTGTAGATGGTCACCGAGTTTTTACAAAGTGAGCCTATGGTACTTCTTTGAGCTTTGCTTAAAGTTATCCAGTTCTGGTATTCTCCCATTGCCATGTGCCCAGACGGCTGAATTTGTAGTGTCTGACACCACCAGTGCTCAGAGAAAGGCAAGAAAGACTGCGTGCTTAGATCCTTCCAGGGCTGTACGGGTTACGGAGCAACAGTCCCTTTGGTTTTCAGACAGGAGGAGTCCAGCTTGCTTCCCCTACTGCCTCAGGTTCCTGCAGCTGGGAACAGCTGGCTTTGCCCTGCAGCATGAGCACCCCTGGCAGCCCAGGCTGATCAGGGCTTGACCGGGATGGCCGTGCTTTGCATGTTCCTGCCTCTGAGCTGGTACCCCAGCTTCCTCATGCCTCAGAACTTCCCTCTTCACCTGTGTCTTTATTCTTGCTTTTCCTGGATGACATTATCTTCCATGACACAAGTTATTTCTAGACATCAAACATTACAGCGTAGGGGGCCAAAACTCAGACAAACTCCTGTGACATTTTACAAGTTTCAGTTCAGTGACTGTGGTCAAAGAGATGAAAGAGGTATTTTTATAAAACAGGAGAAACAAAGGAGTGGTACCCCTACTGATTACTATGGAACACATGCTGTTTCTCTCTGTGACCCTTTCCGTGTTTGTTTCCACATTGGTTCCAATTTTTTGTTTTAGTCCTCTACTAAAGCATGACTTTTGGAGAAACAGTAATGCAAAAAAACCCCAGAACTCAAACAACAACAAAAAGCTTGAGAGAAAGGCAGAGGGCTCCAGGGACCTAGGAAAATAGGGAAAAAGTCTGAAAATCAAAGACTGTATTTTATCTGTCCTCTTTCCATAGCAGGAGTCTATGAATTTTAAGTGTGTAGATTGATGGTCAAAAGCCATGGTGTCTATCTCAGCAATGGAGAAGCTACATACTTGGAGAGAGAGCTCATTTAGTTGGTCAGTGGGAGTTTTTTACCTATGGGCAATGATTAATCACTTCCCAGTTTAGTTTGGTTCCTCAGTCAAATTCAAGGGGCTTGAATGGAGCTTGCCCACCTTCCTTGAACTTCACAAATTTAGGAGTTCGGTGTTAGGATTTCTATGTTGCAGCCTTTTCTCAGGTTCTGCTGGAGAAGGAGAGAGTGAAATGAACAGCTGCAAAACTTTATTTCCATTTCTCTATTTTGTGTTGTTGCTCACTGAGATGCAGAGGAGAGTTTCCATCCAGGCAAGCTTCCAGTTCAACTTAATAGAAACCAGTTCTGCAGAGCTGCTCTGAAGCAAAACTGTAGCTTGGAAGGATGTTTCTTACCACAGGTTGCCGTGCTTATCGGCCTTGGCCTCCTGCAGCACCCAGAGGTTTCTACTGCAAGCAGATTAACTGATTTAGCTAGAAGACATCTTTTAGAGAACCTTGAACTGCAAATTAGAGGACATTTAACTGGAAGGATGAAGAGACTTGTAACCAGAGGTTTTAAAACCCCCAACAGTCTTCAGATCCAGAGTAAATGCTATGTCTATTTGATCACGGGTAACAGAAGTATCTGCCATCTGCTGTGATTTTTGAGAGGGATGGTTTTGGTACTTAACTCCAGAAGAGGTGGTTTTACATTATATTTTCCAATTTACATTATATTTTCTAATAGCTCCTATTAGCTTGGGAGGAAGGCAAAGAGAAGAGATACACCCACCAGAACAGACACTCACAGTTTCAAACCCCAAGTCCAACAGGGATGAGGTGAGCAGCTCTCAGACCTTTCCCACCTCAGCATCAGGGAGAAGCATGGGCCAGCTGCTCCATAAAGGATGGGGAGCCAAGTGCGGTGTGGTGGGCAGGGTGGGGAGCTCAGCAGCCAGAGCCTGTCCCACCATGGAATGGGGTAGGTGGGCAGAGTGGTGCCAGTGACAGCTCCTATCGACAGTCTGGTGATCGTTAGGTAAAGACAAGGCAATGAGTGAGGTTTAACCAAGAGTTCAAACCATCGGAAAAGTTTTAGGTGATGGGGCAGGTCTGAGGTCAAGCTGAGAAGTCATTCTGCAGGCCAGGGTCTGGAGCACCATGGCCCATGGTTGGGCATGGGCATGAGCATGGCAGTAGCTGATCAGGAGCATATTAGTGCTCTGACAGTGATGCCCTGACAACAATGAAATGCATCATGGATGCAATCTACCATTGCCATGTGATCTGGACTTCATTCTTTTGTCTTATTCTCCTTTAAAATAGCAGCAGGGCAGATCCTTCTGTCTTTCCTCATTTCTCTCCTTTGGGTTTGCCGTGTATTTTTGCCTGGACTATTTCCATGCCTTGTATTATGTGATGTGCTGTCACTGCCAGAACAGATCTGCTCTTTTCCAGGTTATGCTCTCCTCTCTTGCTTTCCTGCTGATTTTCTGCCTCTTGTCTCACCCTCTAGCTGCCCAGCTTTCCTCCTCTCTTTGCTGGTCCCTCTGGTTCACATGTCTCCGATGCACTGTATTTTGTTTTCTTGCTCTTTTCACTTCTGCTCTCATGCAGCCTCACTCCGTCGACTTTCAGCACACTCCAGCCTTCCCCCTTTGCCTTTCAAGTACGAACAGAAAGGTGAGGTTTGCTGTAGGCAGGTCAGGTGGGCTTCTCTGAAGCTAAAATGGTTAACATTGGACACAGTGTCTTACCGCTGCCTCAGACTGATGTCAGTACGTAAGTTATTCAAAGTAACCCAAGGCAGGACAAGAACTTTGGTAAATCCCAGGTCAGGGCTGGCCTTGAAAACCCTTTTTTGTTTGATATTTCTGTGTACAGCAGGGTTAATTATTCACTTCACTGCAAAACTGAGCTGAGCTGCAGTACTGCATGAGTTTGGGTTTCGGTGGGGGAGAGGACAGCAGAGAATTTTAAAAGTTGCTCTAGGCAATGTCACTGTGAAGTAAATGTAGCTGAAAGTGAAGCAGAAAACAAGATGGGACTTTGCCACTGCACACGTCTGGTATCATTTTTTCTTCTGGCATCCCCAGCCTGCACATCGTGCATGCTTGCTTACAGCTCATTAAAGAAGCACCTGAACACCATCCCTGTCCAAATCCTCTCATGTAGCCACCCAAAATGCACAGCTGCAAGAGAGCTGTTTGTTTCCCTCCTCCCTCCTTAATAAGTTTTAATAAGCAACTTGAAATTGGGTTCCTACTGTAATTCTCTGAATTCAAGTGGTCTTAATTACGTTCAGGAAAGAAAAAAATCACTAATCTGTGGTTTAGCCACAGCATTTCATCAGTTTGTATAAAGTAACTCCCCGAATTTCCACTATAATTGCATGGGCTTTTTTTAAAAAAAAAAAAAACTAGCTGATTTTGATATATGAGTATATATGCACTGGCCTGTAAGCTACCTCATTCCTCTTTAAAACAGAGGGATATATATACTCACCAGACTTACTGACATGTCTCCAAGTTTAAGAATATGCTGAGCTTTCATGTTGTCTACAGTTATATTCCTTTGGGAAACAGGTCGGAGAGAAGTGTGAACTCATCAGACGCTTTCTGAGGCTTCCAAATGTGTAACCTTGTTTTCTAAGGCATATGTTGCTGAAACAAGAACAAAGCAACAGGTGGGAAAATGTATTTCACTCCTAGATATATATTTGATCAGAAAAAAACGATTTCACTAGTGATGTCATATTATCAGGCAGTTAGCACTGGTCAACATGGTATCATCGCTGAAAGTTTGTTTTAAAAAATAGCTTTTTTCTGCAAGTATTCTACATGGCATCAAATCTGGAAGTTTGTGAAGTAAGCACAAGAGGATTTTTGGCCAAAAAAGCCTGAAATAAATTGTTTTTTTTCCACAAACAGGCTGTCTCTAAAGCAATTCTGTCCTGCTTAATTCATGAACATTTCAGTTAAATTGGTCTGTGAAGTAATAGCAGTCGAAGGATTTTTATTTTCTGTCATATTTGTGTGTTTGAAGTACGAGTGGTTATCCTACCCTGGGAATGAAGAATCTGTCTTTTTTACTGTGCTATTAATCATCTTGCAATTATATGTCTGGAGACAGCAGAGAACAGAATCGCTGAAGCTGGCTAGCTGAAATGGTGGCATTGTGGTCTCTGTTTTGGTGAAGAGAATTTCCAGCTAGATATCAGGGCTTGTACAGTACTGGAAAAAAAGCTTTTTTGTAGACTTCAGCAAAGAAATTTTCCAAAAGCACTTGAACATCAGATTTTGATGATGTGTAGGTGGCAATGTGTTTTATATTCCTGATCAGAGATAAATGGCTTTTTGTGTGTGTGTGTCAAAGAGTTGAATAAGGCATTTCAGTTTGCCTACAGTCATGTGGAGGAAAATTAATGACATTTGGTCATGAGACTTGGGTAATACTGTCCAGAAGGCAAAGCCCTTTGAAAGCAGTGAAGCAAAGTTTTCAAACTCTGGGTCTCTCCTGTTCTTTTAGTCTTGTGTGTACCCTCCATGGGCTGATGGGGAGATGTGAACAGATCTAGTGCTCCAAATGCTGCGGGAAGTCCTTCCCTACGGAGTGAGCGGTGGAGGCTGCTCTGCAGCACAGTCCCCATGTAGCAGCATTGTGTTCGTGCATGGGGAGAAGTGTCTGAGAAGATTTGGGGGGGATGGAAATTGGAAGGCTGTCACTCTTAACATGTCTTTTTTCTTCCATGAGTCCAGACATTTGTAAATGAAGAAGTAACAGAAATGTGCCTTCACTAAACTCAGTTTCTTATGGAAATCAGCTCAGTCAGTCTGCAGCCCAGCAAGCAAAGCAGCATGAGAACCCCTGACCACCAGAATTAATGCTGGGTATTGCACGTCACTTGAGCCCAACGCTGCATGCACTGTGGCCGTACCTGGCAGGCAGAGCCATCCCCACTGCCCCCTCTGTTCCCACACATGCACAGAGCGCTGTAGGAAGGGGGCTTTGGTCTTCTGGAGGTGGGTGTAGCTGGGGAAGAACATGCCAGTATCCCCACCAGACCAGGGCAAGATCTTCAGGAGTTCTGTCGCTGGGGTGGTGTCCACACGTGGTCATTGGGGCCGTTTTGGAGGAATGACTTTCACTGGTTAATACACAGTAACAGGCTACCATAAGGTTGTTTTTGGCTCCTGATGACCTGATGCTACACTGGGATCTCTTTACATATCCAGGAGCATTTAAATGATCCTTAAAGTGACTGAAACTGCATAACCCCATCATTTATACCTCTTATGGTTCCTTTATGCTGCCAAAGCTGTGTAAAGCAACTTTGACATAAGTGGCTGCTAAGGAGCCTGATTGAATTGTTGAGGCTAAATGGATCAGCACACATCAGCTGAGCCGTGAGAGCTGCTCGTGGGTGTGTCTTTCACCATGGAGTAATTTGACTTGTTTAGACCCACTTTGCTGCAGCCTGAGTGAGGTTGAATTAGTCTGTTTGTGGCTGCCTAGATGTGCACCCATCCGGACAGCTACTCTGGCTCAGTTGACATATGGCATCATGTTGAACTCGACCCCGTGGCTGAGCTCCAAGAATGAGTAGCGCCATGTCCAAGCTGGCTATCGTGGCGAGGTTAATATCTGGAGCCTTTTCTTTCTCTGTGCAGTTCAATCATCAGCTGTTTGTGTTCGTAGCCACATCCACTAAAAAATAGTTTATGGCAGTGCTGTAAGAAGGAAACGTGGAGAAAGCCATCACAATAAACACCCTTCAACACCCATTACCACGAAGAGCACTAAAGCCTAAGTGACAACCTAAAAAGAAAGAAGTGTCATCTTTGATTCATGCTGCTGTTGAATTAAGCAGTATAATCACTGACAAATCAATCATTACCAGCCATAAACAACCGGTTCGTTAGTTGGCCTTCCTAAGGCAAAGCCGTGGACCATTAACGTGTTACACATTGGGCTGTTAACAGCAATAAGTATCAGCTCAGCGCTGTCAGGAGAATTACCAATAATAAAGACCAATTTCTAACATTATGAGATGTAAAGCAGCATCAGAATCAATCAGAATAAATCAAGACTAATCCTTTCAAGCACAAAGAAATCACTATATTGTAAATATCTTTTTGGGAAAGATGAGGTTCTGGTGGAACAGTTTAAACTGCTCAAACAGCATTTTTAGGGGAATATCCTGAAGGAAGCAGAAGTGTAGCACTTTAAAATTACCATTTTATTGGAAAGGGCACAGACCTTTCTTGAAGGGCTAAAAGATATGTTGTAGTAGGACTGACAACTTTCTTAAAGAAACAGGGCCATTTTTCTTCCACTTGATTCAGTTCCATTATGAGTGATTGTTGTGGTTTAAGCTCAGCCTGCAATTAAGCACCACACAGCTGCACATTCATCCCCCCACACCACCATGGTGTGATGGGGAGGAGAATGGGGGAAAAAAAAGTAAAATTCATGGGTTGAAATAAAGACAGTTTAATAGAGCAGTAAAGGAAGAGAAAATAATAATAATAATAATAGAATATACAAAACGAGTGATGCACAATGCAATTGCTCATCACCCACTGAGGCCCATCCCATCCCCAAGCAGTGATCACCACTCCCCCGCCAACTCCCCTCAGCTTATATACTGAGCATGACACCATATGGTATGGAATATCCCTTTGGCCAGGCTGGGTCAGCTGTCCTGCCTGTGCCCCCTCCCAGCTCCTTGTGCACCTGATGAAGAAGGCTCACGCCTCCTCGCTGGCAGCACCCGGGAGGCTGAAAAGTCCTTGACTTAACTGTAAACGCTGCTTAGCAACAAGTAAAACATCAGTGTGTCATCAACATTATTTCCATCCTCAATCCAAAACAGCACTGTGCCAGCTACTAGGAAGAAAATTAACTCTATCCCAGCCAAAACAAGGACAGTGATTTTAAATTGAAAACCCTGCCTCTATTGTACGGGTTCTTTTGAGAGCATCATTTGCTGGATATTCACTTAAATCAAAGTAGCATTATCAAGGACAAAATAGATGATTTTTATTAAAGCAAGAGGGAACCTACTTGTGGAAGACCTGAAGATTTCCAACAATGACTCTCATTCTGATTGCTGAGCTTCTAGGCTACAGATAACTACACACCCACGAGACGGACCTTGGATAAGCCAAAGACAATGCCAGGATTTTACCTTATTCATTGTAAACAGTTTTAATTTCTTGATGGATGAGCTTGTGTCTTGCTTCTTTCTCATATTTTGCAGCATCTCAGCATTCCTGTTATGGCTATCTTTCTGCTTTTTTATTTCTAACACCTCCTCACTTATTATGCATAGAAAGAGGCAATAAAAACACTCATAAAAGGCAAATGAACAACAGAGCAATATGTATGTCCTCACTCTTCCTCCTACATCTGCTATAATTCTACCCCATCACATTTCCATCCCTCTTCTTCCCTTATAAATCTGCAGGAATCAAGAAATCTGTCACACTGCCCATGCTTTTGGAATACACTTCTCAATTAAAAAAATAAACTCCATAAATGCCAACAAACCTGAGAAGATTATTAACAGCTAACAGTCTGTGATTCAGCGAGAGCCTTTGGCAATTCCAGTAGACAAATCCCCTTCATTTAGCCTCTTGCCTCAGCTTTACTAAATGAGAGCAGCATTAACACAGGATACTCAACCACGGCAGTGACCCATGTGTCGTGAGACCATGGCCAAGTTAACTGTAGCTGCAAGAGAAAGATCAAAAGGCCAAATTCCAATTGCATCTAGATGGGAGCTGGAAAGGCATTGCAGACCTGGAGTGTGTGCACACTATTTACCCTTCACAAATACCGATGATAACCTGTATTATCTACAGATGGGCACTTTGAACTCTTGGGACTCAACTCTTGGATCAAACGCTTGGGAGTATTGAATCCCACAGAAGCTTCAAGTGCAAAGTCCGATGAGAAATCACTGGAGAAGGGATCAGCTCCCTGGTCTTTTCCTGTCTCTAGTTGGCAGCTGAAGGGCTAGTGAAGCATTGTTCAGGACAAAAAACTGTTCACGAGAAGAGAGCAAAAGCAGGAAGACAGCGAAGCAGAAATGCTATCGATTGGCCATGTTAACAGCATCCAACACATGCTGCCATCCAGGCCAACTAGCCAAGAGTGCAGAGAGGGCTCTGGAGTGACAGCTCATCCAAAACATGACCCACTGCCTGGTCAGTTTGTCACTACAACTCCAGAGCTTAGGACTTGTTTTCATTAAAGCCCCCTGTCTAAAAGAGAGAAAAAAATAATCTATGACAGTGATGATTAAGTATACTCTGTGCTGGTTGGGTGGTACGCTGCTGCTTCCGAGTAATGTTGAAGCAATGGTATATCCAGATCTCCAGAAAAGATCACAAAAGATAATCAGGCTCAAAAGCAAGGAACCCTCAAATCATGGAAAGACTCTTTCTGGAGGAAAGAGTTTCAATTTTGCAGATTAATTGTGGAAAATTACCAGGGTTTACTTTACTTTATTTATTTGTATTATTGACCCTTTTATAAGCTTTTCTGGCCATGTCTGCCTTCACCTGTGTATGTACGAGTCCAGTGCAATGCAAAAGTGACATAGGTCTAGCAAATTATCCATAACCCTTTTTAAAACCTAAAACTGTACCTCTCCCAGATATGCAATCTCTCATATCTTTACTCCTTGTTTTTTCTACATGCACTTTGTCAATACTTTACATCTTTCTTGAATCCCTTTATTTACTCTAATCAAATGGTTTCTGTATGAGGGAAGCTGTGAGCAGAGTAGTCACAGAAACTAGATTCAAGATTTTTGTTGTTTGGTTTTTTTTTAATAAATACTAGCAAGTTTGTTGTGCCTTGATGCAACCACAAAATGCATCACATTAATGATGACTCCAGATCAGGGCCCTGTACAGTGATTATGTTTTATGCATGAGATCTCTGCTCCTCCAAGGCACATCAAAGGTTCATCACTGACCACTGACAAACACATTCATCCTCATTTGAAAGCTTTGTTGCAAGCTGTGTTCTTTTCTTGTCTTCCCTAATGGTCTCTCAGCAAACACCCCTCTCCTGGGAGGTGCTGAACTCCAGGTTTCAGCTGAGTCATCAGCACTCTCAAGGTTTTCTTGCAGCATTTGGAGGATGTAGGGTGCATTGCTTTTCAGAACTTCTAAGAATTTCCACATTCTTTACCTCGTGCTTTTCTTTCAGCCTAGAGATGTGGGTGATTTGCTGAGCTCTGGGTCCGGACCATTGCATTGCACTGAGCTGCAGGCACGGCCAGTAGTTTGCTGGGAGCTGGGTTGTAACTAAACCCCATCACAAAGATGTTCAAAGCCAGGTGGAGAGGTCCAGCTTGCAGACTCCTCTGCAAAGCAGGGGGCTGCAGCAGCAAAGTTTTGGAGAGGAGAGGGGAAGAGGTTTAAGTAACCACCTCCCGTTTGTCTTATCTCATTGATTTGGGTCTTTCTGGAAGATGTTAACCTGGCTGCACTCTTGCTCTCTTCTTCCTCAGTTCCCTCTTCTGCCTGGTTTAGGTGTCCACTCTGACATGAAGGAGTGTCTCCTTTCTTGAACCATCTGCTGATGGGTCAGTAGTTGGGTTTTTCCCTGTTTAAAAGGTTGATCACTCACTTCTCTGGACTGACTGAAATCTGTTTCCTGACACAATGACAGAAGCAGGGCTGAGATGTTGTGTGAGATAAACCATATTTTGTCTCATCTATCACAGTGAAACAGGGTCTACACAAAGGTAAGGGTGGGAAAAGCAAAAATAATTTGATTATTAAAATTCCAAAGGTGCATCTTTTTTTCCTGAAAAAAAACTGTTTGGGCATTGTGAGATCACAGAATTAATGGACACTGTCCTTATTAAATGGTTAGTTGCTTCTCATAGTAATAAAAGAATTTACGGAAGATCACAGCAGTTCAGCACATATCAGCTTAAAATACATTCAGAGGCTAATCATACAGCTGCCTGAGAGCTATGCAGAGAGTACTGAATTAATCAGGTGCTTTGGACTATGAAACACTGCAAAAAAGAAAAAAAAAAAAAGAAACCAAATGAAAAGGGGAAAAAGGAAAGCATGTCTGCTCGCTGAACTGCCGGTAACTGAAATGGTACCCAGGGACCCCTTTAACGAGAGTCAGCAAAAGAAGTGACCTTCATTATCGAAGTGCTGACTGGGCAGTTTCTGAGGTCTGCTTTCCAGCGTCTCAGAGAAGAAATATCAGGCGAAAACGTGTGCTTGGAATAAACAGCGATTCACAGTCTGTAAATGGACTGGTTTCAAAGGAGCATCCTGGCAGCATCCCATTTTGGGTCTGCAAATGACAGAAGGATTTGTGCTTTGTTGCTGACTGCCTGGCATGTTATTTAGCCTATTTAGTTCTCAATTTTGAAAGGCAAAAATAGGTGTAATAATTCTTCTTTTCTCCCAGCTTCTGTTGTATCTATTGGGCTTGAAAGTACTTCAGTGCAGGAATAACCTTTTTTCGCTATAAATATACCTATCCCGGGCACGTGGTGTGTGGAGACCCTGCAGAAATCCTGTGCTGTTTGTCTCATGTAGCAATTGATAGGTGTGTTTTTACTCACCTGACCATTAATGTAAAGTCAGTATAGAGTGACATCTATAGTCCTGTGTCACTGCCAGCATTGCACAGAGCTCGTTGGCGTGCAGGCGGACGGCGGGAGCTCTGGTGCGCAGCTTTCTGGGGCAGATCCCCTGGCAGTGCTCTCTTCATTCAGGTAGCAAAAGCACTAATTGCCCGTAGTGAAGCAACTTTATTCCAGCCAGGAGTGTCCATACAGCAGGATGCTGGAAGCTGCTTCGAGAGAATTACTGCAGAGCAACTTGCTTTGCCATAGCTGCTGCAGTCGGTTCCCCCAAGCATGTTAGCGGGGCTGTCGGTCAGGACGGGGTAATGGAAATGCCAGCCTTGCTGAAGACGGCTGGTAGAGAGCCTTGGGGGTCTTCCGGGACGTTGGAGGGTTTTGTTCAGATCACTGCCTGGAACAAAGCAAATGAGTCTGCAGGTTCACGTCACACATTTGTTTCCCCGCTTTCCACTACATGCTCTCCATGGTGACTTTCAACCCCACGCAGCAGACACTTGGGTACGCTCTACAGCATCCTCTTTATGAAATTGTTTCGCCCTAGGAGACTGCAAGGGCTCCTCTGACTTCCCCGTTCTCATGTACATGATGAGGTCACTGGTGGTGGAAGACCCTGAACAAATGAGAAGGTACAACATTCACATCACCTTTGTTGCTCAGATGTGTTCATGCTCACTTACCTGGTGCAGGTGGGACTGTGCCTCTGCACAGTGTGTCCTGGCTGTAACCAAAACCTTCTGCAGCTACATCCTATTTCCTCAAAAGGAGGCAGGGGCCTGCGTCCCTCTGCAGCTCCAGGAAGGCCAGGGTATAAGTATTCATGTATCCTATTTTTTTTTTGAAAGCAAATAGTGGGATTCATATTACTGGACTTTATTTAAGGCACATAGTTTAAAAGCAGTTCCCCACTACACTCAACAAGAAAGAAGCTTCTAGAGAAAAAATGTCCTTCTGTCTATCTTAGGAGGGATGAACCACACATACGGACCACCTGCTCTGCGGCTGTTTGAGAAAGAAGCCCCCATCCACTCCGAGAAGGATTCTCACCCTGGAGACTTCACAGCTTAGGCAGTAAAAATGTTTGGGGGGGAAAGTGATGGTGATGAGCACAATCCTTCCTATAGAACAGAAAGACTAAGCCCTGCTCCTCAAAGATATATTTAGACCTCTAACTCCCATGGCAAATGGGAGTCCTAAGGGGCTTGGCAGAAGCTTATAGAGTTACAAAAGCATCAAGATTAGAGCTGCGTTTGCTTTCCTTTGATGTGTAATTATCTCCTGTCTTTTAAGAATAAAGCGTGGGGGGGCAGGAGGCCTTTCCAAGATTCATGCCATTGTTTCACTGCCAGACACTACCTGCAGGCAGCAGAAACTTGAGCCCCCACTTTCAGGTGGGCTCCATGGGGGCCTTTGAGGAAAGGTATGGGGTAGGAGTTAGGCAAGGACTTGTGTTGGTGATGCCACCCATCTAGACAAGCAGCACTCCTAAAAAACCCCAACCATAAACCAAAACTCTGCTGAGTTTTAAAACTACCTAATACAAAAGCATTAATAAGTAATTCAAAATTTTGGGTTTGCCCATTTTATTTCTTCTACAAAAGCTAACATTTTAGAAATGACAGAAAAATGAAAAGGGTGAAGAAAACAGCCACATGGGTTGACAAGCAGCTCTCTTAGTGTTCAGGACTTACTCATTAGATGGTGTACTCTGTCACTGGCTCATCCCCAAGATGCACATTACAGACAAAATGACGTGGGTATAATGATGTGGATGAATCCTGCATTTCTTGTTCCTCTTTCTCTAACCTACCTGTTTTTGAAACAATTTTCAGTTGATAATCTCCATCAGTGCTGAAAGAGCTTCTAGAACCAATAGTGCTATTACCGTGAACACTCTTAGTAATCTGGTATAAACACTGGGATGCAAGTCGTAACAGAAAGTGAGGGGTTTAATGATGCCTTTATGCTAACTGCCATCTTCTATATTCCCGAATAGTTTTGTTGCTGTTGCTGCAGCCTATACTGTTGCATCTGATGGAAGAACAGCTGGTCAATTATTTCCTACAGTGAGAAGCAATGTTAAGGGATTCAGAAACTGGACATAAAACAAAATCTGGACAATATAGGACTTGGCTCATTTGTGCATTGTATATTAAGAACTAGCACCAGCTGCCTTAAACTGGGAGGTCCATACACCAGTTAATCCTCCGAGGCATTATTTTAATAAGTAGGTTGAAGAAAGGAACCCAGGTGCAGCATAGATGTGGAAAGAAGGTCTCCTCCAAATGATCACACTATTTGGGGGCCTCAAAGCTTCTGGCAGATGGGCTCATACATGGTCACGGCTTCAGCTGTCACTGATTTTGCAATTTTGTTTGACTTCCAGTTTGTTGCCTGTCACAGCCCAAATAAACTCATGTGAAAAATGGCAAGCAGAACAGTTTGGAAAGTGGGGAAGTGGGACAATAGCAAGGTCAACTGTGACAGAATCAGGACCAGCCTCTTGTCATCATCTGCACGTATTAGATTTGTTTTCCTGGTAATGCTTCAGCACTTTTTTCCACTTCCCATATTTTTCCCGTAACAGTGTGTGAGTGCATATGTTCTTATCGGATAAGAGCTAAAGAGTTTGTGAGGACAATGAAAATCAAAACCAGATCTCGATTACCTTCCATAGTTCTACTCATGTAAATTGTCAGGGATATTGCAAAAAATCTTGAGTGAGGAATGAAGGATGTGACAAGAGAAAATGGGAAGCCACTTGAAGCCAGACTTTCTTGTTTGCAGGCCCTGACAGCCTTTGCAGAATTACAGCATTAATTTACAAACTTTAATAGCTACCCAAAGCCATGACCTCCTCTTTAGTCCATGAGTTTCTTCTCCAGCTCTAATGCGACCTGTGATATACTTCTGATATAGATTGGTGTTGTCTAATGCTTTGCTGAGAGAACACAGAAATGGGATTGTGAAGAAAAGATTTCTTCTAAAGCCATGTCAGAATTTAGCAACTATGTTTATTTCTGAACTTCTTTTTTTTACTGTGGAACAAATGGATATTTCTACACTTTACACACCACAAAAAGGTTGTATTCTGATTTTTTTTTTGTTAAAGAAAGAGTAATTTGGAGAGCCAACAGTCTTTATTGACAGTTGTCTAGTGGCAGTGACTATCCTTACAGCAAAAATACTTTAACAACTAGTTTAAAAGGTGCAGAACTGCATCATCATGAACTGCATCACAGAATGGTCACATCCAAAACCGAGGAGTGACAATGGCAAGACACAAACTCATTCAAGATGTTAATTACCAGCTGCTCTTCAGGTATCAAGTAACTACATATACCAAAATAAAGCTTAGTACAACTTTCCAATCTTTTCGAAAGACACATCGTAATTGCAAAATGAATATTTAACTGTCTCGGTCCTTGAAAAATAACGTTCAAAGCCTGCCCCTTACAAAGACAGTGCCAGCCATCCTGTCCCAAGACAAGGGAGAGGAGTGAGACAGGTGAATGAGGTCAGGGCACAACAGTGGAACGATGAACTGAATATTACAAAGGAAATAAAATTGCCCCAAAAAAATTTGATGGCAGATTGCAGAGAAAAATTAACATGGTGGAGAAATTTCAGAAGGGGGAGCAATTACTGGAGAAGGGAGGGAGGGCAGGAATGCTCCTCAAGTGTGGGAGGTACTGGGGAGCAAATGAACCAAATGCACAACTTGTCCTTGGGAGGGGCCATAGGATAAGAGTGAAAAAAGTCAAGACAAACTACAAGATGAACCGAAGAAGAGACCACACTCCATGGGCTCTTTTACAAAAGCAAGAAAGGTCTCTGGTAATATCCTGGGTGAATCAGAAGTCTTATTCTTAAAATCTGCCTGTGCAATTTCAGACAGAGCCAGTCCTTTCCCAGACACTGAACAGGCTAGGGACTTCTACAGTGGGACAAAAGCTGAGCAGGAGCCTTTCCTCTTCTGATCTAAAGCACAATCGTAGTGTAAACCGTGCATAACAAAATCAGTGGCCGCAGTTAATGGGATAGGAAAGATCAATATTTGCTCTAGGGCACCGGGGGAGAGGGAAGGAGCCTGAAGCAGAGGCAGTCCCAGCAGCCTGAGAAGCATGACTCATGAGGGGAATACCGGTTCAGGTGGAAAATCATTACCAAAAAGTTAATTCACTATTAAATTTTCCACCAGCTGATTGACATTGTGTGAGACAGGACAAAGCACCTATTAGATCAGAATTAGATCGGTGCAGAAGACTGGGGATATCGCTGTGTCCAGATGCTGCATTCCTGCGTGACGGTTACTTTAGCATTGCATTCACATTAAAAAGGCGTCAGCTTCTCCTGGAGTCTCCCCAGCCTGACGTTGGTGGAGCAGCATCAGCAGACCTGCTGCCAGGACATGGGACACCAACTGTTCAAACACGGCTGAGGGAAAGTGCAAACTGCAAGGTAGGGTGTCACCAGTCAGCGTTTTGCTGATCAATACCTGCTGATTTCTGAAGGATACAAAGTGAGTGCTCCAAAATTCATTGCTGGAAGCTGACATTAATGCACAGGGGAAAAAAAATCTCATAGGTGAAGACATTTAAAAACAGAACACCCCATCCATGAGTGCTTTCTCTGTACATAACACCCTAGGTTAAATTTTTCTGCTAGGAGTAACTCATCAACAGCTTTCCTCAATATTAATGAATTAATAGTTCTGTTCTGAAGGCAAATGCACAAAGCTTGCTTCGGATACTTAATATTTAAACCATACCATTCACAGGTGTTGCTTTGGCCCTTCAAAGCTGATTTTTCTGTGCCCATTGAGTCACACTTTATTGTTCAACTACTCAGAGAATACCACCCTTGGCCATGTTGGTGTGTTTGTAACATCCCGTTCGGAGCTTGGTGCTACTGAGCTGAACCCCTGAACAAGTCAGGATATTCCTAGCAAAGGATTAGAGCCTGCATCTTTACACGGGAAGGAAACACGCGGTTTCACCACCATGTAGGTGAGAGCATGTCCTCCTGGGAGGTGGGAAAGGAGGACAAAAAACTGCTGCAAAAGCAGTTTATAATACCCGAGCATGAATATATTGACATATACTGATTGTTTTTTTTTCTTAGAGAAATACAATGTGCGTATTGGCCATTTTGAGATGCTGCAGACTTGGGAGCAGAAGTGGGCTTTGAAAACTGGGGATCAGGAGAGCTACAGTGACAAAAAAGTGTGGGATCTGAAAAATTCTCACATGCTACAGCTTGTGTTTTTCTGCTGTCCTGAACACAAAGATCTTTCCAGGGTTTTTTGTTGGATTTGTTTTGCTTGTTTGTTTTTTGGTGAAAGCAGTTCCTTTGCCTATGTACTCATAAAGCTATCTAAAAATCCTCTTCTTTTACTGCTTCTTCTGTGACATAGGAAAAAAAAACCCCAAAACAACCCACCCATAAAATCAATCGTCATTTAAAATTTTACAATTTTCATCCACCGGATTTTTCGCGCTGATCAATGTTTTTTAATTAGCTTCGGCTCACCTTGCACTTTCCATTTCAGTCATGTAGAAAAGTTTGTAACTGCAACACAGGGACGTCCGTCAAGGTGGAGCCTGTGCCGGCTTGAGAGGGCTTTGTCTGATTTGTGTCTGGAGAGCTCCGGGGAGGCCCGCGATTGATAAATGAGTGGTGATAAAGGAGGAAGTAAGTTGTATTTTGATGCTGTGGAGTACAACTCCACAAACCTGAAGCTTCACCAGCCCAGGAGATAATGGCCTTGGCTCGTGTGCCCACAAACAAGAAACACTGGGTATGGGACTAGGTGGAAATCCTGGCATCTCGCAGCCTCTCGGTAACATTTTCACACCGGAATTACAGCTCACGTCGCACATCATTATTTTCTCCACATGAAGAGAAAGCATTGCTGCATTTGGAAGGTTAAAAATTATAATTCATTATTCAAGGTACCTATTGAATTGCCTACATTTCCTTTGCCTTCATTACTGGTTATTAGGGTATCTGTGGGTAAACAGCAGCTATTCCATTTGCACTCAGCCAGAGTTCCTGCCCTGTCCATGCAGTAATGTTACAATCAAGTTTTTGTGACATTACCCATTTATCACCATGGGAACAATTTTGAAATCAAAAATATGGGCTGTGGCATTAATGAATAAATAAGGAGGAAAGAGTGCTGATTACAAAGGCGGCATTAAAAATCTTTGCAATCAGCAGTAATAACAATAGAAAAAAATACACGACAGATAATAAATGAGAAAATTCCCAGCTTTACAGTTGGAAAACTCTACTTTTGTCCTGCACTGTTTCTGTGCATTAGGCCGAGATGAATCTTCATGAGGCTTCTGCCTGCCTTGGAGAAAAATAGCTGCTGATCAGAGCTTCATTTTAAAGGATGAATTTTCATTATAAGAATAACATTTAACCAGTATCAGTTTCCAAAATCATGTGAAGAAGGTTTTGGTACTGAAAATGACCATGAAGAAAAATATTTTCCTTTCCACATTTGATTTTAAATAGTGATGGATTATTTTTTTTATTATTTGATGAAGTGAAAAGAAAACAAGTAGGAGCCTCATGCTAAAATAGCTTATCTTAGTAGAAGAGTTTTATCATGACCAGCTTTCTACTCTGTCTGTCTAGGGGATATAATGAACCTCGGCTGCTGGTTGATGATGTAGCAAAGCTGTCACATCCCTACAGGCGATGATGCTTATTGTTCCTGGAGCGGGCTAGACTTGTTTTTTAGACCGGTTCTTCCAAAGCCTTCAGCATCCAGAGCAGGCCAGTGGGTCGGGGGGCTGCACCGCAGCCCGCAGCCTCAGTGATGCTCGTGGGCTTTGACTTTCTTTGTACATCCATACGTACGCCCCGGGGAAACACGGGCCGTGGAATGCAATCCATGTCATGAACATTTTGAGCTGCATCAGCTCAAGGGCCTGGTGTCAATCGTTCCTGGGGGGGGGTAGATGACACCTCCAGGAGGCAGAGCCGGGGCTGGCATTGGAGAGAGGGCTCAGCAGCCCAGCCGCAAGGCGTTTCACGCCAGGTTCGGGGTCTGGTTCAAATGCAGTGGAAAGCTGTAAGCTGCTTTTTTCTCTCTGCCAGCTGTCGCTCCCAGCTTTGCTGAAGACACCGTGATCACTGGGGCTTAAAGACTTGCGTAGCAGAAAAAAGGCCAGTCTGCTGGCTTGTTTGATGCACAAATGCATCCCTCCTCCCTGCCGCTGCCCAGGCTGCCTCGATGCTCCTGTCTGGCACTTTCTCTTAATTTCTCGTTATGAAATAAGGCAACTAGTTCCTGCCACAGATCCTTTAATTCGTTCCTGTGGGCAAGCATTTCCAACAGGCTTGTGGTTTTCGGCTGTCAGACAAGCCATGGAAAGCTGGAGTTTCTGACGGTGTGTTTAGTAAATGTCCTTCCTCCCATAGGGATGGGAGAGGACAACCCCATTTTCCAGCTGTGTTAGGGTAAAGACTTTTAATCAACAGATTTTAATTATAAGTTAGGCAGGATAAACCACGTAACTAATATATTTGGCTGTCATGCCAAGCCCCAGACAATGTCCATTGGGGATGGTAGAGGCCAGGGAGGACAGGAAAACATTAATATCAACAATTATAAACCTCAGTTTTGCCAAAGCATAGAAGAACAATGGAGCGAAAGCAGCTTCTGAGGCTCATATGGGATAAGCGCTAACAGCACAATGGAATTATGTCTTCCCTGCATTTCATTAACAGCTGGCGTTAATAATAAGGACACAGGTATCACAGGAACTGCTGCATCATGCAGTTCGCTGTGCTGATACTGTAGCACTTCATTGTGAAAGCCCTTCTATAAACTTATTCCACACAGAGTAAGCGCAGTTCGCACCATCACAGCAACAAAGACAACACGGTGCTGGAACGTGCCTTGTGTGAGCAAGAGGGTGGACGCGGGAGCTGAGCCTCCCTGCTGCCTCTGCTCCTGGAGATGAGGAGGCCGTAGACCAACCACCTCCAGCTTTTTTGAAAGTACAAGTGCAAACCTGTCCTTCAAGTCCCTGACACCACTGCCACAATCCTCGTCATTCCATAAACTTTTTAGAAGGTTTTGCAATAAGCTGTATTGGGTTTGTGTGGCAAGGTTTTGGTAGTGGGGGGGGACGACTACAGGGAAAGCTTCTAGCAACTTCTTGCAGAAGCCACCACCGAAGCCAAATCACCTCCTCACAAGCATTTCTCTTTGGCCAGCCCCCCAAACTGCAGTAGCTATTCCGACAAGGTTTGTGCCTTCTTTCCAGGGTTAGGCCACCTGGCCAAATAGTCAGGGGAGCTTCATTCCTGTCTCCATCCGTGAGTGCGCAATCTTTTGCCAATGTCTCTCATGTTAAATTCAGAGAAAATAAGTCCAACTCTGCAAACACATCATATGTTGATTAGCAGATATTACTGGGTGTATTTCATTGTGCAGGTGCAGAAATTACCAAAATCACACCTTTAAATATACTCAAATCAAGAAATCACATTTGGAAAATCTATCTATCTATCTATCTATCTATCTATCTATCTATCTATCTATCTATCTATCTATCTATCCGTATTGCAGAGAGGCGGTGACCTACTCTTGGATTTTGTATTTTTCATGCTTTGCTGAGGAAGAATGAAACATGAATGACCTTCAAATCTTACCGAGAAAAACACTTTTCTCAAATGTTTAAACAACAAGTGTATGTAGACTTATCTGTGCTGGACAGCGATAATTCTGCAATATGCATTCAGTGATATTGATGTAATATGCTAATATCCATAGCTTATGTTAAATGTCTTCTTTTTAAAGAAGTTAACATTGTAGTCCTCATGTGTATCGTATCTCACCAGAGCAAAGAAATGTGACTTTATTTCCTATTATCCCTATTATTTTACAAGTTGTTTTGTTCAGAACCCTCAAAATTTTTACTCCTGAGGGTTTACTGCTCTTGAATTTCTCATGCTTTTTTTCATAGGTTCCTCAGAGACTTCAGTCTCTGTCAAGGTCTCATTCTAAGCTCCCTGGACAAGCGCCCTTGGATAAAGAAATTCTGCTTTGTATTTTAAATGGAAAGGTGAATCAAAACCTCATCATTTCACTTCCCAGCAACTTCACCATCCTTGTATCAATTAATTTCCTTTTCTTTATCAAGACATCCCATAGCCATCCAGTAAATTTTCTTGTTACTAGGAATTTTTAATAACTGTTACTTTTTTATCCAAACTGTTTTGCGATGTAAGTGAAGGTTTGAAATTGCCCGCTTCTTTTGGTGAGAAGAGTATTACTGTCTATCATGCTGATGGCAAGTTCCTAGTCCCCAGGAAAGAAAGGCTCGCAAGGTGACCTGCTCTCTCTCTCTCGGCAAGCTCAGCGGAGTTTTCCCGAAAGTCCTGGCTAAGCCTGCACGCCCGAGCAGCTGGAAGGGACCAGCTGAAGCAACGTGTCCGTGTACTTTGTGGCTGAGGGCAGAATCTTGGCTCTTCCCAATTTTTTCACATAAAACAATTAGGAAAGAGGAAAATCATTTTGATAGCTGCTCTCTTTCCATGTGATGGGGTATTTTTCAGTAGCCATTTTTTCTTTACAGTTCTATTATCTTTTCAGTGTTATTTTTTTGCATCTGTAGTGCACAAGGTGGATTACAGTGTTTTTAGAATACATGGCATCTTACTCTACCATAGGACTCCAGGAAATGTCTCCAAGCAAAACTCCCCCAAGATCTAATCCTTATCCAGCCAAATACTTCCACTGCCATTGGCACACTCATTACCTTACACCTTAACTGACTGCGGCCAGTTATTTATGTTGCAGTTTCCCTTTTCGGCTTCCTCATACGCGGTTTCTTTGGCCCTGGCTTCTGAGCACTGCCTTGGTCTCTCTCAGTGAATGTTACGCTCTCTCGCTTTGAAGGAAGTCCTTATTGCACAGACCTGTGATCAGATGCTCACCGCTCACATCTGGTCCCACCCCTGGGTTAACACTCTGGGAATAAACATGATGGAGTTACATTTACGCTGAATGGGAAGAAATCAAAACTTTACACTCTTCATAAATGTGCATCTGTATAAATTAATGTTCCACCAAAATAAATAGCGTTTCTGATAAAAATAATGGGGAAATCATTTGCTTTTAAAGTAGAAACCTTGATGCCAAAGATAATTAAGGCTACAAAATGGTTTGGGTTTTTTTTGTTTAAGGTTGAACCATCTGAACATCTTTGGGTTGCATAAATTTCCACAAATATTAGTTTATATAATATTCTGCAATATTCATCATATCAGAAAAGATATAATCAATCCATTTGACCATTATTAAAATGTGAATTATATGCAATCGCCTCTCTCTTATTATTATAGTTCTTTTGTATTTCTTAAGCCATACAAAATTTAATAAAGCCTTGCAGGACTTAATAAAAAGCAGAAGATTTATATACGTACTAAGACATCAAATTAGTCTTCATAGCCATATTGAATTTATTTTCATCAGATTCCTCATCACCTGCTAGTTACCATATTTATTGCATTCTCTCCATTGCTTCTCAAAGCACGTACACATGAAATATTCTTGGAAGAATATCTGTACAGATGTTGTGTTCATCAGGTAACAAAGCTGTCTGATCAGCCAAGGCATTTGACTTAGTTTAATTGAGAGGTTGTGGGTTCAAGTCCTTGGTGTCCATCACGTGACAGCTCCTGGAAAGCGCAGTTACTTGCTTTCCCCCCCACCCTCCACCGCCCTCAGGAAGAGCCCTATTATTTCAAAGAAAAAACAGAAAACTGCCTAAATTTTAGCAAGAAACAAGTGTGCCATTTACATTGCAAATAGATTATTTGTGATGATTCAGACCCAATTTGTCACCCCTTAATTCCTCAACAATTCCAATGTGTAGGTTTTTCCAGAAAGGGAGAAGGTTCCATCTGAAACCACTTGCCTGTTGCAATGAGCCCCAGACTGAGCATGCGACTGCTTGGGATCTCCCCTGGAAGTTAATAAGGATATCCAGAGATTAATAGGCATGAAATTGCTTGAGGCTGTAGGCTGATGAGGATCTGAGAGATCCACTCTGCTTTTGCAATACCAATATCTCTCCTTGAAGCAGGGAACTTCACGGACAAATTATGGGAGTGTCCATGTGCTCTGCTGTCTCCACAGAGCGGCTTCCAACTGTGTCAAGAATCCAGGGCATGTCTGCAGCAGACACGATGAGAGCATCCATCTGCTTGGCTGCCCTTCTGACCAGGTGTTTGTCACCATTCCTGAAAAATTTACCTGGTGAGGAACAAAATATGCTGCATTACTCAGGCTAAAGTTGTATTTAAGATGCCTTCTTGCCCTAAGACATGAGGGTTCCCACTCCCCACCAGCTGCAGGAACAAAAATAGGTCCTAAATTCTCTCCAACTTCAACTCTGGCACCTTCCTTATCAAACAATACTATTTACCTTCCTTTCTCACCCTGCCACACGGGGCTCGACCAAAACCCGCTCTGGAAGGGAACCAAAGGTCAGTCCCTGTTTGGTGTGGGGTCAGCTACACGTACGATTCAGTCATGGTACTAGAAAATGTGTTATTTGCCAGCTATCTTATCACTGATCAGCAACGGAAAAGAAGGTGAGATTAACCCTGTAAAACTCTTCTGGGCTGAATCATTTCAGATCAAAATTTCACCTACGGCAGCATCCTGCCCCAAGCACACCCACCAGGAATGGTTAGGTAAGAGGTAACAACACCGTGCAAGCATGCAGTGAGACTTGCTGAAACCATCTTTGCTTCTCCTTTCCAGTGACCAAACCTGTCTTCTTTTTTGCGGCTGGGCACATGCAGAATGAGAACAGACCCTAACTCCATGACAAGGTCTCAGTTGGCAATTGTTCCTCACTGATATTCAAGTAAGTGACACGCTGCTCTCCTGCCAAAGCCCTTGAGGTCTGAACCTGATTACATTCATGTTACTTGAAGAGATAACTCTAAGAAGAAACAACCTACCATACAAACTTAATGCCACTGGGACACACCATGTTTTGAACTATGTAAAATTTTCTTGAAACCATTAAGTTGTTTGTCTGTTTTATCCAGATGTCTGGCATTAAACATTTTTTAAAAGTTCTAAATTTTCCTATTTTTTTAATACTACCTGTCCACAAAAATGCTGTTTCTTTCTTTATTTGTTTAGTTATGTATACGTTTGGTTGGTTGGTTGGTTGTTTTGGTGTGGTTGTTTTGCTGCCTATCTGCAAAGATACCATCCCAACTCAGGAAAAGAAATAGTCAAAATATTGACTGAAGCAGGACCAACAGAAACACAGAGAATATTGCTTGTGGTTGTAAAAAGGCGGTTTTATTTGGGGAAAATGCAACTCTGCTAGCACTGTGGAACTACACATCTGTCTAAGCATTTATAAAGCTGTTCCCACACCTCAGAGAAAGATTGCAACATGCCTCACTCACTGAAATAGAACAAATATGTCCTGGAAAATTGTATTAGAATAGCCCAGATGGAGATTGTCAAAATCTAAATCTTTGTAAGCAACTGACATATATCTGAGGGAAAAAAGAAACAAACAGCACATGTAGGCCACTGCTAGTGAATCACATCTTTCATAATGCTGCTAATGACTCAGGCGCGGATACCTTGTGTAATTAAATTATAAAGAAGCATAGTTTAAGCAGATGGAGCTTGTCAGAATTTTAATATACTGCAAACTGCATTTCATACCAGAAACAAGACTAATTGTTTTGCCATGATTTATATTCTAGTACTACTTTATATATTACTATCCAGCATTTCAGGTTTTATCTCGCCAAAGAGCTATGCCCTACGCAGCCTGAGTTGCTCAAATGATCTTTCTTGATTTTTGTTGGTTTCAGTGACATCTCCTGAATCCTTAGTTTAGCCTCCATTTCTGCGTTCTTCATCATATGGATAGGAGCTGTATCAGAGGTTTATTCCAAAGAGCTGTACCACCTTCCAGCGCGGGGACCCCCGGGGAGTACACAGAATTATTCTGATAGCAGCAAAGACCACAGAAGTAACACCATGCTAGATACAGAGACAAGAAGGTGCTGTTCAGTAATTCTGAAAGGCAGACACCCAGTTGTGTCCAGCTTTTTTCCAGATAGACACAACCGAGCAGCACTCTCCAGCAGCCCTTGGCCCTCGTGGCTGCCATTTGCTGTCAGCACTTGCGTGGGCTGGGTGTGAGCTCGAGGATGGAACCCCTGAGTCCCCTCTCCGTGGATGCCAAAGTGTGGGACAGTGACTTCCCTTCAGTAACCTGTAAGAGAGAAAAATCACTGCCTGGCTAAGGACACAGAATAGCAACAGCAGCAATTTTTTGGATAGAAAAGGGAATAATATTTTTGGTAAATGTGTGTCCTTTCAGGCCTCCTTTTTGTTCTATGTCCTATTTTCAATTCATAGTCTTAGAGTGCATGAAAATAAACACAGGTTGGAAGGAATATTCAAAAAGGATTGCTGCATAGAGACACTCGAGGTGTTTTACATGGTCACATCTCCTCTGGCCTCCTGTACATTATAGACCTTTACATTTCACCCACATACCTCTACAGAGAGCCCAGAAAAGTCGTGTAAGATATACCTTTTTTGTTCTCACGAGAGTAAACCAGATGCTGCCCAGAGAAGCTGTGGCTGCCCCTGGCTCCCTGGCAGTGTTCAAGGCCAGGTTGGATGGGGCTTTGGGCAACCTGGGCTAGTGGAGGGTGTCCCTGCCCATGGCGGGGGTGGCACTGGGTGGGCTGGGAGGTCCCTGCCCACCCAAACCAGGCTGGGGTTCTGGGATTCTGTGATAAACAAGGGACACTGAGGGGTACCAGTACTGAAGACTCTGGAGGAGACATGGTTAGTTGATATGAGGAGATCTAGCGACGCACGCCTCCCGCAGGCGACATCTAGGACCTACGTTTAGAGGAAGGCAAAACCCACTATCAAATAAACTCTTACTAGGAACATCACTTTGACCTTGTGTCTATGGTCAGCCACCCAAGAGCACCCCACACCTGCTGCTGCTCTGTGTCTGAAAAATGGAGAGATTTGTAAGAGATCCTCAGCTAGTTCCTTTAAGGCTCACATGTGCTATGAAAATGTTTATTTTTCCTTTGCTAACTCCTAACTTATTAATGCTAAAATGGAAATATCCACTGAACAATTCTTCCCTTTCCACATTGCCACTGAAAGTGTTACAGTCTGCGCGTAGCAATGGTATATACGCAAAACCTGGCCTGGAGTGTTTTTCCCCATATATTTCTAATGACTGTTTATTATCTTTAATCCTGTTAGGGATTTCCAACTCATTGCTAACTTAGCTTCCCCAGCCAGTCACTGCCCTTTTCAAACTTTTAATTTATTTGCTTTGCCACGATACCATAGCCCTCTGTCTTCTTTTAACTAGGATGGGTTTTCAGCCAGTTTTGAAATCACGAACAACTAATAGGGTATTTTTAAAAACTTCTGTCGTTTTGCTTCTCGCTTTAAATACACATCCTCAGGCTATGCTGCCAGCAGCTCCATAAACTTCAGACCTTTGTTTTTGGGAGGCACAAGTCTATGTGGTCTGAGTTTGGGTCAAGCCTGGTGAGATAATCACACAGGTTCCCAGCACCACCACTGCGCTCTGCACTGCTCCTTTTGAAATTCTGTCGTGAGAGTCATTATAAGAAGTTCCTTTCTGAATACCAAAAGGGTGTCTATGCTGTGGTTTTCCTGTCTTACCGTGAGACATATTTGATAAGGTGTCTGTCTGATGCTGCCTCACATGACATTTGCAAAAGCTGAAAAGTGGGGGTTTATGTGAAACCACCATATGGTAAGCATGATCAATGCTTTGTTGTCAAATTCAGAGGACGTTTCAAATGAATTCCCATGAGATTTAGTCCTGGGTTCAGTTCTATTCAATACTTTCCTAATAGCTTGCATGATGGAATAAAGAACGCACCCACACAATTTGTGGGTGGGAGCTATGAAGGATTGTGAGAGCTTTGATGTCAGGATCAAAATTCGGCACTGGACAAATGGCACAAGAATCACAGTGAAGCGATCCAGCCAAGGGTTGTGGTGTGCTTTTAGGAAGGAAACATCGGAGTGGCATGTAGAAAACCGGAATTTCCTGACGCAGAGCAGTACAAGGGTAGGATGAATACCACCGTTAGCAAGAGAGATGTTGCAGAGCACACACCCACAGAGCATCACAATTCCCTGTGTAGGACCTGGGGACTTGGGAAAGGGTCCTCGGGGATCAGGAAGGCTGCTGCCCTTCCCGAAAGCAGGGCAAGCTGATCTGGAGATGTAAGACCACTCATTAATGCAGATTTTCACAGTCTTGTCGTGTAATTTATTCCTCCTCCTTTCTTCCCCCGTGTAATACTCATAGTATTTGAATCTAATGAAATCAGAAATAATTAATATTTACCCATTATGTTTTGAGCCCTCTGAGATACGTTTAGGAAGTTCTTCCATCCCTCTGATGGCAGCATGTCACCCAGTTTGCAAACCTCGGTCGTAAGGCATGGCATTGCTGCGAGGGAGTCCCAGGTGTGCTGGGAGTTTCCTCCCGCTGCGGCTCTCCTTCCCTGACCCCTAAGCCTCCTTCCCCCTCCTCCCAAAACACAGGTTTTCAGCTCCTCAGTGCTTTTTTCTGGTTGCTCAGACCACAGAACGCTGAGACGCGTCTAGCCAGAACACGCTTAAAAATCATCCTTGTTTGGAGGGGAAGCCACGCATATATTGTTGTACCATTTTCCTGCTTTTTTTTTCTTTTTTCTTGATTATCTCTTAATTAAATCATGCATTTACATAAAATGTCTTACAGTCCAAGGCATAATCACCTCACTGTACTGAACAATTCACAGCCTGCACTTAGATTATTACATAGCTATTCCATATTAAATTATATTCACAGCTATTAAAGGTGAAAGAAAAAGCAGTGTTGAGGAACACGTGGTCACTGCAGGATGGCAATAGCCTTACAGAAGGCATTACAAGATCCACAAGGTCATTTGCAATTCACCATGCCTAATTAAGTTGTTCTCAATGTTAACAGCTGAAAAGCCATTCAAAGTAGTTTATGTATCAGCTTTGTTAAGTAGAATATTAGCTGTATGGGGGTAAAAGCAAATAACGTGCAAGGGAAAATTCCTCACATCTTAAACAATCCGATCATGATCTAAAGAAAAGCTAATTGTACTGATTCATTTTTGTGCTAGTTAACAGATTTCTTAAGGGGAAAATACTCTTTACCATGCCAACTTAGGGGATCTGACAAAACCAAAACAACTTTTGCCCTGTTACATCTCTGAAAACAAGAGGACTGAAGGAGGGCTGCACCGCTCTTCTTGCACCCCAGGAGGCTGCCGGAGCCACAGCCTGATATTGGGGTAAACCAACAAAATCCAAGATTTTAATAGTGGGTGTGTGAAAACACAAAATACCATTTCTATCACTACATCATCTTTCTTTCTTTGAATGAATATACTTTGGAAAAACCTATAGAGAAGTCCAAAACACTAGGAATATTAAAGTTAAGCTGAATGCTGAGGAGACCGGGCTGTACATTTGATCGACTATCACAACACCCTAAAGTTTAACTCCTTTCTCTGCTCTGCTCATGGCAGCTACAAAGGATAATTTTCTTTGACTGAATAAGGCTTTTTTTTTTTTTCCTTTTTTTTTCCTTTTTTTTTCCTTTTTTTTTCCTTTTTTTTTCCTTTTTTTTTCCTTTTTTTTTCCTTTTTTTTTCCTTTTTTTTTCCTTTTTTTTTCCTTTTTTTTTCCTTTTTTTTTTCTCCTTTTTTTTTTTTATTTTTTTTTCCCCAGGCATTTCACTTCAGTTCAATGAAAAAGTGTTTCTCCAGAACTGAAATTGTCTCTGGGAATTTTACCCTCCTCCTAATAAAAAAGACAATCTTATTGAGATATTTACTTTCACGTCATTGAGAAATGAAATACAATATTTTTTATTTTTTCAGCCCAGTCGCCATCTCTGCGCCACTTCTACTACCCACGGTCCCCAAAGTCTCGCCAAATTTCCAGGCACATGATTTTTCCCACGTTCCTTCCAGGAGAGCCCGTATTTCTCTCTGCGGGCAGCTGGGGAGCGATTCCTGCCTGCTGTGAGATAGGTATGCAGAGCCTGTCGTCACGACGGACCTGGAGCCGGCACAGTGCTTTCCACCCGGGTGACCTCGATGAATTTATCTAGTGAACTGCAATTAAAATGAACTGAGTAGCTCTGCTCTAAACCAAGACATTCAGACCATCTCAGTAGACGGCGTCGGGACATTCAGTATGAAAATGCCAGAGATTCATAAGTTTCCTTTGTTTTACACAATGCAGAAAATTAAATGTCTCTCAGACTGAAAAAAAAAAAAAAAAAATTCAGCTTGTCCACGCTATTTCCCTTCTTAATATGAGTCACTGTGACACAGGAAAGGAAAGATGTGGTGGTGAAGCCCAAATCCAATTGTCCATTGAAGTTAGTGAATATTGTGACTTATATAATTATTCAATTTATTCTCAAATGGAGCTGTCTGTTTGAAAAGAGAATAATAAATGGATAAAGAAGGAAATTAAGAGTAATCTAGTGAGCAATTATTAATCAAATTCTGACCAATCTGCTGTTTGCAGTTTTACCTCTGGTGTCTAGAACCAGCATTTCTTTAAAGAAGTACAAAAATGTTCCAAAAATGAACCACTGTTTTTGTTCTCTTTCCTAAGTAACAATTTATTGTATTTTACCAGCAGCGGCAGGACTTCAGGAGTTTATATCTGCAGCTGTTCCCTGCAGCCCCACAGCCTCATCTGACATAATTCAATGTAGCATTTGTGACTTCGGAGGAGCATTGCATCTTTACACTGCCTGACAATCCCGCTTGCAAATTTTTCTGAAGGTCTCAGCTCTGAAATCCTGCAGGATCTGGTATCGGTTTTCCTTTGCCAGCCCCCTCCCCTACGCTTCTCAGAGCGCACGGCGTGTGCGTGGCAGGGAAACACGCCTCGCTGCCTTTCGCGTGGGATTTCTGTGCCAGGCTGCACCGAACGTCGCATTGAACTGCTGGAGTTACATCACAAGCTGATGCAACGCACAAATCTGGAGCTGCTGAATTGACGGTTCGGATGGCTCTTTAGCTGTGTAAATGCTAAAATAGCTGCAGCGGTTAGAAAATGCCAAACCCAGTGATACGCTGCCTACTTTTGAGTTATTCCTCTCATAGACCTGAAAGGGCTTCACTGAGGTATCCTGCAGCAGTCACCAGGGTGCCACGTCTGCACACGAGGATGCTGTTTGACGTGTCAGGGTAGAAATCCCGTCTTTGAGAATGTCCCCTGAGAACACAGCACCGTGTACAGGGATCTGTGGATCACGCACCGCTTCACCGCCATGGAGGATGCTCTGAGGATGTGGGAGCTAAAAGCGAATTGGGTAACATTCACACATCAGTTTTTCATTTTCATGTGATTTCACTCTTGGCAGTGTAAAATGTGCTTTGCTGCTCAGCTGATTTCACAGCCTCTTGGAGCTTCGGGGCGGGGAGGGGGGGAAACCCCTTGTCGAACAGTGCCACGATCTCGGACTCGCAGAGGTGCTGGTGAAGTGGGCTCTCTACCAGGCGCGATGTGAGGCAAACAGCGCACGTCCTACGCCTGCTCTCACCCCTGACAGCCACGGCTTCACAAGGCGCTTCACCGGTTGTCTTGTGTGTTCAAATGCCATTTTCACCTGAAAATGACTAAGCAGACTCTATATAAATTTTAAAGTCAGGGTTACTGCCCTGCATACGTGGCTGGCATCAGCACCGCCTCTCCGCAGAACGAATTTCTTGTAGCACGGTTAGGAAAAGGCTGGAATTGTTGACCACCAGCTGCCCTCAGTCGGTCCCCATGGGATGCTCTTTGGTCAGAGCCCCAGTCCCATCCCACACAAGCACAAGAAAAGAAGAGCACGCAGCAGTGTGTGTAACGAGCAGAGAGCTCATTAAGAATTAGGACATCAAATTTGCAGAAAACTTGAAGTACTTATTCATGCTTTCTTTGCCAAAGCTCAAATTCATTGTGCATCTGGAAAGGGAAACTGGACAAGTTTCCTGACGAGAAGGAAGTGTCTGCCTCTCAGTGAGCTGTTGGAAGTGGGGTGGATAACCTGGAGAAGTGCAGCAGTTATTCTCTTCCCTGAGTATCCCTTGCGATGGCTTGAGCTGGGATACTGTGCTGTGTGAACTACTGCTCCGAACCAGTACATCGTTTCTTAAATTTCTGATGCTACGCAAGGATGCATTTATATTGCAACGCAGTTACTTGAGAGGGAAGGGGAGAGGGAGACCAATATATACGGGTGCATTTCTGTTAATCCCAGTACACTGCCAGAACATGCTCAAATAGTAAAACTGCTATTTCCATATTGTCAATATGGGGAGCAGGGACAGCAGTGGGAACTCCTCCGGACTCTGCAGTATATCTCCCAGCAAGGGATGGGCTTACTCTTCTGTAAGGTCAGGGTTGGAGGGTTCACATGTGCAAAAAAAATGTAATTTCTAAAGTTGTCAGCGACACCAGAAACCTCCTGATCATCGTTCTGCACCTGAGCCAAGTAAGCAAAACAAGGGGCCAGCTCCTAGCTTGGCTGGGGTTCCTTGTGCTCTGCTCTGGGGCAAAACCAAGGCATAAATAGCTGAAGTCGACGAAACTATGCAGGTTTATATGCATAAAGGCTCTGGGTTGCTACCTATGGACCAGTACCTGCAGCCATGGTCATGCAGCTCCTGTACTTACTCTAAATACTGAACCCAGCCTTACTACTCTCTAAACTACATTCTAGACGGGCTTGTTTCGAACCAACCTCTGTGCTTGAAGTACAACTCAATCTCTTGTCCCCATCCTTTGGCTACTTACGTTTCAGGTGAAGCGACTTTATGCAAGGAAAGAACGGGGATTTGATGAGGGAGATGGACACCAGCCAGGGCAGGAGGCCAAAAGCTTACCTGCCATGGACCTTGGCTTAGCTCGGGATCTCCTAGCCTCCGCGGTGAGACACCGCACTGCTTTCATGCCCTCGTCCCAAGCCCATCGTCCTGTGGAGCTGGCAGGGAGCCCACTGCCACCTCCCGGCACCTCCCCGGCTGTAAATTGCTGGGGTTGGCTCCCATGTGCTGCATCCGCCGTGAAAAATGAACTTTCAAATAAAGAAGAAATGCAGTCCTATAAATCTGTTGAGGAAAGGGAGAGGAATATACTTTGCACGTGCTTTGGTTGTAGAATAAGCGATTCAGCCACAAAGCTTTTCTTCTAAGAATAAAGCACTCAGAAAAAAAAAAAAAAAAAAAAAACAACCAGCCAAAAAACCTGCAGAACAGAAGCAGCCTGCAAAGGCACAATCGGTGCTTTTTCAGCTCGGTGCCGAGTGATGGATCAGAGTCACAAAACCCTCTCTCCCCTGCTACACGTCCGTGCTCTCCGGCACGCCGGGGAGGTCGATCAGCCCGGTGGCGGGGCCCCAGCTCTCACGCTTCGCATGGAGCGGTGCTTCACCCAGCAAAACACATTGCTCTCAAACGCCGGGCTGTGCCATTCTTCAGGTTGTTCAGAGGAAGAGGAAACTGCTTTAATTTCTCTGCTGTTACATTTCACTCATTATATTTATTGTTTCTTACTGTGCTCATTTATTACAAGTGCGTGTTGTGCCTTGAAGTTGATTTTCGCAGCAATTCATCATTCCTGGAACTGCTTTGCTTTGCTTCCCTAACTTACAGCCCAAAGCTTGCCTCATCTGAATTGCTTCTCCTTTGTTATTAACTTCACTTTTAGCTAGGGTTTTCCAACCAGGCCAGCGCTCTGACTGCCTGATCACCCCTGAGGGCCTTGGCACGTGGCTGCGGTGCCGGGGAGAGAGGGCTTGAGGCTCTGACTCATCATTCAGCGCGGAGCTGGAAAGGTGCGTTTATGTCTTTGCAGAAGTCTCGTTTTCTGCCCGTATTCTTTGAGTGCAGCATCTTCAGGAGAGAAATGTTCTTTTTAGATGGTCGGTCAAGAATTATAGCTTCTTACCTTACCTGAGTGCTCTTTTTGTACTTCTCTATGTTTATTCCTTGCTTTTGAGGATGGATAGAGCAGACATTCAGTGAGTAAAACACTTGCCATAGGAAACGGTAATGTTAGCCTGAACGCCTGAGGTTTTTCTGCATTCGTCCCCAGTAATACCTTCCTCTGCAAGTGCCATATCTCCCCTGGGCTAGCAACAGAGCAACCGTCAGTTCACAAGTAGCATTCAGGGGAAATTTAGCCCTTCCTGTCCAAAACCGTGATTCCAAAAATGGTTCAGCTGATACTAAATGGTGGAAGTGTCTAAAATCCATCAATCTGCTTTTTGTTTTTAGAGCAGGACTAGCTGTCTTTATTGTGTAAGTCAGAGCAAATTCTGGGGGCCAATAGTTTAGGGATTTGGTTCCATCCTTACATTTAAAAGTAGTTCTGGGGGTTTTTTACTTGACTTGAGTAAAAGCAGTTACGTCACTTCACGGCTAGCCTGGCAGATTCTCTCAGCCTATTTAAGTGACCTCACCCCATTTCAAAGATTACGCAGAGTTGCATTTCCACGTCCTCCTCACCCGCAGCAGCTGAGGGACAGTCGGAGAGGCTTTGCGGGATGGGCAGGACCGATGCATGCCAGCATGCCTCAGCACCCTGGGCTTTATCCCCGGAGCTGCCCAGATGCAGGGTGTGCAGGCACAGCTCCGTACATGAATGACCCCAGCCCCTCAGCCCTTCAGAACATTGCCCAGAATAGCAAATATAGCTCTCTGGTTTAGATAAGAGAGCACCCATGAAAAAAGCTAGAGATGCAGTTTCTTCTTTTTGTGGAATAATTTGTCCAGTCTCCACTGAAGCCAAAGCACTGTTGCTGATCGCCCTGGGGGCTTCACTCAGAACTGGTTATTTCACAAAAACTTCTCAGCTACTGATCCCTGGCCATCTGCTCTCTGGAGGCTGGGGCTGGCCTGAGCCCCCTGCTCAGCTTCTGGCACAGGTCGAGATGCTGATGGTGGGTGTTTATCAGCCCGCTGGGCTGGGAGCTGAGTTCGTCAAGAATGTGTGCTTCAATTTTAAATATCTTGTGCTAAAATATCTATTTCTTAAAACTCAACAAATAAGAACAACAACCAGCACAACAAAACCACTTTTAAAAGTTGGTACCTAAACTATGAAAGTCATAGTTAGAATAACTTTTAGTTTGATCTAATGAACTTTTAGTCTAATGAACTTTGTTTTTCTTTAATTAACTCAATTTCCATCCTACACTAACTAACAAGGAAAGAGTTGCAGGAGGACATAAATCATTAAAAAAGGATCATTTGTCTGACTTGTGTGTGACTTCATTTTCAACTCGATTGATCTAAGGTTGAACAAGAAAGTTTCGTGCATTGAAACGAGAATTACCAACTGCAATGAGAGCTATGCTGGTGTTGAACTGTGGTGTCTTTGTGACAACTATCTATTAATTTCAAATTAAAACTCTACCTATTCTCCCAAAGTCTGTTTACTTTTGCCCACAGGTCTCCTGCACATCAGCATCAGCGTGTTTCCTGAATGTTACCTTGCAAACCTCACATATGTGGGAATTACTATGAAATAAAAATAGGCTTGGGCTTGTTCACATCCACCTGCTGTTTTCAAGATGAAAACACATAGGAAGGCAATTTAGAGTGACGGAACACTTTTTAATTAAAAAAATATATATTTTTATGGAAGCCTAAAGCATCAGCTGAATTGTGAACCTGAGGAGAAACATTATGTTTTAGACTGACTAACATCTCCTGTATGGCACAACGCTGTTAAATACCTCACAGCTCCACCAGGAATCTGAAATTCTCCAGTCAATTAAAGCAATCTAATTCAAGGCAGCAGCATATGTCAGGCCTTTTTTATAAATGTTTCCATGATTTACACCTTTTTATATACTGTATCTAAATTGTCAAATATTTCAAAGATTTCTTTGCTTTACTTTTGTGATTTTTTTCCCTCACAGAATTACTGAGACTTTTCCTGCAACTAGAAAAAAACTTGTTTTGGTCTTCCCCAACCTTTTGTAGCTTACCAGGTTTCAGTATCTTTTTGCATGTTTGAAAAAATACCACTGGGATAGAAAAATGCCTTTGCTGACATACAGTGGTTCATCTACAGCAGCAGCAAGGCGTATGCGTCACTCTGAGTCCCATTAACAACTCCCCCTCAATGAGCAGCAATTTTCCATAGTCGGTTCTGACTTCGCCAACTTTTAACAAACTCAGGCCAAAATATCCGTATTTTTCGACTGCAACTATGCTAATCCTGCGGAAAGACTGGGAAGGTCCGTCTTTGTTGAGCCCTGCTCATTAAGCCTGCCTTTCCAGGTGCTGATATCCTCTTCAGGAAGGTTACAGACTGCAAACAACCTCTAAGCAAGTACCCTATAACTCTTTTTAAAGCCTTTTGTGTCTCTGCCCAGCAGGACTCATCACTTTGCTTCCCCAAGCATCACTTCATGTGGGTCACCCAGTCCCACAGCCACATCCATCCATCCTTGCAGCCTGACCTGATCTGTGGGAACACGTGGTGACCAGGACCCTTTCCTGAGCTCCTGTGCCTGAGATGCAGCCCTGCAACAAGAAGAAGACAAATTCAGCTAGCTGCTCATTGCTTGTCTACCAGGAAGGATGTCAGGTGCCAACTGAAGGTAAAACATTTTGAAATATCAGGAACCTTCAGGTTGTACAATTGCTACCCACGAGTGTGCACTCGCACTGCTGCCCAAACGTGCCTGCAGGACCTCATCCGTGTTCTCTCCCCAGCCTCCCACCATTCGTGTTGCCAATTCGGTGCTTACTCAAATCAGGCTTTAAGCCTGAAAGCGTTTGTGTAATACATAATGTTAAGTGTAAATGCTCCACTGGCACGACTGGATATGCTGTTGTATTCAAAGTCACACTCTGGTGTAGGGCTTGCTCGAGAGCTTCTCAGTTTGGGTAGTTTAGGGGTGGGTATAGAATATTTCCAACCTCACTCACTGATGGGGCAAAACTGAGAAAGTGTGCTTTCATCAGTGGTTTCCAGTAGGCATTTGTCCTCCTGTCGCTTAATAGAAATTAAAGTAATTGATGGAGATACTGATTTTTATTTTTTTGGTTTTTTTCCTCTGGAAGACAAACAACCTAACACATAAGAATGAAGTTGTTTTGACTTTGTATCTTCTGTTTCAAACTGATGGCTCCGATATGTAATTAAACAGAAAAAAAAAAAAAAAAGGATTTTAGTTTATTGAAATATAATTTTCAGCCTGCTCCAAACACACTTGTTACAGTTTCTCTTCAATAGCTTTGTCTGTGGTCTATTCAAAACCAGACCGTTTTGAAATTCCAGATTTTCTTGAGAAACCCAGCTCCTGCCCAGTCCCAGTCCCAGTCCCAGTTCAGTTGCTTTTACAGGCGAGTGCATCCCTTTCTAGATCAATACTGTAAAACATAAGTATTTCCAGCCTTAACTTGGTGCAAAATCACATCCTCAGACTGGCAAGGTTTCTGAGGCACAGGCACTCGCCAGACTTGGACGGCTTAGAGCTACCAGGATCTAAGTGAGTACAATTAATCTCCAAGCTGTAGGAAGGCTACCAAAGAGTCCTATTAGCACTGAAGCTGCTTTGACTCTGAAGGATCAATAACACTTATTTGTAAGTGTTTAGAGTACATTATTTGCATTCGTGAAGGTAATGAAAAAACTATTGAATTTTAATTAGCATTTTCTGGCTCTTCTGGGAGAAAGCTGATTCAATGTACAGATACTTTCAGCATTGTGGGCAAAATTCAGAATAATTTCTGATGTTCTGCCATTACAAAAAATACCTCCAAAGTGTAGATTTCCATAAACTACTCACTGCCACAAGTTATTACAGAAGCATAATAATGGGTCTATTGTACTATAAATTGTTTTGTCATTTTACATTTCTGGTAGCTGCTGAGAAGAAGAATTAAATAAATAAAATGACCGATTTTCTTTTATAAAACCAAGCTTCAGCTGTGAAAATGATTTTTTCTACTGTACGTAATAACATTTAGAAAAATAGATCAGCTTTTTCTTTACTACATGCTCCGCAATAAATAATTGTACTGAATGTCCATGTAAATGTTTTGGATAGAAAAATACACAATGGGAAATAATAAATACTGTAAGTCCGTATGGTCACATAATGTAGGACTGCTATTCATCTGATGAGAATGTGTGTACCGTGAACAGGCTTTTCAGGTAAGAGAGGTAGATAGTATGATACACAGATATATAAAAATAGATCTTAAAAAGAAAAACCAGCAAGGTTGTGTTCACAGAAAAAGTGAAATGCCTCAATTGGAATGGGTGTTATTAATGTGAAAACAGAGTTGAGACATTCAGATTCCTTAGCTGTTAGCTTTCCTTTTTCAATCCATTTATATCCTTAATTGTTCTTGGCTCTACAGTCCAAGTGGGTTTTAATTTTTATTCCAAATACATGTTTCCAGATTAGGAATAAGTAAGAAAACTCATTTCCATTGATCTTAATTACTTCAGTAATGAGAGCGAAGCAAAGATTTGGACTCAATCAATCAATCTCAACTTCTGGCAGGAAAACATCACCCAAGTGAATCTTCAAACTAACAACCCTCTGTACCCAGCATGGAAGGTCTCCAAGAAGAAAGAGCTTGAACAAAACCAATATCATCCTTACCTGGTCTTTAGTTTAGGAGAGCAAATCCCTCCAGTCCAGCCTGGATGGTTATCTAGAAGCTGGCAAGAGTAACTGGTGCTCCGTAGGTGTGTGTGTGGTTCTTCAGGATCAGCAAATATATTCCTGTATAGAAGGTTCAACAAGAAGAAATGCTGATGAAGTCTCTGTCCGAATCACTTGGCCACATGAAGAACAGGTGGCTTGAGAAATAATCCAATCTGAGAACTAGCACTGATTTAGACCTGTGAGAAAATATAATCAAAGCTATGAAGATAGATGCAAAATGGGATGTGTGACAGGTAATTGCCAAACATAGGTCATGCCAGCAAAATGAAACAGCTGATTTTATAGGCAACAAAAACATGGTGAGGCCCATAAGTTGGGATTTCAGTGTAACATTTGCTGCAGTGACAGCTTACTAGTCAATTTGGAGATCACAGCATAGATTCAAGAAGACAGGATTAGTATAAAGAATAGTGATATTGATGTCCATGGCCATGGGAAAGGTCCTAACGGCTTTGTCTCAAACCAGAGCACCCTCATAGAAACCACACTGGAGTGCTCTGAAACCTGGTACCTGATGAAACAGCAAGTCCCCAAGAGAAAAATTCAGCAGAGGGATAAGGATCATCTGAGTACTCCTTTTTCCAGGGTATCGGAATGGTCCATACCCTTACGCCACGTGGTAACACAGAGCACAGATGGTTTATGGAGTTAAGAGCTGCAGTACAGAAGCTGACATGTCTGGAATACACACGAAGAAAACCAAAACCAAACAGTCTTTGTGTCGCCCATCTTCCACAATTTACCTAAGCTCTCGGTATTCTCTGTCAGTATCCTGAATGTGTCTTACACATGCATCGCCTGCATCACACATGCACATGTACACCACCATCCAACACCAAATTAAACTGTGAGAGCTTTGGTACATGGCTGGAAATAGGGTGTCTGTCACCAGTTTGAAGTAAATAGCTTTGGCTCTACATACTTGGAAGGTGATCCTGAATCATCTCTGCTACCTGCCAAGAATGGCTAGCGCAGGTTTTTTTGTTCCTCCATTGAAATTCTGCCCCAGCTCCAATCCCCTCGTTGCAAGCATCCCATTCATCAGCTCTCTCATGCTGCTTCAATTAAATCCTATCGCGCTCCGAGGCAATGTAGCATCCGCTCTGGAGAAGAATTTCAATTCGGTAAACAGGCCTGTAAATATGCTGCTGTGGATAAATTGGCCATCAGTGTGATAGAGAGAAGTAAAGTAAAATGTGTGATTACAGCTAGTTTTTATGTGCGAGGAAGCCGCTGAGACATTACTGAGAACAGGAACAATGTTTTTGCACCCTGTGCTTATCTGGCAGTTTTGTACCTATTTTATATTAGCTATTTTCAGGCAAATGTTCTATGTCTGACTGATATTCCTCCCTTGGAAAGCTACTTTTAAAATAATCTTGACCTAGATTTTTGTAATGAAAAGCAGCAGACAGTGCCAGAAAATGTTGTGCTGTTAGTGCCATTTCATCTCCATTCCTTAAACACAGTTCATTTAAAAGATACGAATTTAATCCGTGGCGGAAGACTGATGGACAAGCACTTAGATTTCAGGCTTGTGCGGATTTCAAGCTGAGTGCTCGGCTGAAACGTGTTTCCACTGGTGGAAGAGACATCTCTCCTTTTGCGGAGGGTATTTCTGATTGCATCCTGACTTGGTTTTGGGGTCCTGCTGGAGGCAGTAGCGATGTAAAGATGCTTTTCAGTGGCTTGGCCATCACCCAGGGGCCAGGGCAGCACTCCTAGCCCATCTGGCTCCCTCTAAAGCTGATCCCGGAGCCTCGGCAGTGGAAAAGGATAATCTCTTTATTCCAGTTCACTGGCCAGGAGGACCTTTGGGCTGGGGATCAGCAGTCAGCTATCCCATTTTGGCACCCCAGGGATTGAGCAAGTGCAGTTTGGTACCTTATGCTGAAATAGTTTCTGCCTGAACCCCTTTCCCATCTCCCCCGAGGAATCTGTACGCTGTATCAAATAAATATTCCACTGCATCCTCATCATACTTTTTCTTTATAGCAACATGTCCACGAATGAGGAAAGAGCAGTTAGGAGCAAAAAGCCTTTTACTTTTTACCAGGTAAATCCTGCCCCAAGCCCAGGATCTCACAGACAAGCACAGAAAACTACCACAGCTCTGACATGGTAAATGCAAACAGAGCAAAAACTCCCAAACAGAAAGAAAAGAAGCCTTGCTCCCAAGCTCAAGTCATCTGTTGACTCTCCTTCAAAATGCTGAGTTCAGCTAAACTCAGACTCCTGGAAAGAGGGAAATGTGCAATAAATAATTAAATTACGACTTTATTGTCAAAGTGAGTTTCCCAAAATAGAAATGTTTTCAGAAAAAATTAGCCATATTCACAGGAGGTAGGTCCTTTGGAGCATATTAAAAATGCTGATTTGGAAATAGCTTAAACTGCTTATTGCTGGCAGCGGGGAGAATATCTTGGGGCGGAGGCGATCCTTCATGCACAGTCTTCTCCAGCATCTGCTGTTGCTCACCGGCAGACAGGACACCAGGATGGAGGATCTTCAGGGTTTTCTTTTATGCAGAAAGCAGTTGATACTCACTGATAGGCGTTCATCTGTTTCCCTGTACAGGTGAGGAGCAGATTTTACCCGTTCCTGCTGCATCCTGCCACATCTGCTCAGTTCACCGTCGTGGTGCAGAGAGGCTTCCACGGGGGAAGTGATGGGAGAGTACGTGAAAGCTAATGCTGTGCCTGCACCATGACTCTTCAATTATTCACTCTCCAGACCTGGATTTAACTTTCTTCAAGGTCACAAAGTACTACGGAACAACCTTATTTCTGTGATGACCTCATTTGCTTTGTGACTCCCTGCTCAGTGGTGCCGGGAGCAGCGATGGGCTGGCTGTTGGCTGCAGTGAAGAGGGGTCCCAGCACGTGCCCAAGACCCGCGATCCCTTCAGGAGGCTGGGAGCTTGCAGGACTAACCATATGTCTCGGCAACGTTCATTCAGCCTACTGAATATTGACATATTTTCCTCATCCCTTCATATCTGTTGGGATGCATTTCTCTGAGAAAAGAGGGGGGAAAAAATCCAATATCTGAATGATTTCCTTGTACTGTCTGTGCTCATCTTGAAACCTTCTATGGTCCCGTATATATGAACATGGGGTATAACAGCTAGAAAGAGAAGGGGAATTGAATTACTCTGTTTTCTGGTGTGCTGGTAGTGGATCAGCCTGAGTTTCACTGCTGCAGATTGGTTATGTTTGAACATGAATTTTCTTGTCTGTATGTTATCCTCAAAACACCTAGAGCATATGGACAGTACGTCCATAAAGAAATAAAACAAGCACATGAAATATTGCTCTTTTACAGTGTGCTTTGCCTAGAAGAGCTTGATTATGTGTCATTGCCGGGGTGAAAGTTAAACTGCGATGGTAATGCCATCATATTCAATGAATTAAATTTTGACAAGCTGTTTCTATACAATTCTATGAAGGCTGAAGAATCCCAGTTGTTACAATTTCAGTATGATCTGACATTGAGACAGCTCTGCATGGGCCAAAAAAGCACCCATCAGAGTTCCTGGGAGTGCTCTTCCATGGCCTTGCTTGAGATCTAGAAATACCGCTGCATTAACTGCAAGCAAGCTCCATAAGTAGGGGTCATTATAGACTCCTAGTTAATCTTTTCAGTCTGCTTTTCTTACGGTTTGAAATGCTGTAATTCCCTTCCTTCTCCACCTCTTTCACTGCAGCACAGTATTCAAGAGGAACATTTAAGGTTCTCGTTGCCAGATGAAAAAAATCTGGCACTATCTGCCAGTCACCCTTGCACAAATCCCTCAGCTTGAGGGTCATTTTAGCCAGTTTTCCAGTGTCTTTCCTAAGATGCTCCTTCTAAGGTGTTCATTGTCCTGCAGAAACCTGAGGCTCAACAAAATCCATGCCCTGAACAAGGTGGTTATCCACTGGGGCTGCTGCATCTCTTTTTTCTCTCAGTAGATTACTATTTTATGCAGTGAGATGTGATGAAGGACAGCATATAAGTCAACTCTGATGGGAAAGATAGACCTCAGAAAAAGCTGACATCATGTTTTGGGGGAGCATCCTGTCAGGACCAGAGACTTATCAAGTGTCAGGAAAGCCCTGCACACTGGCAAGGTTAGATCCTCTCCTTGGTCACCCAAACACCAATTGCAGGAGGACTTCCCAGGCTTGGGATCACTGGGAACCAGTCACTGGTTTATCTGTGGTCCCTGTTAGATACTTTCAGATACCCTTCCTCCTAGCCCCAGACATTTTAGGTGCTTAATTCTGTGCTGTGAATTTGTGACACCACTTCACCCATTCATTAAAAATAAGATCTACTGTAGTGAGTCAGATAAAATCATGATCTAGCCCTGTGTTTTGTCTCCCATACAACCAACAGAAAAAGAACATGAGGACACGTACAGAAAGACCCTTGCTCTGGTATGTCCCCTCCTGGAGAAGGGATACAGCTGGCACAGCGTGGGGACATGCACGTAGCACAGGGCACCGCAGCACAATGCTCCAGGGGAGAGGGGCAACGAGGAGCATCCCCCAGCATGGCCAGTTATTGTGTAAGTTTGCGTGCTGTACAGGCTGCTGTGTTAGAGGATTTAACTATGAGATTAAAGTAGCTGAACACGTGCAGATCTGCCTGGGGAGAAGAGTGTGACAACAGGAACATGATGCCATAGCGGCTGTTGTCTGGACACCCTTGACCCATGGTACTTGCTGGAGCTACTGGCAGAAGGACATAGCCTTTGCAGGGTTACTCACTTCTCAGGGTAATTTTTACAAGGAAAATGCACAAAACAAAAAACAAAGGATCCAAAGAAAACAAAAAAACAAACAAAAAATTTATTCCAGGTGTTTCCTGTATTATTGGGTTCAGGGGCTCAGTGCCATGAGCTTGGAGAAGATAACAAGTTGGCAGTTGTGCCAGAATTGGGACCGTGAGTGAAGATACTTGCGAGCTACCAGTGTAACGTGCCTAGCATGTATTTTTTGCATTAGCTTCTAAGAGTATTAAAACATTAATTTCCAGCTCTGCCTGAAAGCTCTTCTGCCAAACTCCCAAAAGGATCTGCATATAAAAATCGCGCAGGTATTCATACCCTTCTTATGCAAATTCAGTTCCAAATTAAAATAACTTGTGCAAAATCTTGTAATGTATCTGTCTTGTTTCTGCTTGCCATTGCCCGAGTTTCTCTTTTTAATGAGTGCTAGTTGGGATAAACCAACCGGAGGATGCTCTGTCTGTGAATAGGTCATCAGTCAGTCATTAGTCATCATCCAGCATGACAGCTCACCTCTGCTGATATTTTAGTAGTCTGGGCAACACAGCCCAAAAGCTCAGTTTAGGAGGAAGTCGTCAATTTTGTGGCCTCCACCACCTGGAATGAAAATGAGCTGGGAAGGTGGGAAGGGAAGAAAGCTCTCCTACAATTTGTAGAGGCGATCCTGGTTTCAAATGCCACTTCAGGGATTAAGACTGTGATGCTGCTTAGCAACATTTCAGCTATGGTCCTTCGCGGATACATTCACTGTGATCTTCAACAATTGTTCTGCTGTAATATAGAAACCTAACACATGTTATTTTTACAGCTATTTTCTTCTTCTGATCACCTTCCTAAAATGTTGCAGGGTTTTTTGGTATTCCTAAAATAGATTTCTCTGCTGTGCTTTGTGTTTGACTTGAAAGACAGCAACAAATTCTTGTTGTTTTTTTTTTTTACCGTCACTGAAAGGTCATGAGCAATAAGAGATTTCATGTTGGCAGCATGCAACAGTCCCACTTGCACATCCAACACTATTGTTGACCTGGACTCAGCTCCCTCATCTCTCACCTTAGCCAGAAGATGCTCCCCACAGGTACCCAGAGCAGCACTGCTCAAATAATGGGGCTGGCAATGCTCCATTTTTCTGTTGTACATTGTCTAAAAGTTACCACATCTGATCTGTGCTGTTTCTATCCTTTGAATTTGTGTTTTGCAGCAGGCATTTCACAAGGCTTTTCTTGGGGGTGGTCGGAGTGTATGTGAATTTCTGAATTTAAGCTCTAAATCTTCAGAAATGCTTCAGCAGAATTGAAATCTGAAATTTTGTTACCAAATTCAAACTATGCTTCTCTTTCTTTTTAACGTTCTGAGTTTATCCAGTGTAATGTCTGCCATTCTTTACTGCATCTACCTTCTTTTCTGGAGCCACCTCTTCTCTTGCAAAACACTTGTTGGGAAAAGAATTGTGTTTGTACTACACAAAAATTATATTGCTTTACCAAAGAACACAATTGTTTAGTAAGTGCTACAGATGGATTATTGTTCTAATTGTCCAAAAGCTGCATTGCATCTCTGTACCAACAGGTGGGAAATTCAATATTCCTGACTCTTGTTACTACCTGGCACAGCGTTATGTCCTCTAGGGTATGGTAAGAGCTGGGGAAAAAACAAACCACCTGTAATGAGTTACCATAAAAAATTAAAAGTTTCAAAATCAGTTTTCTTTATTGTGTTAAAACAGAAAATTAGAGTTCCATTCTCATTTTCATTTAAAGCATTTAATAAATAGGTTTTTAACATTATTTTCTATTCCATGGTATTATTCTCCCCTGTTCTTGATTTTATTCTCTTCGATTTTTTTCCTCTTCTCTCCCTTCTGCTTCTTTCTATTCCAATGACATAATAAGAACGGAAAAGGAAGGGGGGGGGGGGGGGNAGGCAAACCACACATTCTTAAGACTTTATTTTTTGTAAAATACTTAATAAATTTAAAACCCCTCTCTCCTGGAACATCTGGCATTTGGAGTACTTATCCAGCCCTTTTCCTTCTTTGCCATTTCTAGGACTCACACTGTCAGAGGAGTCTCAACATGTCCATCCTCCACCTGCTCCTTTGGTTGCACCTATCTTCCTTTCTCCAGCTTACTCTTATAAGGGATTTCCTCAAGCTTTGTTTCAGTGACTCTGACACAACCTTCATCAAGTCTACACAGACCTGCAAATACATCCAGATCACAAAATAAAATGTGAACATGTCTTTATTAATAGCAGGGTAAACGCTTCCTACAGAGCCTTAGGACAAAGGTTGTCATTAGGACCAGAGAATATTGATGTCTCAGCTCCACCATCACCTGGTGCTGTGCTTTGTCATGTCTTTATGAACTCCTTAATGATGTTAAAGTGCAGAGTCCAGCGTTAGGATAACACGAGGATTACTTATTACAATCAAAGCTGGTTTGCCCATGATCAGTATCTACTCATGATGACTGTGAAGGGGCATCCAGTTGCTTAAGTAATATTCTGGTCTTGAATACTCCCACCTTTCAAAAAGCCCCCTAGAAATCAAAAACCTATTTAGGGTATTGTTCCCCTCATTGTTCTGACTGTCATGTCTCTAATTAAACCCTAATACCAACACCCAGCAACTTCTAAATAAAATATAACTTTCAAACTGACATCTCACTGAGCACCCAGCTTCCAGCCCAGCTGTTAGCTTCTGCTTTGACACAGGGAGCATTGATCGAACATGCAGAGCAGCCAGGATGGTGGCATTCCTGCCTTTTGGCAGCGGCCAAAAGAGAAAGAAGTTAATTTCAATTTATTGGAGTTTATTAACTGGTCTGACGTGACGAGCTATCTCTAGGTAATGTAGATCTACCTTGGCATGTTGTTGTGCCAGTTCTAGTCGTTGACCCTTCACCATTGCAACTCAACACTCAGCAGTTGAGCTACTGCCATTACCCAGGGACAGCAGCTTTGTTTTTCCTGGCACATCAAGATCCACAAATTCATTCCTGATTAAGAAGGTGATAGCTTCTCACCCAGGCTGTATTGCACTGAATCATGGCACTGTTTTCTGAGCACCAGATTTATCAGCCAGCCCCATAATGTGTTAAATTGTTATGACATGGTTTGCTTGTTTAGAGGAACTACAGTTCTAATTAAGATTAAAACCAAGTTATGACTCAGAGTTCAATAAAAATACAATGTGAATTACATATCCTTGAATTTAATTTACTTACCCATAGGCTGAATATCCTCATGAATGTAAGAAATGTAGCAAAACAATTATTCTAATTAAAAGGAAAGATTTGGTTAAGCCTATTTACATTTTAGTCCAGTCTCAGATACATCACAGTGTCTCACCAGTCTGTCCATTAAGAGAGAAAATCAAAGTGGTTGACTTGAATTACAGATTAGGATCTTGTTGACAAACACTAGAGAGCAAGAGACCGACAGGAATAAGCAGAAAAGAAGCTGCAGCAGACTCATGGGCAAAATCAGAAGAGTTTCAGAAACTCCTGGCACTAGTTCAGGTTATAAAACCTGAGATGACCACTACAGTCTTACAATTTGTCCTTCCAAACAGTACAGACTGCTAGAGCTCAAATGAACACAGGGTTGGAAAACCAAACTGACAGAATGGAGAATTCACTGGTGACTTTCCTAAATTGTTCCAATGATCAACTACCACTGGCTCAAGCAAGCAAGCAGATGCATGGTTGCATCCGGATCAGGGATCAATTTGAATATTTCAGAAAAGCCCTGGAAAAGCCGGTCGGTGGAGGCAAGACATGGAGCTCACCGAGTGCCCAAGCACGTGTGGGAGACGAAGGGACAGACACTGCCCAGTTTGGGATCAAAGGCTGGACCGTGTGGATCCTTAACTAGAGCTAGCTCTTGGGCACAGAAACACAGACACCTGAAACTTTCTGATGATGTATTGGCCCCCTCTCTGGCACATATCATTAGTCTGTCAGTGATTTATATGGTGCCACCAGACTGAGCATCAAGAGAGTCTTTTACGTGCTAAGAAAATGCAGCACAAAGCATACCTGAGTGCCCCAGAGCTACGTGCCTTTTGAATAATTGCCACTGATATGGGGATGATGATTGCAGGAGCTAAATTTATGTAAAGACATCCACATCTGAACACCTACGCATAAATCCATATGACCTGGTAAATGTGTACATTACTGAGGAAGGCACAAGAACAAGATTATCTTCTCAGTAGTGTGGAGTCCTTCAAAATCTGCTGTCCTGAATTTTTGTGACCTGACTTCTTTTATGCTTATTCAATATGGAAATTTCTCTATAGATCATATGGCAGCGCTATTACCCACAATGTTAGGCAACCAAGGGAGAAAGATCTTTTTCAATGGGCAATAGATACATTGCCCATAAATACATCAGGACCTCTAATAGGAAAGTATGACCATACATACTAATAGATTCAACCAGTGCCCGACTGGTGGTGATAAGACTTCATACTTTGTTTCTGGTTTCTTTGCCTTTCTGTTCTCTGTAACACAACGAGCTTTCCACAATTATTTTGATCAATTTAGAAGATACACAGAGTGATAAAGGCAAAGCCAGGTAGAATTATATTATTTTGGGTGAAAATTTGAAAATAATTCTGCTGGTCACGTACTTGCTATGGGCAGGAGACATGCTTCCGCTGTTACAACATAACCATGCAATTCTCCTGGATATGCTCTTCTGCCCCTAAAACTATCACTGTCTTCCATCTCTCATTCACTACCAAAAATCAGTTCTTCCTCCTCTCCTGCTGTTCCTCAGTCCGCGATGTGTCTTCTGTTACCGCTCTTTCTCTTGCGCTGTTTAGAAAGTACTCTGTAGGAATATTCTTGCAACCATTTGAATAGCTATTTTATTACTTTTGATCCAATTCCATTTCTCTTGAAAAAAATGAAAAAAAAATCCTACCCAGATGTTACATTTAGATATCCGTATGGTATAGTATTTATTCTGCTCTTGGCCAGTATGGTGCTGCTTATCCTCTGTATGAAGTGGAAAATGTACTTCAGACAGGGAAGTGTGAGATGTAAATGAAGCATAACTGACTGTGAGAAGGGACTCGGAGGGTCTGTCAATAAGCCGTTACTTGTGCTAAATGGCTAAAGAATGAATTAAATTTTCGTCTGGTTTGTTTTTTTGTTGTTGTTGGTTTTGTTCTTATTATTTGGCGTTTGTTGTTGTTGAACTGCCACATAAAGAAATCTATTTCCTGAGAGGTTTCAGAGTTAATTTTGTAGAAAGTTACTACTGTCTTTTTCTTTTAATGAGAAAGTGTTAATTATGGGTGTTTTCCAACTGGTTTTTGCAGCACATGTTCCTGCAGAATGATGATTAAACTCTAATCTCATTTTCCACTGAAGTCTTTGAGAAACTCTCTGTTTTACAAAAATATTTTATTAGTGTATATTTTATTAGTGTAAAAATGTAAAGCAACATTCAGAAACCCTGGCTTTATATTTTTCTTGCTAATTCCACAGCTTTTTGTACCAACATTGTGAAGAAGAGCTCCTATGTCGTGCTGAGCCCCACGCAGCTGCTCCCTCACTCCCCACTGGTGGGATGGGGGGAGAATGGGAAGGGTACAAGTGAGAAAACTGGTGGGTTGAGCTAAAGGCAGTTTAATAGGCAAAGCAAAAGCTACACACACAAGCAAAGCAAACCAAGGAATTCATTCCCCTCTTCCCTTGGCAGGCAGGTGCTCAGCCATCCCCAGGAAAACAGGGGTCCATCACACGTGACGGTGACTTGGGAAGACAAACGTCATCACTCGGAATGTCACCCCTTTGTCCTTCTTCTCTCAGCTTTATATGCTGAGCATGATGTCATACAGTATGGAATATCCCTTTGGTCATTGGGGTCAGCTGTCCCAGCTGTGTCCCCTCCAACTCCTTGTGCACCCCCAGCTTCTCACTGGTGGGGTGAGGAGCAGAACAGCCCTTGGCTCTGTGCAAGCGCTGCTCAGCAGGAACAAAATCATCCCCGCGTTAAAACCACTATTTTCAGCACAAATCCAAAACACAGTTTCATACTGGCTACTGTGAAGAAAATTAGCTCTGTTCCACCCAAAACCAGCACATCCAGCTGTCCTAAGGAAAACCATTTTAATTTTGATTTTATATTTCATAGTTATCTTAAAAATGGAATTGCATAAAACTAATTTTGGAGAAAAACTAAGCATTTCATCTCTACAAGCTTTAAATAGAAATTTCTAAATATTCATTTAAGTTACAAAGCAAAGTTTATTCTTTCAGCTGTAAGTAAAATCATAAAAAATAGCTCAGAAACTCTGAGTCTTACTTCTTGTAATCTGTCTTTATGAAGGAGCCTCTCCTTGCATCCACACTGCAGACTCTTTCCCACTTTCCCAGTATAAGAAAGGGAATTAATTTTGGTTAAAGCTTTATATGGTTTTTCAAGTTTAGAAATAGCAGAAAAAGTTTTACAGGCCTGGGAAGGTATCAGTGCGATCTGGAGAAACTGAGTCCTGTTAATGCCCACTGAGATTGCAGCAGATTTGTGATATTTTAACCAAGTATTTTTGACTAGAAAATTCCAAATTCCTGAAACTGAAAAAGCTGTGGGAAACAACTGGTTTCAACCAGTAATCCACAACTGCATTAAAAAGAAACAACCAGTTAACGTGTTCAAAGCTGTCAAAATTGTTCTAACTGGCAGTAAACGAAACGTTTGCATCGATCTAAACAAGCACACGCATGCAAACATACACCATCTCCTTTATGTGTTTTTTCTCATTGCGGTTTGCAATAATTTTCAGGTCATTAGTATTTTCCTTTTGAATCTATTTCTCTTCTTTTAAGTACAGAATTTTAATTTAAGCTGAAGAACACCTAATGCCCAGCAGTAACTAAAAAGACTCCAGCCACCTCTGGCGGGGCCGAGCTCAGCGCCCGTGGCAGACAGTCAGGCTGCTGCACACACCTCTCACGCGCTGGGTACGCGCTGTTGCTACCTGATGCAAAATGAGAAATAAGTGTTAAAAATCATCCTCAGTCTATTCCAGACATCCTTAAAGCTGGCATAGCTGGAGGGGAAGATTATTTTTTTTTTCCCCATGTGATTTATAACAGAATACTATGCACAGTGGAGAGCCTGTGTTTTGCTTTGTATTCAATTTCTATGGGATTGAAAGAAAATAGAGGAGTCCTACCCGTGTGTCACGAACACGACGACGAGAACGGATGAACCCTGTGTGCTCTTGTCTGATTGCAGCAGGGTGCTGGATTTGATTTGTTTAAAGCAAGTGTTTTCATTGTGCTGAGGCATGTTGGGGAGGCTGGAGGTCTCGCGGACTCAGTCACTTCCCCGCGCCCCAGGGTAACAACCAACAGAACCAACACCGACATGAAAAGCTGCAAATATTGTCCTGACCAAGACGAGGGTTGGAGATAAAGCAGGTAAACTTTAGCTAGATTGTCTCCTGCCAAAAGGTTAAGGGCAAATCTGCATTTAGAGTATGAAGGTGACGTAAGCGACAGACTCGGTGGCAAAGCAGGTCCCAGGGCGATGGTGCAGCAGGAATGCACGTTGCGGTTCTTCACTTCTGTACACTGTGTTTCTGCCAGCCTGGCCCAATCTTGCCGTGAAATCCGTAGCAGCGTGAGGCCAGCAGCTGCTCTGTTCAGAACAAAGACAAAGCAGTGCTTTCTCGCACAGTGTACAGCTCTCGCACAACTTGGTCTCAGGACATTGAGGATGACAAAAATTGACCCAGGTTTAAGAATCGATTAGGCAGTATCATGAAAGAAAATAGATTGGTCTAGGAATTTGCATTAAAAGCAGAAATATTGAGGAATCGCTCAGACTGCTTCATGTTTGCCCCTGCCAGTGCCCCTCTCCAAGCTGGGTCCCCTATGCAGTACCCTCCCGCAGACATCAGCCCAGCCATGCGCGTCACCTCTGACAGCTTTGCATGGCCGAAGCATCGAGGTGTACCCTCCAGGAGACAAGGCAGGCAGCAAGGCAGGCAGGCGGTTGCACCCCCAGAACACGGCGTGCCTTACGCAGTGTCACAAAAGCCTCAGTGGTCTCCTCAGTGAATTGCAAGGATTTGTGAGCCTAAGCCTATAACGGTAGGGGTGTCCCTCTTCCTTCTTGGTTTTTTATACTCCTGCTGACCTTTAAATAGTGAAAAAGAGCATGCCTTGCTATTTAGAGATTGCTGAGTCCTAGGCAGACAATGAGCTTCAGACTCCCCATCAGGAGTCTATATAGGAGCATCCCAACCTGCCCACCCTCCTGGTATCCACCCGGATGCCAGTGGTTTCTCCTTCCCTTGTACTCTAGCCTTGCCTGCACATATATCCTGGCTGAGCCCATGGGAGCATGGGTGAAGTTAAACAGTCACGGTATTGCTGTTATTGCCGGTGAACTTTTCAACCAGGAGAGGCTGTGAGCAGTCACCAAAAGGCTCCTACCACTGCATCATCTTGGCAATCACTCTGAGCTTTGGCTTGGTTTGGGCCCCTTCATATCAAGCCAGTGAAATACGCTGATGTTTTTCATCTAGTGTATGTCATCTGCAGAAAATGAGATTTAGTTTGGATGTCTCATTAGTTTACCTGTCCTGGAAGCTCATGAACTCCTGGGCACATCGTTGCCTCCTGTGTTTCGATGGATGAGAGCTCCTCACCTGATGAGCTACTGCAGATTTTGAAGAATGTCTGACAAGACTTCCTGTGCGTCTACCAAAAAACTGTAGCAAAAACTGGAATTACAACTAATCTGCAAAAATGGTGGGTTTTTTACTTTCTTGTTATTGGTTTTAAATATCATCATTTACTTTCAAAATCTGGCATAATTAGGAAGATAATAAAGTTGTTCCACTGGCTGCCCAGTGAAGCAAACTGCCATGTGTCCTTGGAAACAAAACCAAAGGAGTTTCTTATAACACTGGGGTCACAGGACCACTTGATGGCATTAGTTAATATTTTCCAAATCCTGTTATAACTGAAAGCAGTCCCTTCTATTGAAATAAAAGAAAAAAAAGCAATTTTAAACTCCCAAAATTTGCTGTCAGATTTTACATTAAAATCTTTCTGTGAACACATATGCAGGTGCCCTTAAAGAACTGTCATTGTGTACATTTTTAGCTTTTCTGAGAGATAGCATTATCTGATAGAAAAAACTTTCAGCTGAGGATAAGAGAGGCTAAATGTTGGTGTTGGGTTTTAATAAAAATCCTTTAAATGTCTATGGCACCATGTCACGTTTTAGAGCATGCTTGTACAAAGCCTAATACAACCGGGTTTCATACTCTGCAGTGATTTGCAACTGCTGCTGTAATGAAGAGAATAAAAATGCTGCCTTTTTATGGTATAGCTAGAAAATGATCACATTTTAGTGCTTTTTTCCACTGTATTTGAATGCACACTTTTCCTTAAAATGCTACTAATATTTTCACTAACATTTTTAATTATTCAAAAAACAATTCAATAAATATATTATACTGACTACTGTGATGGTTTTCCTAAACATGTGGATTGAGCATGCTTTTAGGAATGCTGTAAATTGAAAGAACTGGTCTACCCCAATTCTGAAAAACAAACCAATGTTGATCTCTTCAAAAAATTCTTTTCTTTTTCTTTTCTTTAAGTGCATGCATTAATGGATCAGAAAGATAAGCCTTTGCAACACAGGTAGAACAAAAAAGTATTTTGGTATTTTCATTTTCTTGTGACAAGTAAATGCCATTAAAAAACCCCACCATAAGCTTGTAAAAAAAAACATTTGGGAGAGAAACTAACTCTTCTCTTTTTTTTCTCCCCCCCCTTCCCCTGATTTTGAAAGTAGGCTGTACTTTCCTTAGTTCCTGCTTTATTCAGAAGCGTTTCTCAGGCATATCTGGTGCAGTGATATTGCAGACTATAATACTGTATTATTCACTTTCGGTCATTTGTGAGGACGTGAGTTTATAGTCATAATTCACACCTTGGTGATGTTGATAAGATGAGACAAATAGTTTAGCATTTCCAGCTGCAATACACAATGCCTGGAACAATTTAGCTTCCAGAAATAAAACCAAAGCTGTTCTTTTGGCCAGCATTTACAGTTAATTTCCTTTCTGGTGAAAGCTGGAATTGATCACATTTATGATATTTTATCAGCAGCATCTGGCACAGAAGTGCAGATGGATCTACTCCAGAATAATCCAGTTTTTGCCTTTTTTCACATTTTTTTTTAATCGGAAACTATCTCCAAAGGAGCAGGAAGGCTAGTCTGGAGAACCACCTTAAATAAACTGCTGGATTTGTTGAAGTATTACAAAGAGTCACCAGACACAACTTCATCCTCTCTTACTGCAATGAGGATTTGGAAACACAGAAAAAAGGCATGTTGCTACTTTGTGAAGCATGCCCGTTTTAGCCTTAAAGCATTCATACTGCGGGGCAGAAGGTACCATACTTTCCCCAGGAGATAACCCACCAGCCTATTTTTTTTATCTGATCTCTACTGGCTTTATCTTTGTCATCTGTTTTTTATTTCGCTACATGTAAGGAGACTCCAGAGCACGTTACCAAGCAGTCGGTATGTCCGACCAGTGTCATAGCTGTGGAAATCTCAGTATACGTTAAATGGCATGTAACCTGTCATATGGGAGACCTGGTCTGACATTCTGGAACTTGAAATGGGCCACTTCTAGAACTGTTGTTAAAATAGACGTGGGTATCTTACACTCAACAGAAAATGGGGCTGTTATTTATGTTTTCTTCTGTGCCACCAGACAAAATCCCACTGGAAACAATTTTTTCTATTTTTCAAGTGAACGTTTGATAAGCCACGTATATTTTGCTAACATTTTTTCACCTGTCATGCAGTAGTTTCCCCTGGACCATATTCCTCCATTTTATTTACACAAGTATCATAAAAGTCAGGGTGAAAAGCCTTGCTAAATCAAATTATAAGATGTTCCTACCTCTCCTCCATCCATAGTCCATTACAATGTCATAGAAAGATATCAGATCAGCATGACATGATCTAACAAATCCATGTTGTCTCTTCCTCCGTTGACATCTCGTAAGTATGTATCAGTGGCTCGTGTCAGTGTTTTTGCAGGACTTCATGTTGGTGGAGGTTGAACTATAAAAAAACCATTACCAATCTTGACTTTTCCTTGCATTATCAGATGGTAAGTTTTCACACTTCCATTTCTGGAGGACCAGTTTGCTCTTGTTTAACTACTAACATACTCAACAGAGTGATTGCTTTTTAGGGTTGATGTATCCGTCTGCAGTATTTCATCTTTTGCTTTGTACCTTCTGGTTTTGCCCTGTCATATGATTGCTATTTCTTCACTCCTTTGCAATGAGGTGACACAACTTTGAAGTTCTATGGCCTTGGTCCCACCTTGTGCCCTTCCTCAGCCCTGCTAGGAAGGGCTGGTGGATTCATGGAGCTGGATTTGCTGGAGTAACTTGCTGAAGGCTTTCAGTTGACTGTACTCTGTCCCCAGCTCAATGTATTATGCACATATAGAATCACAGAAGGGTTTGGGTTGGAAGGGACCTTTAAAGGTCATCTAGTCCCATCCCCTGCCATGGACAGGGACATCTTCAACTAGATCAGGTTGCCTAAAGCCCCATCCAACCTGGTCTTGACTGTTACCAGGGCTGGGGCATCTACCACTTCTCTGGGCAACCTGCTCCAGTGTTTCACGATCCTCATTGTAAAAAATTTCTGCCTTATATCTAGTCTGAATCTCCTCTCTTTTAGTTTAAAGCCATTAGCCCCTGTCCTGTGGCTACAGGCCCTGCTAAAAAGTCTGTCTCCATCTTTCTTATAAGCCCCCTTTATTTACTGAAAAACTGCAATCAGATCTCCCTGGAACTTTCTCTTCTCCAGGCTGAACAACCCCAACTCTCTCAGCCTTACTTACATATGACTAACCAGAATGCAGCTCTGTATTCACCAACCCTGCAAGCCGCTGATTGACTTTGTAAAGTCACTAATCGGCTTGGGTGGTTATTGCAAATGCATGCAATAACCAAACATATCCTTCTAGCCAATCCTAATTTTTCAGTTTGGAATTTTTAATTTTCATTTAATTTTAACATATTAGAATGGAGAAAAATATATCCTTATATTATTATATTACTCCAGTTGGTCAATAGATGTTTGGCAAGTAGTGTAAAAAGAGCGTAAAATGTGAATGTATGTTGTTTACTTTTCAGCCCCAAATAGAGAAACATTATTGGAGTTCTAAGTTTTTTTCTGGGTTTTGGTTTTGTTTGGTTGTGGGATTATTTTTTTAAAAATGATATGACTAAATTATCACTTTAAAGAGCAGAAGAAAATATGAGTGGTTTTCTTTGAAGGAAAAAATAACTCAGACAGCTGTTTGAATAAGTAGTGACTGAAATTGTAGAGTTAGAAGGATTTTTAAAAATATATTTTATATGTAATCAGTTGGCTAAATCAATCAACAAGGTTGATTTCTGATTGCATAAGGTATTTAAAACACAAAGCAAGTATATTGCAGACATTTACTTTTCAGGCTGAATTATGTTGGCATTTTCATGGAAAAATATATGCTGCCTATGTTTGACTGACACAAAGATTTCTTGGACTTATTTTTATGATTTTTGTAAATCGCTTCAGTATGTTACATTATTGCTATCTCCTTAATGGTTTTATGATTTTTTAAAAGGGTATTGAATATTTTTTTAAAGCACAACTTACTGCTCTTTAGTTTTACTAGGAAAAGATAAAGTGATGTGGAAATTGCGTCTAACCTAGTAGAAAGAAGATTTGATCTGTATGAAGACCTAGGTCAAACATGAGAAGTTGTAGAGCAGACCTGCCCATCTGGCCACAGCTTCCATCACTTAATGTGAGAGTTGCTTTCTGAAGGGGATGTTGTAGTGAAATCAGATGCTGAAGGGGACAATCTGCAGCCCAGGTAGAAAAGATGGATCATGCACTTGTGGTTCCCGCTCCTCCTGGACATATTGATGGCAGCCAAGCAGCCTGCTAGGAGACATAGCCAACTTCGAAGCCAATTTCATGTCTCCATGCCCTGGCACATGTCTAAGGGCCACTGTGGCATCTCTGTGATCACCAACCACAGAGCCAAGGGGAAATGTAAACTTTGGCTCACAGCAGGGCAGAAAGTTTGTCTCTTTTGCTCTCTTGATCACACAAGATGAATATATATATATATAGGATTTTCCTCCTGTTCTCTAATACTACCTACTGACATGTGGTTGAATTGAGACACTAGAAGGGACTTCTGTTCTGCTTTTTGCCTTTTTAACAACTTCTCTTATTTCTCTTCTGGTCATCCGTTACGTTCTTTTGTCCCGCTCTTTTATTTTTTGTTTTATAAGAAGCTTGGTACGTGGTGATGGTCCTGGGCCATGAAGGCAAAACCATTTCTTGGGTAGCTTGTTCCTAAGGGAGTGATTTGAATACCACGCAAAGCCAGAAGGCAGAAATATTGCCAACTATCTAATACTGAGAGAGTATTTTGTCCTTTATTTATGGGGAACTCTGGCCGTTGATGTGCTGGATGGAGAAATTTGTGTTGCTCCAGGCAGCAACATGAAATAGCAAGAATTATCCATCTATTTTCAATTTGCCATCTGTTTATTTGTTCAAAGTCTAATATGGGTTGGGTGGAGTGATAAGGAAAGGCTACAAATTCAGAGTATAATAAACTGAACACAGAAGCCTAGCCTTAGGAAACCTAAGAAAAGAATGAGGAAAGTCACAAGTATATAGAGGAAAAAACACATTTCTTCTGGTTGGGCTTCTTGGTGCTCCTTTTAAGTATCTCTGCTGTAGTCATCATCTGGCTGAATTAACTGGATGATTTTATCCTCTTCCATTTGATTTAAAAAATAAATCTAAAGCAAGTAGAAAAAGATATGTGTATATATATATTTTTTTAAAAAAACACATTCACTCCTTTTTTATTTATGAGCAATTCCTACTGATCTACGTGCTTATATGTGTCTCCAGCCTCAGCCACATTTAGTCTCTCCAGTATATATATATAAGAAGGAACTGGTCATTAAAACAGTTTTGCTGAGTCCCACTGAAAGTTGTCTAAAAATCAGCTTTCACTTTCAGTGATTCCATTAGGGAATTAGAAGTAGGCAAGGAAAGATGCTGAAATACCTCAAGCACACAATCGTTAGCTTCCAATAAGGCCTTTGAAAGTATTAACCTTTAGCTGACTGATCTGTGTATTGAGTATTGCTCCATGGATTTGCTAGATGGAAGATAAGAAGTTCTGATGCTCTCTCTGCTTCTTTGTGCAGAGTAATAGACGAACTCCCTGATGCCAACCTCTCTGGCATCACATCCACTAAAAGTTCTTCTTCAGCTGTCATAAACACTTTCAGATAAAGCTATTTCAGGAAGCATTTAAGACCTCTATTCTTTAAATCCCACATCTGTAAGTTTTGCATGAATGTGTAAATAAACGTTTGGGTTTTTTTAATGGAAAAAACCCAACCCATGCAAACACAAACATAATACCTATTAATATGTCCTCCCTTGAAAGAGTAATCATAAAAAAGCTATGCTAACATGGGTGCTGCCTGCTACAGAGCTGGTTTGTTATCCTGCTGAAAATAGAGTAATAAATCATGGCATTTTTGTAATTTAAGGCATGCAGTCTGCTCTCCTTTGCGCAGGTAAGACCCAAATTTGAACCAATCTTGGGCATGCAGAGAGCTAAGGTAGCTGGTTGGAGTCTATACATGCTTTTTAATGAAGAGAAGAGCTTTTGTGGTGAGTTGGAGCACCGAGCTCTTCAGTGTCTCAGCAAGGAATGTTCCTTCATGGTAGGACAATGCACACACCATCACACGAGCAATACCTGTGTCTGCTAAAGAACACCCACCTCTTTACTAGCCTATAACTATTCTCCAAAGCCCTTCAGACATCTGCAGAAAGCAGATAATCTGGCAACGATCGCTCAGGATGAACACTGTTTCCCAGTAGTGGCAAATGGCTAAACACTGGGTTTAACTTTTGATCATGATCATTGCCTAATAGTAGGGTTGTTACAATAATTTCCCAGTATTATAAGGGTGGGGGGTTTTCAGGAAAACAAAGGTTGCCTTTATCTGAAGACTTTCCAAAGAAAGAAATGAATGTAGCAAGCAATTCAGATTCCCAAGCTCTGACAGTCCATTACAGTCAATAAACTGTCCCCCTTCTAGTTGGCATGGGCATTGCATATTCTTTTAATATTAATAATGATATGTAATTAATGATTTTAATAACCAAGCTATTGTAAACACATCATAATACACCTTTCTCACATTCTTTTCTAACTGGGTTATTCAATTTTAGCTACATCAGACTGCAAAGCAAAAAGAATACTTGATCCCAGAGCAAGAAATTCAGCAGGTCTCCTGGAGAAGACTGTCCACTCTTTGGGCAAGACTTACTGTGTGAACGAGTGATTCTCCATTTTTTCTGAGAAAAAGGACATGCATTAGCTGCTGCACATCCACTAATGGTTCTTCTGTTACAGACACTGCAGACACCAGAGCAGGGAATGGTCTCCTTTGAACAATCCAATGCCGCTTGGTTTGTACACTGACTTTCATTAACACACACACTTCTACGAAGACAATAGAATAATATAGAGAATAACAACAGAATAATATAATAATACAGAATAAAAGCTGCCTCCCATGAAACTAGGCTGATTTGTCTAACAAGTCTAAATTCTTTCTTTTTAGACCTACTTTGCTAGTCTTGGAAAAAATCTTCCTTATTATTAACCATGCTGACTGATCTATTTTCCTTTGGATCATCTCACCATCTTTTTTAAAGTATAAGGACAATACTGGAAAACAGTTAACCGTTAAGTATTAACCCAGCTTTGCTTCAAAGTAAAGTAGTGGTTCACAAACCTCCTCAACATTTTCCTTTGGGAAGCTTGTATCCTTTCATCTGTGATGTTTGATTTCAGCAGATATTATCTCACATCTGTCTTGCTGACAGAGATAAAACTCTCATTCCACCTACAACAGCAAAAAGATACCTGCTGGATACATCTGCATTTTCCATGTGATCTATCTCCTGCAAAGGCCTCGTATTTCATTTTTAAGAAATGCTGCCCCTGCCCACCGGGCACTGCCTTGCCCTTGCTCCGTTTGGCTTCACTATCAGTCTCATTCCTATACTCCTTTCTAACTATGTGTTGGGTCTGCATGGCAAGCTTTTGGCNGCGGCTCTGGGGGGCACCTGGCCCACAGCCAGGGTCAACCCACCGCAAACTATGAGGGCAGCTTGCCCTGCATCGCTTTTATTGCATCTGTGGGATTTTATTGTGTGTGAGCACATGTCCTTGAACATTTCCCAAGTTTCATAAGTATTCCTTGTGTTACATCGGCAGAGCTAATCATGTCAAAGATTGCTCCAAGCTTTGGAAGAGAAGATTATCCATACAGTCTGGTGTCCGTTTTGTCAAATACTCTCCAAGTATCAGAGGGAACACCCAAACCCACAGGCAATTGAACACTGCTGAGGTCTACAACGTCTCTCTCCCTGTGACAGTGCAAGAGTCAATGCACTGTAGTGACTTGTGGCTCACTGAGTGTCTCACAGTGCATGGAAGTTCTCCTTGTTTTTAGACACCTCGTGGAGAGCCATAAGGTTTCATAGCCTGATGTCAGTCATGACAAATGTGCTAGCTGAGCGGAGCACTCAAACTATAAATAAGAAATGATTACTCCAGGAGCACCTTGATGAATTTGGAGAATATCAGAGATCGCTTTCTGTCCAGATGATAGTCAGTGAAACAAATTAATAGAAGGGTTGCTGGAATGATAATAACCTGTAAAAGCATATGTTGTGAGTAGCTAACAATGTCCCTTCTTTGTTGGAAGTGATTATTTTTCATTTAGCAGATCTGAACAGCTAAATAACTTGCATCTTTGCTCATTCCGTTCCTCAGTACCAAATTACAGTACAAAGAGTGAAGTTATCCTAAGGGTAAAAAGAAAATAGAACAATATATTAAACCTGAGTTGTAAGTAATTGTGAATTTTCTTAAATAGTCCTTTTAAAAATTGTATTTTCTCAAATCCTTGAGGTATGCAGTACATTTGAAACATGAAAGCAGTCACAACTTATATCTACTATTTTATTGATAAACAATCTTTACATCAATGGGACAAAGTAGACAGTTACAAACATTTTAGAGCAAAATTTACAGGTCTGAGTTAGGATCAACTAGGAATGGAATGTTAGTTATAAGGAACCATCAGTTTGCATAGAATGACATCCCATATTAATTGCTTTTTAGAGATTTGTGGTATCACAGTTCTTAATATATTAAAGTTTTTATCACTTATTTTTGTGTTTCCTGTTGAGGAAGAAGAACTGCACTGGACACCTCATTATGCAGCCAAAGCCTGGGAAAGACTCAGATTTGTTGTCCAAGCTACTGCTATGGTTATGTTTGCAATGATGTACCATTGCTTCTTACCAACAGTCAACATCCAGTGCTAATATTCCATTTTAAATGAAATTCAATTGTCCATTAAAATTATCATCCCCATCTCTCACTATTTTTGGAATAGTAGTGCCAGCTTCAACTTAGAGGCAACGTATGTGAAATATGGGAAGCTTAGCCTGGGAGAGGGAAATTTCAGAAGATATCTGAACAGAAACATCTCCTTCTTATTGATTGGGACCACTAGAACCATCTGTTTCTAGTATCAGCAGAGAGAGACTTTCTCATCTTTCACTTTAGGACATGAGATCTTTCATGTGATAAATTTGGAATTTTTGATTTTGTCCTTCTTACCATCTTTTCCTGTTGATGTATCCAATTCCACATGAGAGTGTTCACTGTTAGTTTATATTTTATGTTTCCAGATAAAGCAGACAGGATGAGTTCTTCCCAACATCTTTCAGCTTCAGAAGGACCAGTCTTTGGGGACCATCAGCAACGTGTGTGGTGCCTTTGTGAAGAGAATAAATTAAGAAAGTGCAGCAAGAGGTGTCTGGAGTGGAGACAAGAGGGGGGCTGAACAAGGTCAGGAGGTGCTCCATGGCAGAGCAGGTACGATCCTGAATGGAAGGTGGCCCAGGGATAACCCACGCCAGCGCAGAGGGAAGGTGTAAGAAGGAAGGAGTAGCAGCAGAAAGGAGTGAAGGAAGGAGTGGCACAGACAATACGCTACAGTTTTACATAATTTTCAAGGAAAGATAATTTGAAAGCTTCCCAGATTTATCCACTTACATCTCTGGATAAATTTTCTATTCATTATTAAAAATACTTCCATGGAGATAAGGAATATGTATTACCTTTGCCGTTCTTTTCTTCTGAGATTGAATGCATAACCTCTGTCTATATTAGGAGTGGGTCCCCTGTCATTACAGAAACATGACAGGTTGATGTCATCTTCATTTACCAGCTAGGATGCTGCTGCACCAAATTAACATGAAATACACAGAATTAAATTACTCAGAGATCTAAATATGATCACATACAGACAAAATTTAAACTTAAATAATATGAAAATCTATCTAAACTTTCTGGATATATGTTTTCTTTGCCTAAGAAGTTCCATGGTTTCACTCCAGTGAACATTTCAGCCTGCTTTCAGCTTGAGGGAAACCACAGTTCCCAGCCACCTGCAGAGGGGAAGTTTTTTGTCTCCATGTTCCAGGAGAATTCATATCTACTTTCCTAAACTACGAGCTGCATTAAATGCATTGTGGAAAAAAAAAATACAACAATTTCTCCTGCTGCAGAGCATGATAAATTTCACTTAACCATAACAAAGTCATATCTTAGGTATCAATTCCCATTTTCTGTTCTGGATGATCCATCATTTTCAGGACAGGCCAATCTTACTCAAAGAAAGGAAAAAATTCCTATTCTTCTCCCTGTGAAAGCTTTCAGATCCATTACGGTGGTATTTTAATAGATGAATGCCTGTAGGGTATGAAGCATATTCATCCTTTAAATGTTAAAACACACAAAACAAGGTATATTATACATAATAACACCTCCACCATCTCCTGAGCATTAAAATGCAGAGAAGATTTATGGGGAAAAAAAAAAAAAAAAGCACTACTAATATTACTGAGATTAGTAAGCAACACTGAGATTCTTGGTTAAATTATATTTTAACATCATATATTCTTGATACAATAGGCATGACAACTTTCTCCCAAGGTTAGGTCTTAGGAGGTCTGGCTTTCAAAACCTGCCCAGGGGAAGAGTATTTCTTCAGTTAACTTAGATAATGGATGCTTGGTAACTATGAGCCCTTCATATTAATTTCAAGTATGTTTGGCTGGAGAAACCTTTCACGGTCAAATAAAAATGCTTGTTGAGTAGTGCTGGTAGCCAGACTCATTCTAGTGGAAAAGCATCTGCTTCTGGCGTTCAATCTGGATGAGGCTGTCAGAAACCAATTGAGGTTCTAAAGTCAAATTCGATGACTTTGTGGGAATGGAACGACAATATCCTATGGAAATGTTTACTACTAGATTTGTATAAAGGAGTTATCCTTTCTAATTAATTAATCATGGAAAGAAAAGAGAGAAAGGGGAAATAAAGATGCTGAGAACACTGTATGAAGTTCTTTTCCTCTAGATGGATTTATACACTATTAATACTGAAAATTTCCCAAGGAAATGAGTGCCCAGGAAAACCACATTTACTACCCCAAATGCCTGTTTTAAAAGAGCCTGGTCTCACGTGGAAGGCTGATCCTGCCCTAGGGAGATCATCTGAGATGGTGGAGATGGAGGCCCATGCTGGGTGTGTCAGATCTGGACTTACAGCCTCCGCACCCCAAGGGGACCAACAGGTCCCTGGCCACGCTCCCAGGTCTGACCTCTGTGCTGCCCTGGGATGGTTGGAAAATGTTCCACCGTGCAAGCAGTCATTCACCACTTCACAGCACCAGGACAAGGATAAAGGAAGAGCGAAAACAAAAAGGCAGAGAACAGGGAGGAATTAGGAGCAAAAAGAGTTACAGCTGGAAAGAACATGAGACAAAGCAGCAGTAAGACACTAGAAGCAACAAGGTACAGAAAAATGTTATTTTGTTATTTCGTGGGCAAGAGGAATCACCAAACAAGAAGGCAGCTTGAATGCTTAGAGTGCTTTTTTCTCAGTCTTCATGGAAAAAAAATATGAATACTAATTAGGTTCTCCTGAGAATTAATATTAATGAAGCTAACAACACCACAGTGCAGAATCAGTGCAACATTATTTATCCGAGTTATAAATATTCAACTCATCAAGACCTGGTGAAACCCATCTGAGCACTTAGGGAACTAAACATAGCAATTTCTAAACCATTAGTGATTACCTTGGAAAACTCAGAAAGGGCTGGTAAGGTCCCCAAGGAGCAGGAAAGAGCAAATACAGGACCTCTCTTTAAAAAGAGAAAAGATAAGGAGACAGAACTGTAGACTTATCGGCATAACCTCTGTAAAGAAGGACACTGAAACATTGTTTAGCAATCTATTTATAAGTGCTAGGAGAAGAGTAAGATGATAAAATATCCGATGTGATTTTCTCAAAGGCAGCAGTGTCAAGCCAACAAATTTTCTGTTATCAAAAGAGTAATTGGAAAAGAGTCACAATTTTTGCTCTAGCAGCTGTTTTTACATAGTTGTACCTGACATTCCCATGAATGAAATATGATGAAGGTGAAATCATCAGAGTATTGATGGGTCATCAGCTGAAACGCTCTGAGATTAGTTATCAGTGGTCTATTTTAAGGCACGTGAAATGTGTCTTGCCAAGGGCTGCCCTGGATTTAGTACTCTTAAATATTTTCCTTAGCATGCAGATGATGAAACAGAGAATCTGGGACACACTAATGTGTGGCTCTGAAACCATTGTTAGTGGTGATACTAAAGATTTTTTTATATATATTTGACAGAAATATCCTGAGGATTGCTTAGATCCTGTTTTATAGCAGGGAGATGGAAAAGATGACCTCCTGAGGTCCCTTTAAGATGTATTTTCCAGTGACCATATCACTCTGAAACTTTGATAATTTATTAAGGTTGTTGGCAAAATCTGTCTTGTCATTACACTGATGGGGATTATCTGCTTTTGGGAAGATTGTTGTTCATATTTATAGAAATGATGATATTAAGGAGACAGATACATTCTGATAACACTACCGCTGCAAAGGGGAAACAGGGTTATAAGTACAGAGCCATCAGTTTCTGTGATTGCCCTGACAGACGTGGTAAGAAATGCACAACAAAATGGAAATTATTAACTAACAAATATCAGGGAAAATGAATCAGTGAGGCACAGGAATAGTTAAAGTCAAAATCAAGTTGTTATACAGAGGAATAATTAGCATTACTCAAAGGCTCTATATTAAGGTCTTGGATTTCAATATTAGCCTGAATATTTGAAACATGCTTTGATTCTATTTAAAATGTGCTTTCTCTGATCTTGGATGAATTTCCCACCCATGCAATGAGGACAGCAGCATTTCCTACCTCTCAGACTTTGGTTCTCTGGTGCACTGAGCTTGTCGATGCGTCGGAGCAGAGGTTGTGGAGCCAGGCGTGGCTCCGCTCTCCACTGTGATGAGTTGGTTGTCTTGGCTAAGGCATCTGTAAAATTGCAATAATAATAATTTACGTATTATGTAAAAATTGCTATCTAGCATAAATAAAAATAAATTCTGAAGCATGAAGTTTAAGCTCAGGACATTGAACTCGTTTGCCGTTTTGTAACTCCTTGGCACTTGCTTATTTTATCTTATACACAAAGTGTTTTGTGTCAATAGAATCATTCACAGGGGACTAGTAGAGTTCTTGGCCTTTTATAAATTAGTGTGATGGAATATTACCTACTTCTTTCAGTCTCAACCCGCAATCCTCATGATTTATGACATTTAATGACACTTGGTGGCATAACACATTTATTTTAAAATCTCTGCAATGCAAAGCATTGGAAAATGAAAAATGTCATTTTTTTTATAGTACCTAGGAGATTCAGAAAGAAAATGTAGAAAGCTGCACTTTATTTCCATTATGGCAGTCACATTCATTAAAGCAATTAAATTAAATTGAAATTAACTTCAGAAGATCTTCCACATGCTTAAAACAGCGTATTTCCCTACAGTCTTTTGTTGTTCCTATTCTTTTGACATTACTGCCTGATCAGTTAAGCAATGATGATTAATGACACTTCAGAAATGATCTTGATTGCTCTGAATGCTTGAACCGATTATTTTTGAAAATATTGGAACATTGAACACAGAGTATTGATTCTTTTTCACGAGATGCTAAACCTCAGTCCCATCCACACTCACAGTGCTTGTCACTTCACTGCCGAAACAAATAATTCCCTCTCAGCTTCCCTCATCACATCTCACAGCAATTCATAAACATGACTGTATCTCTTCACATCACTGAAGTTAAGGAAAAGGAACCAAATGTCCTTAAAGCAGGAGCATTTGTGCTCCACAATTATGCCTGACCCCAAAACTTAGCTAAAATCTAGCACTAAATGGCTGAATAAAGAGGAAATCCCCCCACACTCTGCATATCCTCAGTTCTCTCTTCTTCAAGTCAAGATCATTTGCTGCGAAAATGTACTTCTGCTGACCAAATATCTGGAAAAAATTGTAAAATGTCTTCCGATTAGCAGATGAAATCCTGGGGTCATGGAAATCAGTGGTGAAACACATCCCATCAATGTGTGTAACACAAAGCATAGATTTAAGCATTAACTTGAGCAATGATAAAAGTGAACGTTAGCAGTGATAGAATCTTTATAGCTGCTTTGGTATCTGAAGGATGTGCAGTATCTGGGACAAACGTTATCAACATTTAAAGTAATGAAACTATGGACAATAACAGATGCCCAGATTTTAACAATTCTCTTGATACAAATATCAATTAAATGGAGGATAAGAATTTCCTTTTTACTGACTATAAACTGCAGATTACAGTTCTAGTTATGGGTTTTACTCTGTAGCTGTTGCAGGCTGCAGATTTTGATGCAGGAAATGTGTATGCATTATCCCTCTACACAGCCATACCGATGGCGGGGTGAGAAGATCCCAGCAGAGCACTGGGTACCAAAAAAACCAGAGGGCTGGATGTTTGTGGATGCAATAGCTACCAGGTCGCTTCCCAGCAATCCAGTAGCAATATAATGATGGCAAATATAAGTAACTAGTTTGACTATAATAAATGTTGTGGTGTTTACGTATCAGTCAGCAGCAGCGCAGTTCACGTGTGCGGTGAGGGTATCTCTACGAGCACTTGAACTCAGAGATGTGAAAGGTGGTTGTGGCCCATTACGGATCCAGGAGTGGGAAGAGGCTTCCGTAGGACTCTGTACAAATGGAATTACTGCTAATTACTGCACAACCCAGCCTTTAAGGGCAAACATCCCATTTCCAAAACCTAGGTTTGGAAGTCAAGCAGAACAACGGGATGAGCTGCCTTTTACCCTCTGCCTAAGCCATGGACCATGCTTCCCTTCCTAAGCGTTTCCAAAGCAACAGTAAATAGTACCCCTGTTGAGACAACAGTATATTGCACTCCTGCTGAGAGGAATTTGCATTTCATTTGCAGATTATTATACCCGAGGCTTAGTCTAAACTGCTTTCAAATTTCCTTTGCTCCTATTGGGTATTCATGTCTGTGCCTAGATAGAATTCAGAAACTTGAAATTATTCTCACATCACGTACAAGACCATATGTTTCACCATAAGAAGTTTGAAATAAGAAATGCCCATCATTTTGCACAGATAGGTAATGTAAAATGGACAGATTAATAAATCCAGGAAGAGCCACATTCTCTTTCATCTACACGGATATACTTTCTGTGGAGAAAATGAAGTTACAGAAAATACCTGGCCATCAAATTTAAAAGTTAGGATGAATTTGTTTTGGAAAAAAAAACCAAAAAAACCCAAAACAAACCCACACAGAAACACACAAGATCACGGAATCGCTGAGGTTGGACACATCTCTGGAGACTATTTCATCCAAGGGGCAGTGAGACCAGGTTGTTCAGTGCTCTGCCCAACCAGGTTTGGACTGTCTTCCAGGTATGGAGACTCTACAACCGCTCTGGACAACCTGCTCCAGTGGTCTAACACCCTCATGACAAAAAAAGTTTTTTCATATGGTTTTTAACTTGTGCCCGTTGCTCCTGTCACTGGGCACCACTGAGAAGAGCCTGACTCCAACTCCTGTAGTGCCTCTCATCAGACAGTAGGTAACATCCCCCTGAGCCTTCTCCTCCCCAGGCTGAGCAGTCCCGGCTCTCTCAGCCTCTTCTTATGCAAGAGATGCTCCAGTCCCTTCATCATCCTTGTGGCCCTGAGCTGGACTCCCTCCAGTAAGCCCATGTCTCTCCTGTACTGGGGGGCTCAGCCCCTGACCCAGCACCCCAGCTGTGTCTCACCAGTGCTGAGCAGAGGGGCAGGATCCCCTCCATCGACCTGCTGGCCATGCTCTGCAGCCCGGGAGGCTGGTGGCCATCCGTACCACAAGGACACATTGCCGTCTTGTAAAATGCCATCTAATATTGTAACATTCCTCATATATTTGATTTCCTTGTTCTTATTACTCACTTCATAGAACCATAGAATCCCAGCCTGGTTTGGGTGGGCAGGGACCTCCCAGCCCCTCCAGTGCCACCCCTGCCATGGGCAGGGACACCCTCCACTAGCCCAGGTTGCCCAAAGCCCCATCCAACCTGGCCTTGAACACTGCCAGGGAGCCAGGGGCAGCCACAGCTTCTCTGGGCACCCTGGGCCAGGGCCTCAGCACCCTCCCAGGGAAGGATTGCTGCCTCACAGCCCAGCTCCATCTCCCCTCCTGCAGCTTCAGGCCATTCCCCTTGGCCTGTCCCTCCCTGCCCTTGGCACCAGCCCCTCTCCAGCTTTCCTGTACCTTTGTATACTGAAAGACTTCTTCTGTAGTAGTTTTGGTTTAAACCATTCTTATGAGTAAAAGTTGCCTGCAGTGAGGAGCTGGTGAGGTGGGACTGTCAGAGTCCTGCTGCATGTCAGCAGTGTTATCTCCATGCTCTGTAATTTATCTCAGGCTCTGCCATGCTGTATCTTTTGCTCGAGGTCTGTTGCACCTGTTCCTGTCTCAAAAGTAAAATGCCATATATTTATACCCAAAAATCAACTAAGCAGTCCTACTGAGCAGATGTGCAAGGCACATTACTAACACAATATCTTTGAGTTAAAGCATGTCTGAGGGGGAAAAAAAAAAAAAAAAGGATTGTTAAATTCAAGTTCAAATTACACATATGTAAAGTGGCAAAACCAAAAACTTTGGATCACGTCTAATTCCTCTGTGGTTACTCAGAGGCACAGTTACACAAACCTGACCATCGGCTGGCAGGGAATGAGGGTACCCAAACCCTCAGCTAAAGCCCTCCGTTCTCAATCAATGAAAAGATGGAGGTGAAATGCTTTTTTGATCATTAAAAGGTTGCAAATTCTCCTACAGCAAGCTGATAAATATACGCAACATATTGTATAGAAATGAGAATTTAGAAAGTGACCAGAAATTAGGTATGATAATTCTCGTATCATTCCTAGCTTTCTGGGTCACTTTGTAAATAAGTGCAGTGATATGGCTCTGTTTTCTCTGTGATGTGCAAAGCCTGTTATCAGGTCAAGTAAGTAATATCTGTATTTTTATTTTAATAAAATGCTATTAGGATAACACCATTTGGGTATCAATTATTATTAGAATATCTTTCCATGTAATATTTCAAAGGAAAAATGGCTGCTTTCACATTCAAAACTGTTCTTTGAAAATGCACCTTTCCACAAAGAAGCTCATTGCATTAAGAAAATAAATTTATGGAAGGATTACATCTTGGTGTGCTGGTTTTGGCAGGCAAAACCAGAACACTTGGGTAACAATATTCTGAAAAATATTAGGGCTTTGATAAGTCGTCAAGTCAGGCACTTGCTTTGGTTTCCATTATGGAAAACTAAATCAGCGTATTGCTGCTGTTCTTGCAGGTTTTCATATCCAAGTGAAAATTTGATACATGCTGGAGTAACTTGGAAAAAACAATATTTCTTTACTGTCCAGTGAATTCTTATTTTTTTGTGTTTTTCAAGCTTCCACAGCTTCAATGAAAGGACAAGCAATGCTCCTAACTCCAGAACAGCCCAAATCCTGATAGTCGTGGCGTTTCCCCAGCATCCAGCTGAGGTGGACAATAAAGGCAGATGTCTCCTGGCCTGTGAGAAGGTCCCAGTCAGCCTTGCATGGGTGATTTTGTCTGGGGAGCAGTGGGGTGCCCAGAGCATGGGCAATCTGCTGGGGGGTGATAGAAAGAACCGTGGCTTCCACCTTCCAACCCACCGCTCTGAGGACAGAGCATCCCCACCCAAATCTTTGTCCCTGCTCTGGTTTAAAGCAGGTTTTCACCACCCCTTCTGGTGGCCTGCAAGATGACACACTACAGGACAAGCTGTGTTGCTCAGCGCAGATCTAAGTGCAGAGCAGAGCTCTGTTGCACTCTGTGTGTGTCTATATATATATATCTCTGTATGTACACACTGTGGCTCACACCACCAGCTCCCTACGTCCCTCCTGGGTTCCTGTTGCCCATCTCACTTGTCCGTAGCCCGTGGGCTGCCAGCTGTGTCCTCTGCTCTGCGAGGGCTGCACGGAGGGAAGCTTCACTGCCAGCTTTGAGGAGATCTACTGCATGGTGGTACTGAAGAAAATGTTGGAAGTCCTGCAATAAATAGATAGGGAATATAATAAGAAAAATACATTTTTCTATACCTTTCTGAAAGCTGTTGACTTATTTCCTAAGGCAGGTGGGTTTATATCCCTTTGCAAAATAATCATGGACCATATAAACCCATTAAATCATCGAAAGACTATTGAACATCTTACAAATGAAATATAGAGATCTAAATAAATTTTGAGGAGCATTATTCTAACGTCCTTCAAAAGTGTGTCAAATACTTCTGTCTTACTGCCGGTTACATTACCTAGCCATTAAACATGTATTATCTTTCGAAGGAAAAGCAGAGATTAATGACCTGAACCAAAATGATGAATTCACTGTGCAAGATGAGGTAGACTTCTGAAACAAGCCAGCAAACAGAGGGAAGAAATATTAAAACTAGATAAATAATAGAACAAGAAGGTCAAAGAAGGAGAAATTAATAGGATGTTATTTTAAATTATATTAATTCCATTCCCTACACTTCAAAAAAATATTAACCAGCTAGATATATATTTTCTCTGTGCTGACTTCACAATGAAATCTCTCTCATTTGCAGTGTTACATCGTAATGGAAAAGATCTATATTGCAGTAGAAACTGAGGCTGTGTTTTAGGTGGGACCTGAGAATGAATCCTGTCATTTGCCGAGTCTGTGCTGCTTCGGACGAGGCTCCTGGGGCAGCAGGGCTGGGACATCCAGGGATCCTCCTGTCCTTCTGTCCACAGTGGGAAGTGCCGCAAAGCGATTCCGAATAACCACACTTTGCTTCCAGTGTTTAATCATCTTCTTTGTATGCCGTGCATGAATTACAATCGCTGAAATTGAAATTTGCTACATAAAGGATATTAATGTGGTTAATAAGACAAGCAATCGCCCACCAGTGGCCCTAGACATATCCAATAAGTTTCTAATGATTTTTTTTATTGTTGCAATTTGCTACTATAAAACCACTAGGCCAATTTATGTCTGCTTCATCTTTAACAGGAGGATTTCTGATGCGAGCAGTTTTAAATATCGGCACTTTTTCCTAACATTTGGGGATGCGATTTTCTCAAGTAGCATTGACGGTTTGCGGGGTCAGTTTGCTCCAGTATTCATTTAACCCTGTTCAGAGGAACCTTTTGGGTTTATGGTACGGAGTATGCGCTGAGTGGGCTGTAAGACCATAAGGTGCATAAAGATGAAGCAATTACTTCACGGCCAGCAGTGACACACGCAGATGACACAGCAGCGTGGGTAACCACCACGGCTGTCCCACTGCGCAGAGAAAGGCACCGCTCATTACAGATGTGAGACCTTTTGCCTCTCCAAAAAGGCAGGAGCTGTTCCAGCTGTGGAGGACATACGTTTATGGAAAAGCAAGGAAGATTTCTGCCCTCCTCCACCAGCGGTTCACATGGATGCATAACACTTCACCACTGGTTTTATTTCTTCAGCTCAAGCGCAAGGTTTGCAGCGGAGAAAGGAAAGCCGTGAGTTTATTCCTTACCAGCAATCCTCACTGGGAACTGCAGTGAGGAGGTGTAAACATCAGGAGAACAAAAATAAATGGGTATAAACAAGCCATTTTCCCGTGCTGTGATGGAGAGAGAAACAAAGAGAACTGTAATAGCAGGAGATAGGAGGGGTTACTGGAACAGGCACTGCCGCAGAAGTCTGATGCTGTCCTCCGGATTTGAAAAGGTATCCCAGTATAAAGCTGCCTTTGGGGCAGAACAGCGGGAGTCCATGCGGAGAGCAAAGCTAACAGCAATCCGTGCGCTTCTGAAAAGCAAAAATGATTGTTAGGGAGGAGAGAGTCAGTGCTCAGCGTGAATGCCGGTGGAGACTGAACCTGCTGTACAAAGATACAAAGTAGAAAAATGCCATGGCAAAACTAAAGGAAAAGCACATCCTCATGGTAAGGAGTGCTACACACACGAATAACGCTAGCTCAGTGAACTGCCACAGCATGCCTGGTGCTGCCTTTGGGGTATGTAAAATATATATTGGTTTTGTAACCCCGTATTTGCAATTCAGTCAGGCCGTGACGTGCCAGTCTTCCAGGCAGCAACTACACGTGCCGGTCACGGTGCAGTACAATTCCTCATTCCTTGAGAGGAATGCATTTCATGGTGTGCTGAGTGCCGTCTAAAATCTTCACCCATCCTGCTATTAACCACCCTCCTCAGGTTGTCCAGCGACGGTGCTAAGGCAGGAGATGATGGATGTCCTTGGGGCAAGGAGCGTCCCGGGGCATCCTGCCCCAGGCAGCGCTGAGCCCCTCGCGGTGCCCAGGACCTCCTGGCAGATTGCTGCCTGCTAGCAGTACTAGGCGTGCTGTGCTGAGGAACGAAAGGGATCTGCACATCAAATGCAGCAAAGCAGAACATAGTACGAAGTGGCAAGGCTGCAAACATGGGATACATCAAGATTTTGCAGTTTAGATTAAAAAAAAAAAAAAAAAAAAGCATGACTGCAATACCAGTGCTCTTCTTGTATAAGTGAAAAAGTATTTTAGTGCTTACTGGGAATTATGACATTTTCTACTCGGTGTGCATCGCTCTGTGTACAGACACTGAATGGTTTTAGGAGACATTTACTGCAAAATAACATTAAAATGTTTAAATCTAGCAATCTCCTAGGCCTTGAGCTACTGACAACAATGATTCAAGCTCAGACGTGACACAGAGCAAACGAAAGGTCCTTCAGAGCACCTGTAACGAGCTCTCTGACTTCTGCTGGCCAGAGCTCTGCAGGTAGAAAAGGTATTAGTGATTGAATTTATCCCACAAGAAAAATGCCATTTCTATTAATTTCACAGAGCTGCAATGGTAGATCACAAATTATTAGAGCCCACGCTTAATAAATCATTAAGAACATTATCCTATCTGCTAGATCAGAAGAGACTACTTTTGCAATTGAAAAGGAATTTCTCTATGCGGCTTCTACCAGGACACAGACCTGCTGTGCTGGGTTGCACAGTAGGGAACAAAAGCACCCGCTGACAGAAATAAAGAGTGATTGCTTTTAAAATAATTGAGATACTTGACAAAGACATTACCTAGGAGCTGAGGTCCAAGGATACAAAATGCTGCAGCTCATCACGCGACCTCACCACAGTATTATTATTAGCAGTGGGAGAAAAAACACACTTAGTGAATCGTGAGACATTGTCTAAGGGTCCGTACCTAACTTGAGGTAAGGAAGAGCAATGTCAAGAGAAAAGAGTCCCCTGTTGAGTATTCAGATTTGAATGCTTTGTGCATCAGATTGAAAGTCTTGTTTCTTGCGGTAAATAAAATTCTTATCACCGGGTATGAGTCTCTCACTCACAGATGATGATGGCTTTTTTCTACTTTCCCTCCTAGTCTGGTCACCCTACACCAGTCCACCCTTCCACAATTTTCCTTATATCCTCTTTAATCCCCTAATTATTCTCTACTTTCTCCTCTCATTGCCCTCTGGTAGTTTGTTCGCATGACAGAAGTAAATAGCTATAGAAGTATATAGTCTGCTGCATCTTAAAAAAACCCCTCAGTGACTCTACTGGTCTCATCCACACCAAGCCCAGAAAACAGCTTTGTCCTTTGTAACCTCACAGCTGTCTTTAAAAGTACACACTGATAATTTTTTTGCTGTTGTATCCTCACTTGTCTCCTCTCAGTGTCCCTCTCCCCCCCTCCCCCTCAGCTCTCTGTGTAGGTACCATAGGACTGGATACTGTAGGACTCTCCTTCCTTCCTCTCCACCTTAACCATGGTGACTTCAAGTTCAAGGGTAAGTTTAACTAATTCCAACAATTCTTCAGCTCCCAGTCTGTGTGTCCCTGTCCCAAATAAAACAGTATCTCAGATTTTTCTTCTTAGCTGTTGAGCCATCAGCTCAAGTTCAACATAACTGAAAAGTTTACCACGTTTCTAGGAACTCTTTGGTCCTACCCAGGACAACAATACAGTTACTAACATTGCTAAGAATCAAAGCAATTAGTCATAACGTATTATTAGGGAATTTTTATGGTACTCCTTGAGGTGAATTAAACACAAATTTGTGCTTGAATATAACAGAAAAATTTAACGAGCATGCATTGGGCAGAGTCCTGCTGCAATATGTGGTTCTACATGGAGTCTGCAAAGATGTGTCACAAGCAGATTGCTTATGTCCACTTGTACCAGCACTCATCCGAGAGCGGCTCCAGGGGCTGGGGGTGCCCAGCCCTGGGTCCATGACCAGCCCAGCTCTGCTGCCCAAAGGTGGCCCCTGAGCACTCCCTGTCTGCAGGACAGTGCTGAGGCTGTTTCTGGTCACCCAGGGAAACCTCACTCTCTTGGCAAAAAATCCTTCTGTCTCTGGCATCCCTGCTTCCAGCCAGTTTAACCCCTTCTTGCAGCTGGGCCTCCAGGCCAGATCATTCCTCAGTCACAAACTACCACCGCTGATCACTTACAATGAGAATTTCCCCTTCAGTACCCAGGGCAAATAGGATTTAAGAATGAAATAGAAATCTGTTAGCACCTTCTGTGGCTGTAACGTATACCCATCCTATTCCTCTGTCCCCCAGGAGGAAAGAATTACACCATAGGGAGGTCCACCTGGCTGAGAACCAAAAGCATATTAGAAGGTGGAAGAGTAATCCAGGAGTACCCTGGCCATAAACTGTAAATACATTGAATGCATGTTATATTGGAATCCTGGCAGGTTATAAAGAGCTATTTAACTCTGGGAAGATAAGTGTTCTGTGGGAGACAAAAACCTATGCAGCCAAGATGACAAAAACTGGGAAAAGTAATCTTTATCTTTAAATGGTAGACCAGGAACATGGGAAGTAACTCTAGAAATAATTTCATGGAGGAGGCAGTGTGTCACAGAGAGAGAAATGAGAAATCTGTATTACATATTTTTTCATAAACAAGTCTGCCCCATCTTTCTCTCATCTTTCATCATTTTTTATCTTTCTTGACAAGTCTGGCCTTTGGAGAAAGCCTTCCCTTCTTCTCCCTCTCCTTCTCCCTCTCCTTCTCCCTCATCTTCTTTTCTATTTTCATCATACACCGAAGGAACAAATATTTTCTTACACTTCTTTTTTTTGTTTGTTTGTTTGTTTGGTTTGTTTGTTTGGTGGTGGTGTTAAAAGGAAAGGGAAGAAAAAAAAAAAAAACAAAAAAAAAACTTACCTGTAGCTGCTACATTAAATCATCTAGTTTCCTGTAAACACTTTGTTAAAATCTTGACATATTACCTTTGCTGAGTATGACACATGGCTGGCTTCTCCACCAATACCTCCATGCCAGTGCTGCCAATTATTCGTATGACTTTGCTGCTCATCTTAGTAGAGACAGAAAAATGAACAACATTAGGCTTTTGACTGCCTGCCTTTTTCAGAAAACTCGATTCTGGAAAAAGAAACAAAACGGAAGAGATAAACAATAAGACCAGAGGGGAACAGAGATTCGGTCAAGTGCAAGCTCTGAAAGGCAACCTCAAAGAACCTTTTGCTCATTCTACCTCTCTTCTCCAGTCCTTTTCACTGCTGAAATCTTGAAGAAGGTGGCTTAGTTTGCAAATACACCACACAAAACCAGTTGCTGATCTATTTTGAGTCTTCTTGGCACCTAGCACTTGTCTGCCATCCTCTCACGGGCTCCCTGCCGTCTCCCCAGCCTGGAGATGTGTTTTGGTCAGGAAATGATAATGCACCTTGTAAGAGCTGGAGGAGGATCTCCTGGTTTAATTCACTGGCCATTTATAATAGGATGCAAGTGCCTTCCCTCAGCATTTACACTATTTGGAGGAAAACCTGTAGATTGCAGTTAGAGAAGTGTGGAGTAAGAGCACTACATTTGCAAGAGTAGGACAAATACGATGAGCTCCAGAAAAAGACACATCTGACAACGAAGGAAACACATCTCTTCACTGCAGGCATAAAGTTCACTAAGGAGCTATCTATTAGCACGGGCGTTGTATGCTTTTAAATCCTTCCCTGGGCAGGTTTTTCATAAGTGTAAACTCACGGCATAGCTCCCTCTGTGTAGTAAGTGTCTGGGTCAAAATCTCTCCAACTGGCACTAAATTTTCTTCGTCACTAACTTCTCTCTTTAGCTGGAGGTTGGGGACAGGGCGGATGTTTTCAGCGCAGCAGATGACATCAAACAGCCTGACAAGAACTTAAGAATGGGAGATGTGGACACCGTAGAAATGAATAATGACTGAGCATAGCTTGATAAAAGGAAATAGGAAAAATCTGAGAATCCACTGTCTAAGCTGCAGCACTGAGCAATTTTTTTTCCCCATGGTTAATTTTTTGGCTCTAGTAAATCCAATCAGATAGTGATTTATGACAAGCTTCTATTTTGTGTCATTTCCTCTTCAATAATAATATTCAACAATTCATTTTCTTGTTGAGAAAGAAAGTCAATATTGCAAATCCCTCCAACTGTCACACAGCAGCTCTTCTGGGACATTGCACAGTCTAACTGACTTTGTGCTTTCCCTGATACTGAGGCTAAACCTTCGTTGCCTCGGGGATCTGTTCTCTTCTTCGGTGTCTGAATCTCCCAGACAGCTGAAGATATGATGTTACCTCCGCCATTATGAAGATAATCCACCCTGCTCCTTAATCATTTTTAGTCTCTTGTTCTGTCAATACCCAACCCATCAATATTGCTCTAAATTTCTTGTAATCATATTCTAGCCATGGCTTTTCCTACCCCCTCTGTAGTCTGCCATGACAAATCCAAGGCATCTTACACATAAACATATCTCAGGATAACGGACACAGGAGAAAGGGACTCTGCAGGAACATCAGCAGTAGGTCACATGAAGGTCCAATCTGATTACACCCTTTGTTCCATGTGGGAGATAAGGATATAGAATTCTTTCAACTTTGAAAGAAGAAAATACTTAATTTAGCCAAAAAAAAACATTTATAGTCATTAGCTACTGTGACTTAAAGTATTTTAAAATAAGTACTTTAAGAATTAGTCCACTGAAATTTAACTAACTTTCAGAGGAAAAAAAATATAGAGAGCCAGTGATCAATTCTCAATATTAACATGTTTTTGCTTGTGTCTCTTAGTACTCAAACAAACATACAGGTGAATCTCTTACAGAAGAAGGTCTTAAACCCAGTGCTGAACTTAGTTTTCTACAGAAAACCTCCGATTTGTCCCTTTCTCCCTTCCCAGTGGTGGCAGATACACCGTCATGCACTTTGATGTCATAAAAAGACTTTTAGATCCCAGATTCTTTCTCTCTGAGATTTAAGAAGGAAGTTATGTGACATACTTGCTGATAATGTTTCAGTAATAAAATTCTCTCTACTAAACTATTAAGTTCTTTACAAATTCAGCCAGCAATGTAATGTGTTCAATACCATACCCAAATACCATTTTGAACTGTCACTGCTTATTCTAAGAACTTGATTCTTTCATACCTCACTATTCTTTTAATTGAAGAGGCATTCTCCTCCTTCCTTCGGTGTCATGAAGTTAGGGTGGATGGCTGTTTAATTTTTTTGTAGCACACCTAGATTCAGAAACCATTAAAAAGTAAAGGGCTACCCAAGGCAAATCTGGGCAGAAAACCTGATCAGCTGAAGACCGACAGTGTTCGTCCTTCCCTCCTGCTCCCGACAGCTTAGTGCGGTTGAGTGGCTGCAGAGGCTGCAATAAGGACTCCTCAAGTTCTAGGTTTCATGGAAATTTCGTCTGAAGTATAATGCTTTAAATTAGTGGAGAACTCAGCTCTCCGACAGACTGAGTATTGCTATATTCCTCAAGTGTACAAGTTTTACTGTTAATCTGCAAATGATCTGCTTTCATTCCTCCATATGCCTCTCTGCTTCTGTGAATATCATCATTCAATCACCCTTGTTTCAGAATCTCCTTAGGCTATTTTTGTATTTAATGGGGCACATCTCAATCCGGAGAAGTTACTGTGTTCTCAGAAGGCCTGGAGATGTTGACGCAGCTGAGATAAGCCTGTAAAACTGCAGAAAGCTCTAGCTGTGCCAGGGGATGAGGGAGGCACCAACACGTCCGAGGGCTGCAGCCGGGACACCAGGCCAACGCTCGCCCCGGCACGCCGGTCAGACCCAGCAGTGCCAGCACAGACCGTACTTGATCCCTTTGTTAGAGACGTGGAGGGGTTCTGGGGGTGCATTTTAGCACCACATTTTCAACTGCCATTTAGGATATGAAGAAAGCTTTTAGTTCTTGAATTGCCAAACAATGATGGAAAATATGATTTCTAAAGGCTTAGAAATCAGAGAAGAAAAAGGAAAACATGTATTTTAGTGAGGGTGAAGTAATGGAAAGATTTCATCACTTGAATGCAGGGATCATGAATGCAAATTAAGGAAAATTGCTGAATAAGAGTTGATAGTAGCATATTTATCTGGTATGTCAGCAACAATAAATATTTTTTTCCTTTTTTTCTCTCTGCTCTAACAAGCACTCTGGTGTTTCAGACTGGCTTCTGGAGGGCTGGAGGGTCTTCCTATGTGAGTTGATGTCTCTAGTGCTGTGAGAAGCTTGGCTATCACAGACTTTGTCTGATCCACTCACCACCGAGTACAACCATACGGAGACGTCAGCTGGAGCCGGAAAGTAGAGTCGTCCCTCAGCCTGGGCACGAGAGCAAATCAGCCAAAGTGCCATGCTGCTCTGCTGCCCCATCTACATACAGACTGAGCTAGGGTCTCTGCTCATGACACTACCCAACTGTGTGTTGGACATAATCCCTTTGATGCTGATGAAACCAGCAGCAGATGTAGAAAATACAATGCCCCGTGCTGGAACTATTGCATATAGGATGTAGTTCCTGAACTGGCCCATTACACCAGGACCATCTATCTGAAAACTACTGCCCTTCCTTTGGATGCTGTCACCAGCACTGTTTTGTGTAAGGTTGGAACATAAGAGTCTACAGTATTTTAAAAAAAAAAAAAAATTCCAGGAGAAGGAAATAGAAAATTGAATATTTGGATAGGACAGTTCAGTGCAAGTGAAGGGATCTAGTTGATTCAGAAGTCTCAGGATCTTTTCTAGATGAATATCCCCCATTATAACAGATAACTTTCCTTGAGATGAGCATCTAGTAAAGACAACAGGAAAAGAATCTGTAACTTCCAGTCTTTAAGAAAAGGGTAGCACAGAATAGGGAGGAGAAAGGGCACAGCAACTGCCCTGGGGAGTCTGTCGGACATCCTGAACGAATGCATGATGAGCCGGATGATTTCTGCAGCAGTTTATCCCCTCCAAGCTGTTATTCTGAAGACTTCTTTTAGCTCATGTCAAGATCTTGACCCTGAAAGAGCAGACTGATAAAGATGTGGATGCAGCGATTGTACTGTGGCTCCAGTCTTCACAGTATGTGCGTGACGATTCACATGGAAGAGTACTCTCCAGGAAACAGAGATATGACCAGGCTTAGGCAGACCTGCAGTACAGCTGATCAAAAAAGACAGAAACTAATTTTGGAAGAAATCAACAATTTTTGGCACAGCAGGTTGTTGCCTTGCTGATCAGTGCGGGCACATGGTGGCAATCCTCCAATGTTCTGCAGGCTAATGCGGTGACAGAATCATAAACAGTGCCTAGATCCCCATCCACCTTGCAGAAGTACATCTTGCCAAAATAAAACATTCCTCCAGTCTCTGTGCCAGTCACCTGCAAAGCTCTTTTCATGGGGATAAAGCAGAGGAAGCAAATGCTCATGGCTCATCCATGAAATGCAACCTTCGCGTAATCAGTAGTTTGCATGCAACACTCTCATGGTAACAAATGGCACAGGTTTCTTCTCACCTCGGGGTTCTGTGCTAAGAACAGAACAGTTCTGTGCAAGGAACTGAGGGATCTATATTCCCAGAAACAAATGCTGTATAGCCTCATGAAGTTCAACTAGGCCAAGTGCAAGGTACTGCACATGGGTTTGGGGCAATCTCCAATAACGATACAGACTGAGGGATGGATGGATTGAGAGCAGCCCTGTGGAGAAGGACTTGGCGATATTGGTAGATGAAAAATTGGACATGAGCTGGCAAGGTGCGCTTGAGCCCGGAAAGCCAACTGTATCCTGGGCTGCATACAAAGAAGCATGGTCAGCAAGCCAAGGCAGGTGATTCTCCTCCTCTGCTCTGCTCTCATGAGACTCCACCTTTAGCACTGCATCCAGCTCTGGGGTCCTCAGTAGAGGAAAGACATGGATCTGTGGGAGCAGGTCCAAAAGAGGGTCACAAAAATAACCAGAGGGCTGGAGCACCTCTCCTATGAAGACAGGCTGAGATAGTTGGGGTAGTTCAGCCTGGAGAAGAGAAGGGAGACCTTATTGTCATCTTTCAATATATATGGGGCTTATAAGATGGGGAAAGACTTTTTACCAAGGCCTGTACGACAAGGGTCAATGGTTTTGAACTGAAAGGCAGTAGATTCGGATTGGATATAAGGAAGATGATGGTGGTGAGGCCCTGGAACAGGTTGCCCAAAGAAGTCGTGGATGTCCCATCATTGGACGTGTTCAAAGTCAGGTTGGCCTGGGCTTTGAGCAACCCGATCAAATGAAAGATCATGCCCACGGCCTGGAACTAAGTGATGTTTAAGGTCCCTTCCAATCCAAATCATTCTGTGAATCTACGATACTATGATAAAAGCCAAAATAGCATTTGACAACAAATGAAGCATAACAATACAATGAATTTTTCCCAGCCATTTCAGGTCTGTCACTCCAGATCATGCATAAAGCTATTAGTTCATTTATTCTTTGAATCATTACTACCAACTGTGCTAACTAACATAAAAAAGACTAATGGATTCCTTGAGGGAAAATTTATATGCAGGGTCAACTATTTTTTTCTTTTTTAAAAGAGGCAGGCAATTATCACTACTTTTATTTAATGATGCCTTCTTTGAATATGTGTCATATTTCTTGGAATAAAAGGCTACAAATTTGAGCATTCACTTGAAATAGAATTATTGATTCATCCAGCATCAAATCTACTGTCTCATAATTACAGACAATGAAAAGCTCCTCTCTCTTAACAGTGGCAAGCTGTAAATGCCAATCAAAAATGCTGAAGAGCATTATAAAAATTGAACAATCCAAGATGAATGTTGAGACTTACTCTTCAGCCCAATCCTATGAGATGCTGAATGTCATCAGAGCACCTGGCAAAACATTGGTGTTATTTTCTTGTAATCTGTAAAGGAAAATAGCACAATTGGTGTTTTGTAAGTAAGATTAGTGTGTATTTTGAGTGTAATTACAGCATGGACTATGTATCTCGAGCTAGTATTAGAGTTATGGCCAAGAGAAGATTTCTTGTAAAATATTTTTGACAGAGAATGACCTATGGTGGGGCTTTTTTAAGCAAAAAAAAAAAAGGTACAATTTTAATTTCATTTAAAATGTCCTGTTTTGCACTGAAACACAATGTTTTTCAACACACAGGCACAATAGCGAATCCAGCACCTCTTGGTTTCCTAGCTACATATTCCTCAAAAGAAAGGTCATGTCTAGAGAACAAGGTGATAGTAGTGAGTAGGGAGGGAATAGACTTTTGTAGATGTTTCTGTGAGTTTAATATGTTAAGATTCAGGAATTTGTCGTTCAAGAAAAGAGGAGAGATTCATCTGAACTGCAATGACCTTGGAAGGAAGAGCTGGAGAATAGCATGACCTGCCTGCCTTCTGCTGAGATTTTAAGGCTGGCTGTTAACTCAACTCACATCACTCCTCTGCCATGGCACAGCAGTTGGCATGGGACGGCCATTAGAAGCCACACAACCTTGTTAGGCTCCCAGTAAAAATTTGGAGCACAACCTCCCTGCTTCCAGACAGCGTTTTCCACCCCTTGGGTCAGTGCTGCGAGTGATGACTGCAATGGGGACCCATGATCACCATAAAGGGGGTCAGAATCCTTCCATTTTCCTGGTGGTCTGAAGGTTGCTGTTACCTGCTCATCTGCCCTTATTTAAGAGGTCAGACTGGGCTGGTTTACTCCAGCTCTCCCCTTTGGGTCCTGCAATGAGTTGTAAATACAGCATTTGAAAGCAGTCTTTTGTAAAACTATGCACTGCCATGTGTTAACAACAATGAAAAACACATGACACTTGTTTTTACAGTAGTCTGTGTGCTTTGCTATCTTCCCTAAAAGCTTAAGCAGCTCTAACTTGTACCCAGCCATACATCTTTTATTTGAAATATCAGTCCCTCCATTGCCTTCCAGACCTCTCTGTTTCAACCCAGCAACGGGTCTCAGTACCCAGCAGCTCAGTCTATTTTCCAAGGTGGACTTTGGATAGGAGGCTCCAGCCCATTCGTGTAGCTGTATTCAATATGAATTCACAGCAAACTCCAAAATAACCACCATCTTTCATACAACTATTTTGAGCAGGGTTTTTTGTTTGTTTGTTTTGTTTGTTAGTTTGTTTTTTCATGTGATGGATTACTTGTTTCCTACCTTCCCCAATAAAATCATCTCACATTGACTTTAAAGTAAACTGCCCAAGTCCATGGAAATGTACTGCATTATTTGATCCTACAGAAGGTGAGTTCCTGGGTTTGGGGGGGTCAGTTAACCATACATTTCCTTGTCCTGTGCAATTCTCTCTGTTACATCTTGCTTTGCTGCAGCAGTGGTGTCCAGCAACTAAACTTTTTGCTGCACAGTGAAATTTTTGTTATTGCAGGTATTGCTGAATTACATGATGCTCTGGGATAATTTTGCTGTTGTCAGCTTTCTCTAAAGTCCAGTGCTTCTTGGTATGCTCTGTCACATGACGATGGGCATGTTTTATGATGAGTAGAATATGGGTTATTTCTAATATACAGCTATTCATTTGTTTTCCATTAGTTGGGAAGAAATGAAGCAAACCTACTTACCTGCTGGTCCCCAGGCAGAGTCTAGAAGGAGAAAGACAGATTTTAAATTATGTGGGCTGATATAAATGCTAACTTTTAAGCACAAGAGGTTGAAAGTATGAAATTAAATGAAGGAAAGAGAAATAACAGCCAATCTGAAAGATTTTAGCAGGGAAATACTTTCACCTCCACTCCTGCAGATAGAGTTTGTCCCCAGCCTCCAAAACAAAATGAAGTGTAGAAGAAAGGAAATTGCTGCAAGAAGGAGCAAGTGCCTTGTGGATGGGATTTTCAGAACAGCACTGAATGCTCATTCTCACTCTCCTGGCATACAAATTAAAATTCCTATAACCACTGCCAGCCATAAGCGACTTACCTCTTCTGTCTCTCCCTCCAAAGACACCACAGACACATTAACTCTGCTCTGTTCAGAGCTGATGTACGCTCACGGGGCGCCTGGACTGGGGCTGAGAGAGGGACCTCTCCCATGTCCTGCTCCTGCAGTGCATCACCAAACCCCTTGCACCATTACCTAAGAGTCTAGCTTGGCCCAACCAGCACTACAGGGCTCATAATTACTCAAGTCACCCTAGAAGCAATTTTGCTCCCATACACAGGTCTGACCACCAGTCAAGCCAAAAAGAAAAAAAAAGGAAAAACTGCCTAATGGAAAGCAACAGGGTCTACCTGCCTGGCAGGGATACCTCCTGTCAGCTCAGCGGATCCATGAGGAATGGCTTTGCCTGATCAACGCCGTTAGAACAGAGCACAAGAAGGAATACTTCTGTGAACACCAGAAACTGTTGAAGTCGGGCTTGATGCAATGAATAAGACCTTGAATACACTCTCTGATGCCTAATATTGGGTGAAATAAAAAAAAAGCGACCCTTTCTCAGTTATTGGAGCAATATTGATCAGCAAGCAGGCTACAAAGTTCCTTAACAGAGTATAAACCTGCCCGATACCCGTACATCACTGCCACATTTGTTTGAAGTTGAACAAAAATTTCAAAATGTATTAAGGAGATGCAAAGAAGTTTGCAGTCAGAGCTGTATTACTTCGTTAGGAAACCAGATTAAAGTGCATTAATTAAATTGGAGAAAGTGAAATCACACAACAGCTGCCAGACTTCTGTTCCAAAACAAACCGTGCTTACTCAAGAGCAGTCTGAGTTTCAGTGCCGTTTTAAGCCGTAAATATTATGCACTCACAGAAACCTATTTCAAGCAACCCAGAAATACGGCTCCAGGTATATAGTATTATACCTGCACAAACTACCTGTGCTGGTTACACGGATTTCACAGGAATCTGGGATAAGAGCAAACAAACAGCCCTGTTTTGTGAGGAAGAGAGGTTGCCCTTCAGCGATGGAGTTTACAGCACAGCCGTACAAAACATTGCATGGGGACCTGGGGTGGGGGGCAGATGGCAGTGAAGGACAGGAGGGAGCAGCAGCCACAGCTTTGCTTTGGGACGTGGGTGCCAGCAGTGGTGGCACTGGGTGGACTCTGGGAAGGACAGGACCTCCAGCCGTTATCTGGGTCCTACCACCAAGCCAGAGCCAGGGTCTCTGGGGTACATGCACCAGTGGTTTATCACTTCCTTGAACATAGACGGTGCTATGGACCTGGCGTTTTGTCTCTTCTTCCTCTCTTGCCTGCTGTCTTCCCTTTTACCCTCTGAATTCCTTGGACCAGGAATATTTTACCAGAACAGCATCCTGCTGCTGGCATTGTAGAGCCTCCATGGCTGCAGAAGTGCAAATAATTACAATAACAACAACAATAATAATAATAACAACAATGATAAAAAAAAACAACAACAACAATAAAACTGATGTTCTCACCACTGGACTCCTGGTAGCAGATGCTGCTTTAACAACTAAAAAAAAACCCCCCAAAACCAAGTCAGCAAAGTGTGAAAGCAGAACCTTCGCTCATCCAACTTATGCCAGATTGTTAGCCAGGTCATGAGAGACTACAACAGTAATTTATTAAATAGGGTATAAGTTAGATCTAGCAAATAAGTATTGCACAAATATTTGTAAAGACCATGTTTTGGAATGCCTGAGGTAATTAACTAAACATTGGAGCAAATTCATCCCCCCCCATCTTTTTTAGTTTGGAAGGAAAATGGGAGGAATAAATTATGCACTTACTGTGGGCCCCTATTGCTGCCTGTGTGTTTGCTAATAGCTTTTCTTTTCCCTCTGAATATGTATTATTTATGTATGCTAAAGAACAGCACACAGCACAAAAGAACTTGGCCCTCAGCCTGCTCTCTTAAAGCAGGAAAAAGCAAGGTCATGCTGCAGATTATCTGTCTCATAGCGAATGGCTTTATATGCTAATTCTGGGGGCTGGTAATGCAGATTGAAATGTCTTAGCATTCCTCACACACATGGCAAGGTGGAGTCTGATGATTTTATGTTGCGTTTTGTTTTAAGATTTCATAATGTGGGAAAAAAATGTACTTCATTCCCTATTTTCCCCCAACAGCTGCTACCAGAGACTCATGGAAACTTCACGGTCAAATTAATACTGAAAACATTTATTTAGTTTCTGCTTTTTCTGGTTTTATTTCATTGGGTTGGAGTTTGGTTTTTTAATTGAAGCAGATTTTTCTATTTCAAGCCTAGTTGCAATTTTGCAGCAACAATAAATAAAAAACAAGTTACTCTGTCTCTGTTCCACAGTGTTCGTCATTTTGTTCGCAGGGTACATCTCATCTGAAAGCAGTACCTTGAGTAGCAAACCAAATACCAGACTGATAGCGCTGCCAACAGACTCACTCTTCTGTGGCTTCATGGACCTCCAGCAAGGTGGAGACACACGAACAATCCGAAACTTCTGGTTCAAAGGCATGAGGTGCTGATCAGCTCCAACGTCTGTGCTTACCTTGTCTGCCAGGAGAGGAACGCGTGTGGCCATTACCGAAGCAATGCTCACCAGGGAAGAGCTTTACTGCTTTGGCTTTCCCTGGAGGCAGGAGTGCTTTGCAGAGCAAAGGTTTCACCATTGCTGGATGAGCATCCAGCATCCAAAGAGCGTGCGGATGAGTGCAGAACATGGTGGTGGACAGAGCTCCCCTGGGCCACCCTTGGCAAATGATGAGGCAAGCAAACACCTGGTGTGAAGGGAACGTGGTTGCAAATCACGAGGGTGTGGGCAAATGCACCAAATGGAACGCGTTTGGGCCTGAAACTGACCGTGCTGTGGAGGAAGATGTCCATCACCTGGATTAAACAGCAATCTGGTGATCACAAAAAGTCTCTGGAAATGAAGAAGATTGAGAAGAGGTAGCAAAGGAGCATGAACATTTGTAACAGTGGCAAGAGACCTTGGGATGGAAAGAGCTAAAAGCTGGTTTGACACTACCAGAAGCAGCCCAGATGCCACCATGACCTCTTGAAGGCCACACAGACAGACAGCCTTCCTGTCAGACACCACATTTCGGGG